>UESW01004180.1:961806-1024984 GCA_900491605.1 Calamus simplicifolius
ACATTCCAAGTTGTGCCGGATGAGATTTGTGCTCCAATAAGGCAAATCCCAAAATATACTTCGCTTCTTCCAGTTATGTTCTTTACATATACGGCTATTTATTCTATCTGCATCCGGTTCCCATGCATACATCAACCCCAAATGCTCTATAGAATCAAATAGATCCGTGCCGGACCTAACCGGTTTGGCAAATTTGTGACTGCTTTGTTCTTCCGGAAGGCGATCAAGTTACGCCTGTAAGGATGATTTGGGGGCAAGAACTTCCTATGGTTATCAAACCATGACTGCTTACCACTCTTCTGCAATGTAAATGCATCCGAATCATACATGCAATGAGGGCATGCCAGACGTCCAGCAGTGCTCCAACCAGACAACATTGCATATGCCGAAAATCACTTATTGTCCACATCAAAGCAGCTCTCATTAAGAAATTTGTTTCATAGAAATGTCGTAGGCTACCACTCCTGTTTCCCACAACATTTTCAATTCGGCCACCAACGGTTGCAGAAAGACATCAATCTTTTCCTTTGGATTTGATGGTCCTGGAACCAAAACGGTTAAAAACATTGCAGTATCTTTCATGCACTTCCACGGAGGAAGGTTATATACAGTCAGTATCACAGGCCAACATGAATACTGTTGCCCGCTTGACCAAATGGTTGGAAGCCATCGGTACAAAGACCTAATCTCACATTCCTTATATCTTCAGCGAAATCAGGATGATTTTCATTGAAATGCTTCCAAGCCTTTGAATCTGATGGATGCCGCATTTCATCCTCTTTAGATTCATGTTCGGCATGCCATCTCATATCAGCAGCTGTTGCCTCAGATCTGTATAATCTCTGCAGGCGTGGGGTAAGAGGAAAGTAATGCATCCTCTTGTAAGGCACACTTTTCCTCCTACTTGTACCGGCTCCTCCTTCGGTGTTTTTGAACCTCAATTGCCCACAAATCTTACACCATCTCAGCTCTGAGTCTTCACCCCAAAATATCATACAATTGTTCAAGCAACAATCGATCTTATTAACTGGGAGCCCAAGCCCAAACTATCCACGATGATTACTAGCAGACTAACATGTCACAAGAAATATTCCCAAACTGTCCACCAGGACAATTTGAGAATTTGCAAGACTAAGGCTTACAAATTCTCAAACGGGTCTAAAGGTTAAAGTGCTGTGATTATGGAAGTCCGAAGACAATCGAACTTATGCTTGTTATTCTTAACTTCTTGTGAATTATACATGTAATCACTAACTTTTTAAGATTATTACGTCAAATACAAATGTTTCCAAATACTAAAATGTAAATCATTGAAACTACTAATTTGTTGCTAGAAATTAAATCATATTACAACAAAATATTTTATTTAGCATTTCAAAATGTAATGCATCATTCAGTTTGCAGCAGAATAAAATAATCAAGACATAACAATTGTAAATGAGTAAATGCACAAATACTATTGTCATAAACATTCTGCTTAAATTAATTATTGCATAAATATTATGTAAATTAAATAATAATACAACAAGACTTCCTATCTAGCATTACAAATATTATTGAATAATCAAGACATAACAAACAGTCTATCCCCCCCCCCCAGGAAATTTTTTTTTTTTTTGTCACAGTGGCCTGGCCACCGTGGCCAGGCCATGCCGGCCACGGCAGCGGCCGTGGCCGGACAAGAAAAGAAAGGGGGGGGGGGGGGCGGGGGGTTTCCCCCCTCCCCCCCTGTTAAGGATTTTTTTTTTTTTGTCACAGTGGCCTGGCCACCGTGGCCAGGCCACTGCCGGCCACGGCAGCGGCCGGACAAGAAAAGAAAGGGGGGGGGGGGTTTCCCCCCTCCCCCCCTGTTAAGGAATTTTTTTTTTTTTTTGTCACAGTGGCCTGGCCACCGTGGCCAGGCCACTGCCGGCCACGGCAGCGGCCGTGGCCGGACAAGAAAAGAAAGGGGGGGGGGGGCGGGGGGGTTTCCCCCCTCCCCCCTGTTAAGGAAATTTTTTTTTTTTTTGTCACAGTGGCCTGGCCACCGTGGCCAGGCCACTGCCGGCCACGGCAGCGGCCGTGGCCGGACAAGAAAAGAAAGGGGGGGGGGGGGCGGGGGGGTTTCCCCCTCCCCCCTGTTAAGGAAATTTTTTTTTTTTGTCACAGTGGCCTGGCCACCGTGGCCGGCCACGGCAGCGGCCGTGGCCGGACAAGAAAAGAAAGGGGGGAGGGGCGGGGGGGTTTCCCCCCTCCCCCCTCCTGTTAAGAAAAATTTTTTTTTTTGTCACAGTGGCCTGGCCACCGTGGCCAGGCCACTGCCGGCCACGGCAGCGGCCGTGGCCGGACAAGAAAAGAAAGGGGGGGGGGTTTCCCCCCTCCCCCCTGTTTAGGAAATTTTTTTTTTTTTGTCACAGTGGCCTGGCCACCGTGGCCAGGCCACTGCCGGCCACGGCAGTGGCCGTGGCCGGACAAGAAAAGAAAGGGGGGGGGGCGGGGGGGTTTCCCCCCTCCCCCCCTGTTAAGGAAATTTTTTTTTTTTTTTGTCACAGTGGCCTGGCCACCGTGGCCAGGCCACTGCCGGCCACGGCAGCGGCCGTGGCCGGACAGGAAAGAAAGGGGGGGGGGGGCGGGGGGGTTTCCCCCCTCCCCCCTCCTGTTAAGAAATTTTTTTTTTTTTGTCACAGTGGCCTGGCCACCGTGCCAGGCCACTACCGACCACGGCAGCGGCCGTGGCCGCCTTGTCCGGCCGCGGCCACGGCCGTGGCCGGACAAGAAAAAAATAAGGGGGGGGGGGTTTCCTCCCCTCCCCCTTGTTAAAAAAAAAATTTTTTTTTTTGTGATGACAGTGGCCTGGCCACCGTGGCCAAGCCACTGCCGGCCACGGCAGCGGCCGTGGCCGGAGAAGATGGCCACGGCCCTGCCGTGACCGGAGAAGACGGCCACAGCAGCGCCGTGGCCGTAGGGAAATCATTAAAAAAAATAATTTTTTTAAAGAGTATTGGGGCTAACCTTGGTCGAGATAACAAGCCGGAGTCGGATGAGATCGCCGGGTAGCCGGAGGACAGGGATGCGCCGGAGTAGCGAGCGGGGATCACGGCGGCGGCTAGGTCAAGACGGGAAGAAGAAGAGGAGAAAGGGCGGCTTAAATATATGTAATTAGCGACGCAATAATTGCATCGCAATTTGAGTCGCAATTTTTTTTTTTGTCTTAGCGACGCACTAGGGCGTCGCTAATCCATCGTTAATATATGTTTATAATAATTTTCTGAAAACATAGCGACGCCAATAAATGCGTCGCTAATGAGTCGCTAAATTGGCGCCATCGTCCGGCGGGAAAAATATTTTTATTTTCTAATAATTGCGTCGCTAAGGCGTCGCAATATTTTTTTAATATTTAAATTGATTAAAATAAAAACTTATTACATTAATTGCGACGCAAGCAGTGCGTCGCAATTATTTTTTTAAATATTTTAAATGAAAATATTTAAATTTATTATAATAATTGCGATGAAAAATTATGTCGCAATAATTTTTTAATATTTTTAATCAGCTATATGTATTTTAATAATATTGCGACGCATGTATGCATCAATATTATATTTCTTATATTTATTAATACTGATAAAAATCATATATAATTGCGACGCACATATTTCGTCGCAATATTTATTTATATTTTTTTTAAACTGCGTCGCTAAGGTGTCACAATAATTTGTTAATATTTATAAATGATAATATTTAATTAATGTTAATAATTGCGACGACAAATGGCATCGCAATTTATTTTATAAAATTTTTATTTACATAAATTTATTTTAAAAATATTGCGACGATCGGCGATATCCGACGGTTGCGATCGATCCAAGCCGTGGTCCCGATCGGCCACGACCTATCTCGGATAGTTTCCATCCGTCCGAGATCGGCGACGATCGGACGATTGCGATCGATCAAGCCCTGATCCCGATCGGCGACGACCGATCTCGGACCGTGGCAATCGGTCCGATCGGCAAAGATCCGACGGTTGCGATCGATCCAAGCCGTGATCCCGATCGGCCACGACCTATCTCGAACAGTTGCCATCCGTCCGAGATCGGCAACGATCCGACGGTTGCAATCGATCCAAGCCTGATCCGATCAGCGATGATCGATCTCGGACCGCGGCAATCCGTCCGAGAACGGCGACGATCTGACGGTTGCGATCGATCCAAGCCCTGATCCCGATCAGCGACGACCGATCTCGGACCGCGGCAATCAGTCCGATCGGCAAAGATCCGACGGTTGCGATCGATCCAAGCCGTGATCCCGATCGGCCACGACCTATCTCGGATAGTTGCCATCCGTCCGAGATCGGCGACGATCCGACGGTTGCGATCGATCCAAGCCTGATCCCGATCGGCGACGACCGATCTCGGACCATGGCAATCGGTCCGATCTGCAAAGATCCGACGGTTGCGATCGATCCAAGCCATGATCCCGATCAGCCACGACCTATCTCGGACAGTTGCCATCCGTCCGAGATCGGCGATGATCCGACGGTTGCGATCGATCCAAGCCCTGATCCCGATCGGCGACGACCGATCTCAGACCACGGCAATCGGTCCGATCTGCAAAGATCCGACGGTTGCGATCGATCCAAGCCATGATCCCGATCGGCCACGACCTATCTCGGACAGTTGCAATCCATCCGAGATCGGCGACGATCCGATGGTTGCGATCGATCCAAGCCCTGATCCCGATCAGCGACGACCGATCTCGGACCGTGGCAATCCGTCCGAGAACGGCGACGATCCGACGGTTGCGATCGATCCAAGCCGTGATCCCGATCGGCCATGACCTATCTCGGACAGTTGCCATCCGTCCGAGATCGGCGACGATCCGACGGTTGCGATCGATCCAAGCCCTGATCCTTATCAGCGACGACCGATCTCGGACCGCGGCAATCTGTCCGAGAATGGTGACGATCCAACGGTTGCGATCGATCCAAGCCCTGATCCTGATCAGCGATGACCGATCTCGGACCGCGGCAATCGGTCCGATCGGCAAAGATCTGACGGTTGCGATCGATCCAAGCCGTGATCCCGATCGGCCACGACCTATCTCGGACAGTTGCCATCCATCCGAGATCGGCGACGATCCGACTGTTGCGATCGATCCAAGCCCTGATCCCGATCGGTGACGACCGATCTTGGACCGCAATCGGTCCGATCTGCAAAGATCTGACGGTTGCGATCGATCCAAGCCATGATCCCGATCGGCCACAACCTATCTCGGATAGTTGCAATCCGTTCGAGATCGGCGATGATCCGACGGTTGCGATCGATCCAAGCCCTGATCCCGATCGGCGATGACCGATCTCGGACCACGGCAATTCGTCCGAGAATGGCAATGATCTGACGGTTGCGATCGATCCAAGCTCTGATCCCGATCGGCCACGACCTATCTCAGACAGTTGCAATCCGTCCGAGATCGGCAACGATCCGACGGTTGCGATCGATCCAAGCCCTGATCCCGATCGGCGACGATCGATCTCGGACCGTGGCAATCCGTCCGAGATCGGCGATGATCCGACGGTTGCGATCGATCCAAGCCCTGATCCTGATCGGCGATGACCGATCTCGACCGCGGCAATCGGTCCGATCTGCAAAGATCCGACGGTTGCGATCGATCCAAGCCGTGATCCCGATCGGCCATGACCTATCTCGGACAGTTGCAATCGTCCGAGATCAGCGACGATCCGACGGTTGCGATCGATCCAAGCCCTGATCCCGATCGGCCACGACCGATCTCGAAACGTGGCGATCCGTCCGAGAACGGTGATGATCCGACGGTTGCGATCGATCCAAGCCCTGATCCCGATCGGCCACGACCTATCTCGGATAGTTGCAATCCGTCCGAGATCGGCGATGATCCAACGGTTGCGATCGATCCAAGCCCTGATCCCGATCGGCGACGATCGATCTCGGACCGTGGCAATCCGTTCGAGAATGGTGACGATCCGACGGTTGCGATTGATCCAAGCCCTGATCCCGATCGGCGACGACCGATCTCGGACCGTGGCAATCGGTCCGATCGGCAAAATCCAACGGTTGCGATCGATCCAAGCCGTGATCCCGATCGGCCACGACCTATCTCGGACAGTTGCAATCCGTTCAAGATCGGTGATGATCCAACGGTTGCGATCGATCCAAGCCCTGATCCCGATCGGCCACGACCGATCTCGAAACGTGGTGATCCGTTCGAGAATGGCGACGATCCGACGGTTGCGATCGATCCAAGCCCTGATCCCGATCGGCCACGATCGATCTCGGACCGTGGCAATCCATCCGAGATCGGTGATGATCCAACGGTTGTGATCGATCCAAGCCCTGATCCCGATCGGCGACGACCGATCGCGGACCGTGGCAATCGGTTCGATCGGCAAAGATCCGACGGTTGCGATCGATCCAAGCCGTGATCCCGATCGGCCATGACCTATCTCGAACAGTTGCAATCCGTTCGAGATCGGCGACAATCCGACGGTTGTGATCGATCCAAGCCTGATCTCGATCGGCCACGACCGATCTCGAAACGTGGCGATCGGTCCGATCGGCGACGATCCGAGAAGGAGACATAGTTCGTGGCGATCTTCATGAGGGCAGGGCTATCGATCTCGGGAAGGAGATAAACATCCTTCGGCACCCTGAGCTGCCCAAAAGCCACCTCGACGAGATCCTCCATGGTGGACTCACCCGCCGAGGAACTCTCTCCCGTTCACAGCACGGACTGCATCAAAGCGGTAAACATATCCTCCACCTCCGGGTCGTGGGTAAGGAAATTCATGGCCGGAGGATTGATCCGAGGAGCTTCGGCCTGTGGAGCCTTCATTCGCTTAGCTTCCTCCATTAAGACTTTAACTTGCAAAGCCTCGGACACTTTAGCTCCAGCCAAAGAAATTTTGGTTAGAGTATCCCCTCCACCCAGTGGTTCTTCTTCACCTGCAAGCATTTCCCCGTCTTCAGTAGGCTCCATCAGAGCCTCGGCTTCCTCTGTGGCATCTAGAGGTGGGCACTGGGCTGTACCGCCCATGCCATGGCACGGCCCAGGCCCTGATGGGCCGTGCCAGGCACGGCCCGGCACTGCTACAGTACCGGGCCATGCCGGCACGGCCCGGCACTGCTACAGTACCGGGCCGTGCCGGCACGGCCCAGTTTACCGGGCCGTACCGGCACGACCCAGTGGGCCATGCCGGCACGACCTAGTTTACCGGGCCGTGCTGGCTCAGAAAATTTTTTCTGTTGGCCCAGCACAGCACGGCCCATGACGGGCCTGGGCTGGCCCGTCGTGCCATGCCGGCACGGCCCACCTGGGCCATGCCTGGCACGGCCCAGGTGGGCCTGAGCCGTGCCAACCCAGGTGGGCCGTGCTCGGCATGGCCCAGGTGGGCCTGAGCCGTGCCGGCCCAGGTGGGCCATGCCAGGCACGGCCCAGGTGGGCCTGGGCCGTGCTAGGAACGGCCCACCTGGGGCCTGATCCATGAACAGCTCAAATAAAAAAAATTATAAAAAATATATTTTTTTGATAAATTAAAAAATTATTAGGAATAAAGAAATTTTATTAATATAAAGCCAACATAATGGTGGGGGGGTTGGCACAGACCCTAACAGTTTATTAATTTAAAATTAAAATGGTACAGAAGGGAGGGGGGCTAGGCCTGACCTCTAGAACATAATACAATAAGTAAGAAGAAAAAAATAGAAATATCGCAACCATCGGATCATCGCCGATCGGATGGATCGCAACCATCGGATCGATCATCGCCGATCGGGATCATGGCTTGGATCGATCGCAACTGTCGGATCGTCTTCGATGGGATAGATCGCAACCGTTGGATTGATCATCCCCGATCGGGATCATGGCTTGAATCGATCGCAAACCGTCGGATCGTCTCCGATCGGATCGATCGCAATGGTTCGATCAATCATCACCAATCGGGATCATGGCTTGGATTGATCGCAACCATCGGATCGATCATCGCCGATCGGGATCATGGCTTGGATCGATCACAACCGTCGGATTGATCATCGCCGATCGGGATCATGGCTTGGATCGATCACAACCGTCGGATTGATCATCGCCGATCGGGATCATGGCTTGGATCGATCGAAGACATCAAATCGTCTTCGATCGGATTGATCACAATGGTCCGATCGATCATCGCTGATCGGGATCATAGCTTGGATTGATTGCAATCGTCGGATCATCTCCGATTGGATAGATCGCAACCGTTCGATCGATAATAGCAGATCAGGATCATGGCATGGATCGATCGCAACCGTCGAATCGTCTCTAATCAGATCGATCATCGCCGATCGGGATCATGGCTTGAATCGATCGCAACCATCGGATCGTCGCCGATCGAATGGATCGCAACCATCGGATCGATCATCGCCGATCAGGATCATGGCATGGATCGATCGCAACCGTCGGATCATCTCCGATCGGATCGATCGCAACCGTCGGATCGATCATCCCTGATTGGGATCATGGCTTGGATCGATCGCAACCGTCGGATCGTCTTCGATTGGATGGATTGCAACCATCGGATCGATCATCCCCGATCGGGATCATGGCTTGGATTGATTGCAACCGTCGGATCGTCTCCGATCGGATTGATCGCAATGATCTAATCGATCATCATCGATCGGGATCATGGCTTGGATCGATCGCAATCGTGGATCATCGCCGATCAGATCGATTGCAATCGTCGGATCCATCATCGCCGTTCAGGATCATGGCTTCGATCAACTGGCTGGTGCCTAGGTGCACAGTGTGCTCCTGGCACCAGCCGTGCCATGGCACGGCCCTTGGCACGGCCTATAAAATGGCCCAGCAAGGCCGTTCTGGCACGGCCCAGCAGGGCCATTGCTGGGCCGTGCCAAAACGGCCCTTCTGGGCCGTGCCTGGCATGGCCCAGCAACGGCCCTACTGGGCCATGCCAGGCACGGCCCGTGGCCCATTTCTTGATGGGTCACGAGCCGTGCCGAATTTGAATTATTTTTTAGTGGGCCGTGCCTGGCACGGCCCATTTGTTAATGGGCCATGCCAGGCACAGCACGGTAATTTTCCTGGCACGACGGGCCTGGGCCGTGCCGACCCAGTGCCCATGCCTAGTGGCATCTCCCAATGCCTCGGGAGAAAGTTCCCCAATGGAAAATCCCTCGTGAACTATGGTTGCTAATTCAATTTCTCCCTCAACTTCTGCCGGCTCTCCCTTGGGCAACTCCACCCGAGCCTCAGCGATGGCGACTACCTCCCTCGCCCCCTCAATTAGAGCTGGGGCCTCTCCCTCGCCCATATGCAGCATCATAGGGCTGCCAACCTCCGATGAACGAGGCTGATCAGCCTCTAGCGAGGAGATTACCGGACGAACCGGTGGCATTCCCTCTGGGTCATCTAATACAACTATGATCTGGAGAGGAGAAACTTCAATAGCCCCCTCCAAGCTTCCCCCAACAACTTGTTCCTTCTCCACTGCCGCACCTCCCTTCGGCAGGGAGGGCACATCAATCGTAGCTGACGTATCTGCTTCTCTCTTCTTCGGAGTGGAGGAGTGTCGACCAATGCTGGTTTGCCTCGGCCCCTTTGAGTGAGGTCCGGAAGAGCGGGGTTTCTTCTCGGATTTATGCCTTTCACCAGAGCTAGACCCCTCTAGCGTTTTCCCAACTCCTTCCTTATTTGATCCACGAATGCTGACCCTTTGGCTATAGACACAGCAAATAATCATTTAGATTGTAGTAAAATCATCTGAATATATCGACCGCAGGAAGATGGAAGAAAGCTTACCCTGGGGGTCAAAGGAGCTCAACCCGGCGGCGAAGAGGGCATCCTCCGATAAGGGGGTGCTAACCGAAAACACCCGATTGCTACGGAGGGTTACCAAATCTCTCTTCTTCTGTTCGGACAACTTTGGGCATGCCTCCGGGTCTTTCACATAGCTTGCCAATGCCCAAGGGAAATCTGAACCAATGTTCCCCTCGACGATGAAGAACTAGGATTTCTACTCCTTTATCGATGATGGATTGCCCAATATCATTTTGAATGATTTCCGAGGACCGATATAGGGCCACTCGGAGTTCCTCCCAAAAGCTAGATTGTAATAGACTCGGAATATGGGGAGAGTTGCGACTACCCCGATGCGGCTACACATTGAAATAAATCCGATGAGGTTGTGCCAGCTGTTCAGAGCCACCATCGTCGGGCATATATTGTAGAATCTCATGACCTCCTTCACTAACGGGTGGAGTGAAAACCGAAGACTCGCTCTTAAACTTTCCTCATAGAAAAATACTCCGCGACCCAACTCCATTGGAACCCTATACTCGGCCCTCGGAAGCCATAGAGCAACATCCCGAGGAACCTTATATTGATGGCGTATTCTATTCAGATCTTCAAGGGTTATCTCAGAGGCTACGTCGTTCAGACCCTTCATGTTGTCGAGTTGTTGGATGAAGCACAAATGAGCTTATGAGAGTTTTGAGAATGGAGAACTCTGAGGAAGAAACGAGAGGGCATTATAGAAAAGACACCCTCCTAGCCCCCCTTCGCTTCTTAAAAAGCATTTCAGGAGAGAAGCCCTAAGCACTAAAATCATCGTTATGAACGCTATAAACATAAGGGTCTCGCCATGTGGGACTTTCTCAGTCGCTGCCCACAAGAAACGAGGGGTTTTCTCCTCGTGCAATGATAAAAAATGATGATGGAGCGGTAGCCTGCCATTTACGAGACCATCATTACATGTCCCTTTAAATCCCTCTGAATGATGTTATTCTAAACTCTACTCCCTACATCCGAATTTACACTTCGGACTAGGGAGTGGAGGGCATGTGATGAGGGATAAAATTATCATTGCATTAATGTTTGTGCAATCCAAGATTTATTTTGTACCATATATAATGCAGCAAGACTTTTTCTACGATATATTATTACATCATACTAGACCAATGGTTCAATTCTAGGCCCGGGCTCAAATTGGGCCTAGATAATTTTAACTCAAATAACATCTCAGCCTGGCGAGATTCATTTGGGAGTTTCGTAATTCATTAGAGCGAGGATTCGCATTATTATTTGCAATTTAACCTATTTGAATGAGTTAGGATAGCCTAGGGTAGGATGAAAAAAATAATTTGTTTTTATGAATTAACACAGTTCTAAATCAAGTTTTTTTTTTAAAGGTTTTCAGCATGATGATAAGTTTTATATCTATCAAGATATACGAGACAGGTGTTTTAGTATGGAATGGGCTGATTTAGATTGGTTTTAACCCAATGATGGTTGATATAAATTTTTTTATTCAATATTAATGCATAGAGAATCCTAATTATAGTTTAAATTAGATTTACATGGAAATCTAGTATTTTAATTTTCAATCATCATGAGATCAACCATGCAATGAGCTCAAGCTTCTATTTTGTAAGGGTTTCTAGAAGTTTTATCAATTCTCATGCTTTAAGGATGATAAGTTTATCCTCACAAAAAGAGCCAATAGATTAATGGATGTAACCCTGATGACATTGATATAATATTATGAATTATTTTTTGGCTAAAGTAAAAAATTAAAATAAAATAGAGTGATACAATTGTATACAGACATCTTTGGTGCCATTAAAGAATAACCTATTTACCATCCTTGAGTTTATATATATATATATATAGTCTGTGATTTAATAATCTCAAAGTCTCTTTCCGAACAACTGTGAAAGGCAAGCAGACTTACCGTATCTAATAATAATAGACTATTTGATTGCTCAAAGGTGAATCTTTGAATGAATGAATCTTTGCTTTTTTTTATTTTTTTTAATTCGCTCGTGTTATTGTCGTTCAGTCATGTGAGGCAATGTCTCGTAGCCTAAGCCTAACCCCCTTAATTAACTCATTAATCCAACCCCGGCCGACGTGGTTCCAGGTAGAGAGAGGCCGCGTGGACTAGGGTCACTAGACGACTTCACCAAGACGGCCTCAGCGCTTGAATTGGTCTCTACGTGTGGCGGTGGAGAGAATAAGAGGGGTTTTTTTTTTTTTTTTTTTTTGTTAACTAGTCCGTGAATTCCCGGCTGACTTGTTCCTGATTTTATTCATCATTGGAGCCTCTAAAACCCGAAATTTGCCGTAAAAGTGGACGTACATTTTATGCTTCTCCGTAGCCACAAAATTAGTGTCCTCTTGCCGGGCTTCGTGAGAGTTGTTGTCAGAGTCAAATCACATCAGCCATATAGCGATGGATGGGTGGCCATCTCCAACTCTGGAGTCCTTTATAAAATCGATCAACAATATCAATTTTATAATATTAAAATAAAATAAAAGTTTTTTAAAAATTAAAATAAAAAAAAATATTTTTTATATTTATGAAAGTTAAAAAAAAACATTAATTGAAATGATGCTTTTAATCACCACTTAAATCATGTTGGATATAAAAATTTATTTCAGTTTTTTTTATAAAATCTTTGCTTTTCATGCTAATATTATAAAAAAATATGTGATTTGATTAGAAATAAAATATGTAGTTTAGTTTTTAAAAATAAAATAAAAATAAAAATGAATTGATCATTAAGTAAATTATTTTAAAAAATATAAGCTATAAAAAATGTATTTTAGTTTTTAAATAAATTAATTAATCATTCTGTCTAATTCTAATATGTATTTAGAATTAGAGCGTGCCGTATAGCTTCAATAATTTGAATCTAAATTTAAAAAATGATCAATATCTAAAATAATCAAATTGCCTTGCGCCATACTTCAATTGCATCGAGCTTATTGGTTGTTGGATGAATTCAACCACATCATAGAATATAACAATCAAAATTCTATGATATCAACTCATGTGAGCGTGCTTCAACTAGACGTATATAGGAATGGCAACTGATGTGGCTGGTAAAAGCCACGTGTAAGTTAATGGTTAAAATTATCTGACGATGGAAGTCGATAGAACGCCGACAGCCCCAGCTCCTAGGCGGCTCTAGTTCTCAGACAGCCCCAGTTCTCAAGCGGCCCCAGCTTTTAGGCAGTCCTAATTCTAAAGCGGCTCCAGTTCTCAAGCGGCCCTAGCTCTTGGGTAGCCCCAGTTCTAAGGCGACCTCAGCTCCTAGGCGGCTCCAGTTCTCAGGCGGTCCCAGTTTTAAAGCGGCTCCAATTCTTAGACCATGGTTGGATTGCATGACTTCAAATGGCTTGCTTTGTTTTCTTATTTTATTACAATAAATAAACAAATACTACTAAACTAAAAGAAAAATTACAATGAAACAAAATGGCACGCATGCCATATTTAATAATTACAACCCTTATAAAAGAATAATAAAAACCTGCCAATCACATTGGTCACAAGGCCATACTATGCACCATACAAAGCAACACACCATGCAAAACATATCATATTATCATATAGCATATACATATTGCATTAAAGAAAATATGTTATAATAGGCATGTGTTTAAAACTAATTAAATTTATAAGGCGCTCCGATTAGGTAGTACGGCGGTTCCCCTCACGGGGTCGGGGGGCAGCGCCCCTCGAAACAAAATTTTTCCTTTGGAGATACATTAAAGTTTCGTCCTAAAATTTGATTTTTATTGATCTCATCAATAAATTTAAGGCTTACATCCGCATCACCATAAACAGCAATCGATAAATCCTTATTAATATGTGAATTCAATTCATGTATTAATCTAATTAAGACAATACTGAAATCATATATCATGCTATTAAACACTTCAATTGCAATATCCCATTCGGATTCTTAATCATATTAACGAATCCTTACAGGAAATAGATTCATCAATTAACACCTTAGAAAACTTATTATCTATGTCGTTCGCGTAAACCCTAATATCTCATATATATCTCATACAAGAACGCAAATCATGCCAAGATCATATACATCTCATACATACAATCAAACATGGCATAATCGATTTTTATGAAAACGCAAGTGGCTATGATACTACTGTTGGATTACGGAATGGAAAATCCCAATCTAATTGGAATAAAATGGCAGCAGAAACAAAATAAATTTATTCTATAACCCACCAAGGATTATATGCGTTTCATAAAAATGAAAGAAGGATAGACGAAAAATATTACCTTTTGTTGATCAGTATGTAATACGTTTGTTCTTGTGTTGGGTTTGCTTGGATCTTCAAAGGTGCTGCATTCAGAAAGACGACCACCCTCTACAAGTATCCACACACAAATGGACACCAAACCATTTTTTTTGAATGCTAGTTCAAAGTTCATTTTTCATAAAAATGAATCAGCCACTTCAACTCTTCGTTTTTCTATTTTTCAAGGCAAAAGACACGACCCTTCAAATGCCCCAATAGACATGACCTTTCAAAAGCCTCAATACACTTTAAAACGTATATATCATATATACAAGTAAGCTAGGATTATTTGGTTAACTAGGATTTTAATTAATATTTATTTAAAACTCCTTTTAAATAATGACAATTTAAATCCTAGTCCTTACCAAATAAGGAATTTATATTTTTAATCAAAAACCTTTATGGATTATTTCCTTATCCAATAAGAAAATATAACTAATTAATTACTTGTCATAATTTAAATTACGAATTTAAATTTTCTCAAAACTAAACTCGAATCTAAATAATAAATAATTATTATTTGTAATTTAAAATAATCTCATCATTTTAAATTACTATAGAGAGTAACAAACCGTAACCATTATTGTCCGTTCTTAGTGTGCGACCCAATAGGTTCAATTAACGTTGGCAGTAGACCTAAATCACATTTTGATCCTACAAGTCATAAGCGGCCTCTAGCAAGACATTATGACTACCCAAGTTAAATGAAAAGCTCATGTTTCGAGACAACCTTAAAGTAGCTAATGATATAATCCTTTTATCACATGATATCTTGATAGAATATAAGACATGGAAAAAGTTAACCTTATATCGCTCTATCTTTAATTTCTCGAAACCCAATTAGACTGACTAAACAAATGATATTGATCTTCATCAATTCATTTGAGCACAGCCATGCATTTCTTAGTCTCAATCATCGAGGGGCCCAGAGATATCTCTCTTATAATAAAAGGGATAAATTTCATCTTAATCACTTATATTTCACTACATGATTCTTATTATGTTCAAGCATAATCTTTATAATCATCCGGTTAAAGACAACGTTTGATTATGTCAAAACATAATATTCCTCATGTTGAGAACTATAACAATCTCAGGTTTAAGGATTTAATGATACAACTACTAGAGATTAACTTATGACTTTGATCCATGTATTAATCTCAAGGCGGGTCTTGTCCAATATTTGTTCTCAACAAATACATATAAATTTGATTTGTATCTCATACACATATTCATCCCATGAATATCAATCAAATTTCATACTAATCTTAATTTATTGTTATTTCCACAATAATAACAGATTAGGGACATTTAGAATAATTAATAATATTATTCAAGAACATTATTATATAATAAACATACAAATTATGATAATAATAAATACTCATAAATATTCAAAATACCATATCCATACAATAGGCCTAGGGCACTATTAATAACAAGAAGGCCCCGTTATTGGCACCTCGGTGGGGGGACTCTCCCTTCTCGGCTCTTCCATTGGTGTGGCCTCGAATGAGCCATGGGGGGCCGGGATGACCTGCCTCGTTCTTCCCAGCAAGGTTGTCCCATTGGTGCAGCCTCGGAGGGAGCCATGGGGGGTCAGCGCGACCTCTTGGGTGTTGCCCTCGTCATGTCGCCGGTGGCCTCTCTCCTCCTTCGGATGCCCATCATCAAGTGTTCGAGAGAGAACTTCATCGCTGCATAAAGGATCAAAAATTAGATCAAAAAAAAAAGAATAAATGGTATGGCATTCATCGAGCACCGGTGGTGGCGATGCTGGCGCTACGCCAGCCTCACGGAGGTTGCTCTTCGATAATAGTTCTCGGCAGGAAGGAATATCAGAGGACATCAGCGAATTAAAGATTTCTCGATCTTCATCATTTATAATTGAATTCTTATTGGGGCTGATGTCAGGACTGCCCCAACCCATCCTCACTCCATTCATATGGGCATAGAAAAATTGGGACTTTCATTCCTTGATTTTGGAGGGCAGGTCAAGTTTGAGAGTTCTTTTGGGCCTGGAGACGAAGCTCCACCATCTGACTTTATTGGGATTATGGAGTTTGTACAAAGTATGGAATAAGGAGACTCGGGCAGAAATGCCATGAAAATCGTAGAGCACAATAAAGGCGTAGATAATCCAAATGGAGTTTAGAGTTAACTACGCTGAGACGATGTCATATCTATCTAAGAGATTGAGCAAGAAAGGATGGAAGGGAAGACGGAGCCCACTCCTAAAAAATTCCTCATATAGGGCAACCCCACCAGACTGGTTGGAGGTTACCCTGTCATCGGAACGGGAGGCAGAAAGACGAACGCTATCGGGTACCCCATACTAAGCCCTAAGATTCTTTATATCTTGAGGGGACATGGTGGAGACCATCCCCTCTGGACTAGTAGACATAGGAATGGTAGTCGGAGGAGATGCCGAATGGCTTGACGGTAGAGAAGAAACCCTAGGTGGTGCTTGGGTTATGGTTGTCGAACGATCGCAGATGGAAATGCCACCAGGAGCCCGGTGCCATGCCCAAAGGATCTCATCCATGAAGGGTTCGACCATGGGACTCTTACCTTTTCTACTGGAACTAGGATCTATGGGAAGAAAAGAGAGGAACGAAGAGGGTGAAAAGACTGACCTAAAGATCAGAAGGACAGAGTAAGAACTCGGGACTCAGAAGGCGAAGAAGGCATAGAGAAAGTATTGGAGATGTGAAAGGCTTGAAAGGACAGGCGAGACAATCTTTATACATAATTTTTTGAAACGTTCCGCCCACTACAGTGCCACGTGGAGACTCATAAATGGAGGCAGCGTCTAGCTGTTCAAAAACTCTTCGTTATTTGAGATACAATGCCTCGGTGATGCTTAAGAAGCATGATCTACGCCCAATGACGGAACATGGATAAGAACAATCCAATAATGATGCCTCACTTTTTTCATTAATCAAGGGATATTTTCCTCAATCTTCTCGTAGATCATATTGCTTCTGGTGCCATTCCGTAAATGATGAGAAGATTTCTAGGAGACTTTACCTCTTTGAGGGCACATGCTTGCCTTCGCTAATTGATGGCGTGCAAGGCCCAACAAAAGCGAGAGATCTTGTGCTTCTTTCTCTTGGCAAGTGCTACACACGTAAGCGCCAAGACTCAGGAGCAGGGAGGCATATGATGTGGCTGGTAAAAGCCACGTGTAAGTTAATGGCCAAAATTACATGAGGATGGAAGTCGATAGGACGCTGACAATCTCAGCTCCTAAGTGGCCCCAGCTCCTAGGCGGTTCTTAGGCGGCTCTAGTTCTAAGGTGGCCCCAGTTCTCAAGCGGCCCTAGTTCTAAGGCAGCCCCAGTTCTCAAGTGGCCCTAGTTCTAAGGCAGCCCCATTTCTCAAGCGGCCCCAGTTCTCAGGTGGCCTCAGCTCCTAGGCGGCCCGGTTCAAGGCAGCCCTAGCTCCTAGGCGGCTTCAGTTCTAAGGTGGCCCAGTTCTTAAGCGGTCTCAGCTCCTAGATGGCCCCAGCTCCTGGGCGGCCCTGGTTCTAAGGTGGCCTCATCTTCCCTCATTTCTAGGCTCAGCTTCAGCTTTCCAGGCAAGCCTTTGCTTCTGACAAGGCCGGGCCCATCAGTCGCCTTTGACTCATATATGTCTAATAAGACAAGCTCCACTAGTTCTGGCACAAGCCTAAAAAGTCATCGTCCATCATGAAGCTTTAATGACTCGGATCAAGTGAGCCTAAAAAGTCATCGTCCATCATGAATCTTTAATGACCCTGATCAGATAAGCTCAAAAAGTTATCATCTGCCATAAAGTACCAATCATCCAGTTCAGATAGGATAAATCCCACTAATTCTGGCATTCTATTCAAAAAGTTGTGGCTCATCATAAGATTCCAAGCTTCCCAAGCAAGTCTCACAAATTTCGAGTATCAATAAAATGGGTAAGAGGGACCCCTGGCTAAGGTATGAACACTCAAACACTTAGAGAGTTTTTAGATCTCCCAAACTCTCTCTCTCGAGCTTATTCAAGTTCACGACTATGATTCTGATCACTAACTTAAGCATCGAAGGGTTTCCATTGAAATATTTGATCCCCTGAGACTTCTTGCAGATCTGGACGCGAAGGTAAAGTTGCCTCAATAAATTTACGGAGCATCCACTGACGCTCAAGAACGTCAGCTCAGGGTGATCATGTATTATCAGCAATGATTCGGGATGGCTTAGATTGGCTTCTATCTATCCCCATTTTAGTTAGAAAAAGCCTCCCTATTCTTCGCCCCATTAAGCCGTTAACAAAACAGGAATGAAGATATTCGGCTGAATAAACAGATACCCACTAGTACCCATTTGACCATTTATATAAAAAATAAAATTATTTTATTAAATTTATAATTTATTGAAAGTTTTAAAAAATATTAATAAAAATTTTAATATTAATATTAATTTTAGATTTTTTAGTATATATATTTATTTATATTTAATATTTAATATTTAATATTTAATATTTAATTATATATATATATAATTAAAATATATTATATTAAAAGCTAATGAAAATGAAATAAATAATTGGGGATGGGATGAAGAATATGTTTTTAATCGTTTATCTGTTTAGATATTAAAATTTATTTATTTGTTAAGTTGTTTAAATAAAAAAAAATTAATTCATTAAAATGATACCCGAACAGATCGTCGAACGAAAAAATTTGCCATCCGTTGAACATACAGATCCATTTGGTGGTCCGAAGTCAGAAGTCTGGACGCTAGCCACTCGTTTCACACATTGTTATGCGTCATCAATACGACGTCAAGGCCATCAAATGGTTCAACAAACCCAGGACTCTTGCGCACGACCGCACTTGGGCCAGCATCGTACGGCCTCCCAACGTCCTGCACAAATCTCATATTGCCACATAGATAGAGAGTGCGATATTACTACTATTAATTATAGACCATTACTGCTATGATATTTATTTATTTATTAAAATTAAAATATTTGATAATGACGCTCATTTGCTGAAATTTCTTCACAATTTCATTGCCAATAAGTCATAGTGTTCCTTTTTCAATTCAAAACCACCATGATCGTTGTCCCTGTTAATTGAGTGGCCTCTACGCAATTACCATGATTGTTCATATAAAATATTATTCCTTTCTCCTTTCCATGGTTTCTCATCTGGTGGGATAGTAGTTCATATTGTTATATCATATCATATTCATATCAGGGCAGATATTACATTATATTAATTAATACAATACAATACAATTTTTAATTATATTAAATATTAATATTAATATAATTTAATTATTAAATAAATAATATGATATGGCATTCGTAATTTGTTTGATAAATAAATTGTATCGGATTGGTACAACACGACTTGTTTAACGATTAACTTAACACAAATAAATACAACAAACTTAATATTAAATTTTTTATTTATTTTTTTAATATAAAAAATATTTTTCTTATGTAATGCTTAATCAAATAAAAAAATGTCATAATATTAAACTATTTAAATTAAATAATTTAAGTACCATCATTCATAAAAAAAACTCAATTATATAGATAAATAAATACATAATAAATTTTAAATTAATTAGCTCATGATTATGTTATTTTCTAATTGATAGTTCAATTAATGTATGGCATATTACAATTGTTACGTATCATAGTCTAATTGATATGATTATAAAACCAACTTGCTTAATGTTAAATTCATGTGGTCGGCCGCTTCCTCCGTCATATTGGGTTCTTCTTCCCTCTCGATCTCCATCTCGTTTCGGATTTTGATTTCGATCTATCGATATAGGTGGCGGTAATCGCAGTAGAGGCTTTATCCTTTAAAGGATCCGTCGATTCGAGGTTGATGGCGAGGAATCCATCTTGCACGGTTTACATAGGGTCTTAATGAATCATATGATGGTTTGTTACTCGCTGACCGGTAGGAAAATAAGGCTATGTCTGGAACAAAATGTTTTGTATTCTACGCTTACAAATGAAATGAATTCTGCGTGCGGTTGCCGATTTTGCTTTAAGAATCATGCGCGAGGTTCCCTAGTTTGCTCGCTTTTGCTGCTTTTAGATTCGTGCTCCAGCTTTCTTCTTCCTTTATCTCCGACGATCTTCATCGGCTAGGTGCGAACCTCTCCTCCTTCGGTCGTTTTGCCTTCCTCCTCCTTTCCATGGCTCCTGATTTGGCTGAGAAGGATCGTTTTCCCCGGAGATCTGCTCCGGCTTCCGGCTTCAAATGGGTCTCTTCTTCTCCCTCTTCGTCGGAGGTGGTGATGATGGAGTCCATTTTTTCGGAGGTTGTTCAGATCCTGGTTCCTCAGCTAGAAAGGAGGCGGCGGGATGGAAGCAGTCAGCAGTCATGGCCCGTTCTTTCTCTCGATGAGTGCCGGTTGAAGCGTATATCCGGGAATTCAGGCGAGCTGGGATCGCAGGAGGCATCGTCCCAGTCTCTTGGCGTTCCGTTGTTACCTATTCCGGTTTGAAGATCCAAAGGCTGTGAATTTAGTTCTTAATCGGCCGTGGGTGATAAATGGCCAGATTATTGGTACTGAAGCATGGCGTCCGGATTTCTTCCCGAACGAGCAATCCATCTCCTCAGCGTTGGTTTGGATGAGGTTACCTAGCCTCACTATGGAGTTCTGGAAGGAGGAATTCCTCAGGTCCATCTCGGAGCAAGCTGGATCTTTCTGCTGTGTTGATGCTGCGACGACGTCAAGGAACAGGGGAGGGTATGCTAGGGTGGCGCTGCGTGTAAACCTGTGTCGTCCCCTCCGTCCTGGGACTAGGGTTCAGGGGCTGAGAGGTCCCTTCTGGCAGCCTTTCGTCTTCGAATCCTTGGAAGGATTCTGCCCTAAGTGTGGGTCTTTGCATCTGGAGGGTCTGTGCACCGGAGGCCAAGGCTGCTTCGGAGGCCTCTGTCAGCAGCTTTGTCTTCGGATCGTGGTTGGCTGCAGTTCGTCAACGGAGGCAAGCTGATGATCCCCTGCTTCAATCTCAGTATGCAACCTCTGGTCCCGCTCTTCTCCTATGCCTGGTTCTGCGGAGACGAGAACGAAGGATGGCTGGAAGACCCCATTGAAGGTGGGACGAAGAAGTTTTCTGGATCAGGGAATTTGGCTCCTGTTTGTAGTAAGCCGAGAGAGAAGTCGGATTGCCCTGCTTCAGTTTCAGTGGCAGTGCCAATTCCCCTGGCGAATGGTGTTGCTAATGTCAAAATTCAGAGGAAGAAGACGCTGGCTAGGGAGGGAAGCAGAATCCTATGCCTCTGGTGGTCGTGCCGGTTTCCATACAGCGTGTCGTTTCAATTGAATCAGTTAAGGAAAAATCAAAGTGGATCACAGTGGCCTCTCTGAATCTTTTCTTCCCAATCCCTAATATAGTTAATCCTTTTGCTTCCTTGGCTTTGGATCCTCAAGTTGATGGCCAGGTGGAAATTAGGGTGAAGGGTTCGGGGCCTCTTAAGTGGGCGCGAACTGTTGAAGGTCTGCCCCCCAGATCATTTCCAAATCGGATAAGAAAAAAGGGAGAGATAAGAGAAATTTGGCCAAATGTAGAGTAGAAATCAATCCTTGCCTACAAAAACTGCCCCAGCCTCTTTGCTGCTTGGAACCGAATCAGGAACTGCACCATAGTAATCCTGATAGGCCTGCAGACCAGGAGGGTCAGGGTAATGATGTCAACCTTATGGGCCTGGGTTCATGTCTCATTGAGGCAGATTCTGTGCCCTGCAGGACAGCTCTCTTCAGACTGCTGACAGTGAGATGGTAGAGGACCAGGAGGTGGCCCTAGCTATTTCCAGTTAATCTATGAAGATCTTAATTTGGATGTTAGAGGAGCTAATAAGCCTTCTTTCCGTTCCTCTTTTGGTAGATTGATCCAGATACATAACTTTGATATATGTATCCTTTTAGAAACCAGGCTGTCAGGTGAAAATCTAGTGCGGTTTCAGAGGCAGATTATCCGGTCCTGGTCTTCTTATGCGGTGGAGGCTGTGGGGCAGTCTGAGGTATTTTGGCAGTTTGGCGTGACTCTGCCGTCACGATTGATGCTTTCCATCAAAGTAGTCAACAAATAGATCTTGCTGTCTTAGAAGGGACTTCTGATCCCTGGATCATATCGGCAGTCTACGCCAGTACGGATTACCGTGAGCGTACTCTCTAGTCCGATTTGACTTCCCTCCTAGCTCAAGGAATTCCTTCCATTATTGCTGGTGATTTCAACTGTATTACCGAAGCTAATGAGAAGAGAGGGGGTAGGCCAGTTACCAATTCAGCTGATATTAATGAATTTAGATCATTCATTGGATCCACTGGGCTGATGGATTTGGGGTACTCGGGGCCTCAATTTACTTGGTGCAATAACCGACAGGGGATAGCTCGCATCTGGGAGAGAATTGACAGAGCTCTGGCTACTCCTGAGTGGCTCCAAAAATACCCTGCTGTTACTGTCACTCACCTTCCTAGATTGCCTCGGATCACTGCCCTATTCTGATTTCCTTGGAGGCTGATCTTCATCAGAGGAAACAGTTTAGATTTGAACGGTTCTGGACGGTCCACTCTACTGCTCGGACTATCATTTCCCAGATCTGGCACCTTCCTATCAGGGGTAATGCAGCCTATCGGATTTCCCGTCGTCTTATTTTGGCCAGCCACAGACTTTCAGATGGAATAGACTGGAGGTTGGGGATCTAGTCAGGCAAGTGGAGAAGGCTGAATCTGTTATTTGTGCCATTCAGTCGAAGGAGGACCTCGACAGATTTCTATTGGACTCTGATCTCTCCTGTTGCGAGAGAATCTTGCTCGTCATCACTCCCTTCTTCGACAGCAAGAGTTATATTGGAGGCAACGATCCAGAGTTCAGTGGATCGTGAAGGGGATCGTAATACCAGATTCTTCCATCAGGCTACTCTGAAGCGGCGGGCAGCCAACAGAATCCGGCGGTTAGTGGATGCTGAGGGAAATTATCAGGAGGATATTCACCATATTCGTTCTCAACTTCTTCATTTCTTCCAATCAAGATGGTCTGAAAGTTTGGGCAACGGGGTTCCGGTTACTCGGGTTTCTGATACCCGGAAGGTATCCTCTTCGGATAACGCCCTACTAGTCAGGCCTATTTGTGCGGAGGAGGTTCGTCAGGCTCTATGGGATCTTGGTCCGGATAAGGCTCCTGGGCCGGATGGATTTCCGCCCTTCTTTTTCGTCATTATTGGGATATCGTTGGGCAGGAAATGGTTTAGGCTATCCAAAATGTTTTCCAATCTAAGCATATTCCTGAGGATTGGAATTGCACTCTTATTACCCTTGTGCCTAAACGCCCGAATGCTTCTCTTCCTCAGCACTTTAGACCGATTAGCCTATGTACTACTATGTACAAGGTCTGTGCTCGTCTCCTAGCTTCTGTCTCCGTGCGGTGATCCCCCGTATTATTTCTGAGGAACAAGGGGCATTTATCAGAGGATGTTCTATCTCGGATAATGTCCTTATCACTCAGGAGTTTATGCACGACCTTCATAGAGCCCCTGTGAGATGGTGTCTTATGGCCATTAAGCTTGATATGGAAAGGGCTTATGATAGACTGAGTTGGAACTTCTTATATCGTTCTCTTCAGGGTTTTGGTTTTGATGAGAGCTTTACTGAATGGGTTATGGCTTGTATCCAGAGGCCTTCCTTTTCATTGATCATTAATGGGAGCCCGACTAAGTTTTTCCAGTCTCGGTTGGATTACGTCAGGGATGCCCTTTATCTCCCCTTCTGTTCATCTTGGCTGCGGATGATCTCTCTCGAGCTCTACATCAAGCTCAGAACAACCAGAGGATTGTCCCTTTTAATGTGGGGGATGCGGGTCTTTCCATCTCCCATCTTTTGTTTGCGGATGACTGTATTCTTCTGGCCAGGCTTCTACTGAAAATGCGGCTTCCTTTGATTCCATTATTCAGTGCTATTGTCAGGCTTCGGGCCAGAAGGTCAATCTTCAAAAGTCTTCTATCTGCTTCAGTCAAAGACATCCAGACTCACCAGTGAAGCTATCATTGATCGGTTAGGTATCACTACTCAGACTGATCGTTTTATGTATCTGGGGATCCCCATGACTGGCAGACGTCCTTAATGCTCTGATTTTGTGGACCTCGAGAGGCGGGTTCGTCAGCGTATCGATGGTTGGCATGTCACTGATCTGTCTATGATGGCTCGGATCACCATTATTTGGTCGGTTCTCTCTTCCCTTCCGTCTATATGTTATCGAATACGGCCATCTCGACTACTTGTTTCAGGAGGTTTGAGAGATGGATTAGAGATTTTTTATGGGCTTCTATGTAAGACGGGCATGGTATTCATCTTCTTTCCTGGGACAAGATATGTATGCCTATTCATGAAGGTGGTCTCGGGATCCAATCCTTGGTGGTTAGGCGCCAAGCTTTACTGGCCAGACATGCTTCTCGATTCCTTTTGGAGCCGCACTATCTCTGGAGCTCGGTCATGCGGGCAAGATATGGTGATTGGAAGCCAGAAGAGCTCATTTCGTCGCCAAGGGGCAGTTCCTCCTTTTGGAAGGAGGTGTGCCAGGTTGGCGACTCTATTCGGATGAATATCTCTTGGATGATTGGTGATGGTCACTCTATAGATGCCATTCAGGATTCGTGGATTTCAGAGCTTCCACTGTCTCGGTGGCCCTCATTCTTTAGCACTGATATTCCTACTGATACGATGGTTAAGGATTTGATTTTATCAGTCCCCCCCTCCTGGAACACCCCCATGGTGACTAGTCTATTTGGCGAGGATCTATCTCAGCGGATTCTATCGATCCCTCTTATCTCTTGCCCCTCTGCAGATGTCAGGCTTTGGCAGAGATCCTTCCTCCCTAGGGCCCCTCTCAGGGATCTTGTCAAGATATTCAGGCCTCGGGCTCAGAGTACTAAGGATGCTGCGTGGATATGGAAGCTTCCCACTCTTCCTAGGGTTCAGCTTTTTATTTGGAAGCTTCTGTGGGACTGCCTACCGATGAGTGCTATGCTCTCCCGTAGGGGTCTCCCTATCTAGTCGACCTGTCCCTTGTGCGGTATGGAGGATGAGACTACCGATCATGCTATATTCAAATGCCCTAGAGCTAGATGGATTTGGCATTTGATGGGCTATGAGTACAAAGTGGATGTCTACGGTTCTCCTCGTCCTATCTTTCTCCAGGATCTCCGGATGGCTCCTCAGCACATACGTGGTCTTTGGGTGATCACGGCATACCAGATTTGGCTATCAAGGAACCAGATTATCTTTTCGGAGGATCGTATTTCTTCACATCAACTAATAAGGAAAATCAGATCATTGTTTGTGGATTATGCCCGTGCTCTTCTTTCTGTTGGTTTTGACACCTCTGGCCTCTGGGGTTCCCTGCTGCTTCAGCAGCGAACCGTCGTACGGTATTTATTTCATGGGAGCCCCCTCCTCCAGGTTTTGTCAAAATCAACTTTGATGGGAGTGTTCGCGGTAGACTAGCTGGTTCGGCCTTCATCATACGCGGTCCACAGGGTAATATGATAGCGGCGGGTGGATTTGGGTCTCTGGACTTCTCTGTTCCCATGGCTGAGCTTAGCGCTGCATGGGCTCGTATTTCTTATGCGGTGCAGACTCTTCGAGCTCAGAGGATTGTTATTGAGGGAGACTCTATGACTGTCATACAGTGGATGCGGAAAGAGAGTGCTTCTGATGTATCCACCAATCCAATCTTAAGAGATATTTGGACTATGCTTCAGGAGTTGGATACTGCCCAGATATGTCATGTATTCCGTGAAGCCAACACGGCTGCTGACTGGACAGCGACAGCCATGGCTCAGCATGTAGGATATAGGATATGGACGATGGGTGAACCATGTCCTCCTGTGTTATTTCAAATTTTGCAATCTGATATATCTGGGCTGACTCATACTAGACTAGTGTGATCGCCCGTCTTTATCAAAAAAAAAAAATTATTAAATTCATGTATTTTATATTGAATTAATGTTAAGTTCGTATGCCATGCTTAATTTTTTCGTAGGTACATGCATGCGTAAATAGAGGTTAGGTTTGGACGGAAAGAGAATAGGCAGTAGCAGCTAATCAGGGTCTTAGAAATAGGAGGTTGATAAGCTACCCATTTATTGAGACTAAAGTTTTTCAATGAACCATTCAATTGTCCCTTTGATCACGCGTCTCTCTATCAGGTTTTGTCGTCAAAAGTATAACACAAATTGTCCGGTGATGGCAGGTCTTTTGATGCCATCACAGTTTAGCAATAGAATGTTAGATTTATGCACCTTTGGTTTGCCTGATATTAGGTTTTCCGTCTTCAGTAAGCTACACGATTACTAAACCAACACTTCAACATAAATAATGCTTGCTTGAAGGCCGAAAAATGGAAGAATGGAACTTATCTTGTTTCGGCAGTAGCAGAAGTAATGAATTATCGATCATCGGAGGCTATCAGAGTTTTCAATTCATTCACACCCTTGAGACACGGTGCCGAAGAGGAAAATATGGAAGGAAGGCTTTTCTGTCTTTGTAGCTTCTTCCCCTGAAGACCCTCAGGTTCTTTTCTTATGGAACATGATAAGGCTGAGAACAGGATACGAAGAATTTCACTTTCGGTGTCAGTATAGAGTTTCGTCGCTTGGGGCTCTGTACAGGCATTTGACGTGGCACTAAGCCAAGCCGCCCAACACTACTGATAGAATTAAACCTTGATTTTGGGACGCGAAAACTGTAAGTTATCTTACTTTTGCCAGCCACTTACATATATTGTTTCCATAGTTTATAGTATTTGATAATGATATTAAACAGGATGGCCTCAAAGATTACATATGTCATCACCACTACAACTAGCTATCTACAGCTAACTCTTACGCAATTTGTTCCCTTCGAAAGCAGCTCATGCTTCACTGTGACTCTTATTGAAAGAGTCTCTCCTAACAACTATTAGATGTCACACATAATGTATCTTAATTATCATTAGACTAACCTTTTAATTTATAACTTAATGTATTTGTATGAAGTTTTGGTGTGGACCAACTAACCACTATCTCGGATATTTTGTGATTGAATAACAGAGGTTTGGTTCACATTCTTAAGAATTAAGTTGGGGCACTTTGACTTCTGTGAAAGTTTACACCCAACTGCTGCCTAAAGCGATGTGCACACGTCTGAACCAAAGACATGCCATCTGACAAGAGCCTTGAGACATGTTTCAAATTTCAATAGAGAGAATCAACTACTAAGATCTCAGGTTTCTTCCTGCCAGATCGCGTGTTGATTTGATTACAGTATCAGAAGAAAGTTTCTTTCAGTGAAAGACGTAGCACATCTATTTTAAGCCATGCTCTTCCTCTGGGTGTTGAAAGCTTTCTGGCCCAACAACTTGCTAAAAGCCACCTTTGCTTCCCTTGAAGGCAAAACAAGTGAGAAATGCTTTGGGACACACCCATCAACGAATATATGATGTTATTTTGCTCTAATTAATAAGTGGTAGATGATACAAGGGGGAGCCCTGGACAACTATGGCAAATGACAAGGAAAAGAGTTATGATCACCATAAATGAGACATGCATGTTAAAAAAAAAAAAACAAATGAAAATAGACAAGAGAAATGAATGTGGACTTGCAGATAATAAGATAATGTCCTCAGCTTTAAATTGGTGCATTTAGAGCACACAATTAACATTTGTGCAGTGCATGATATGCCGTATCGATGCTACCATTTTATATTGAACGTATCATAATATGCTAATATGATGAACCAATTTATAAGGTAAGCATACCAATACTATAATGATAAGGAATGCAATATTTGGTATCAAAATAGTGAATCTTGGTACAGTTTGCCTACATTGAGTTAAAGCAATGCCTTTGTCTACGAAGCAGTTATTATGTTCAACTCTTTTGATTTTTATGTTATATTTTAATTAAAAAGTAGAGTGAGTCCTGTAGTATGTCATATGAGTATTAAAGTTATTTTTTAGTAGACTTAATCTATTACATGATTTATAAGCTATACTATATATTTTGCACTCATAACTATTTTGGTGACATATGTAAATAGTTTTTTTTTTTTTGCCTCTTGTAATCGCGCGGCCTCTCTTGGTAGTCATGCGGAGATTATATATATTATTATTATTATTATCATCATCTACCACCACTATGGTACAAGTTTGTCACGCAGGGAGAGCACGCGCCGCCTTGGTTGGGTCAACCATTGCACCTTGGGTGACCTGGTCTTCTCCCTCCTCCGCCCCCACCCTTCACCCCTATTGACGAAGATTTTAGGGTCACTAAATTCCACACGTTCATAACTGTTAACTTATTAAGTACAATATCCACGTACATACTTTTTTTTTTCCTCATTTGTTTCTTCTGGTTATTTTATCTGGCCACTTACCACACGTTTCGCACACAGCTCGCGATTCACCAGATTTTATGTGGCGGCAGGTTCTCGGATTTCCGTTTCCCGTGTCACCAATGCGTTTCCACGACGGCAAACATTCCAAGTTTCCAACGAGGTCCCTGTTCCGGTCTATTCTTTGACTTTGATGATTAACTTTTTAACGTGGCGGGTTGTGAGTGGAGAAATTGAGCGTTGGGTGTGCGGCCACCGAACGGGTCCGCCTTTGATTTTTCCCAGCAGCATGCAGAGAAACGAGGGAGAGAGAGAGAGAGAGAGAGAGAGAAAGCGAGCGTTTTCCTTCGGTTGCCCCGCGGTTTATCTCCGCCGTTTCTTGCTTCCTTCGTCGCCTCTCAGCGCTTCCCCTTTCCCTTTTATATCTTCTCTCTCTCTCTCTCTCTCTCTCTCTCTCCCCCTCCCCCCTCCCTCCCTCCTCTCTATCACACACCCGGAACCCTAACCTTAATCCTAAATAACTCTCTCTCTCTCTCTCTCTAGATATAGATAGATAGATAGATAGATACGGGGATTCGTGATTCAAGCGTGGTGATCAACCCCGCTTTTCTTTTTCTTATTGGATCATCTCTTCTCGGTCTATTTTCTATCGGCGATAGAGTTGTAATCCGATCGCTCGGATGTTCTGTTCGACGTTTGGGAGCGGTGCTTTTTATGAAGAAAGTAGCGGAGATTTAGCTCACGAGAAGCGGTCCCGAAGGTCTGGTTCTGATTTTATTGCTATTATGCTGCTATTGTTATTCAAGGTTCGATTTTTGATATCGTTTGGTTTAGAACTTGTTTTCATCCATATGGGGGTGGAGTCTGTTTCCTGGGTTTTGAAGAGGTTTGTTCTGTTACTGTACAAAGATTGTCCAGTTTCACGAAGATTCTATGGGGCACTCTGTTTTTCTCTAACTGTAGTATATGTTTTTTTGGATTCGAAATTAGAGTTCTGGTTTTGTTTTTGTTTTTTTAGTTTTTCTTTATGGGGGAATAGTTTGGTATGATTTTTTCTTCTGTTTTTGGCTTTCTGTATGTCTGGGCTATGACTTAAAAAAGGCCTGCATGTTCTCAACAGTCACCACGAATAAAAGATTCGGACAGAGAAAAAAAAGAACCTTGATGAACAATTTATCCAGTGGCCTGACCTCGAAAAGAATTTTTTTGTTTCTCTTGGTACATGTTTCCTCGTGATATATTTTATTTAAGAAAATGCGGAAGGGCCATGGATTATATAATGCAGAAAATGAGAATAGGTGATGTCATGTATGTCAGGGCTGAATAGTTTGTGGAATTAAATTTACCTTTTTGTCACGTAATTAATGCATGTAATTAATGCATGTTAAATTTGGGATGATGTGGCATGGTTGCGGTTCATAGGGTGAATACCAACACAGCTAATGGATGATTACATGAAGATTTCAGGGTCGGTGAACTCAGTTATGGGATTGATGAGTGCTATCAATCTATAAGGTAGATTTTATTAAAACAATTGAAATTCAGCGGTTTATATGGTTCAAATTCTGGGAGTAAAGAAGGTTTAGGTCAATATGTTGAATGTTTGCCCTTTTTTCTGAAAAAAAATATAGATTAGGATGGGAGGGATCCTGGACAAGTTTAGGTTGATATGATGAAGTTGCATGGATGAGAGTGATAAGGTGGATGCAAGGACGTTGATGATAGAACATGCAGAAGGCTTAAAGTTGCGGCACAGAAGAACTGATAGAAAAGCGATTGATACATACGAGCATGTAAGACAGATAGGAGGAGCCTAGCAAAAAATGTCAAAATAAGTCGAAAAAAAAAAAATCACAAAGATTAAGTTGTGCTTACATGCCTGCCATATGGAAGAATATCAATATACTGGTGCTGTTTCAGTTTAGGTGGCTGTGTTTAGATTAGAGACGCTGAAGCTCAAAAGAAAAGTGTAATTAAACAAGAAGGATTATAACATGCTGAATAAGTATAATATCCATTCCAGATTCAAAATAGAAACCATGATTCTCATCTCAGCTAAGATCTAGGTTGGGCTATTGGTGAATTTGAGCTCCTTTTCCTCGCCTGATATAAATTGTTATTTTTCAAGGTGACTGCTGATTTTACATATTATATTTGGTGAGACTATATGGTATTGTCTTTTTCATTAATTTTAAAATCAACGACTAAATTGGAACTTAATCTGTTATTTTCTGTGTTGGCTGATATTCTGCTATACCAGTCATTATATTATTGGCTAAGATATCCAGATTTATTTCCAACAGTTTATATAAAATAACAAACAACTTCAGCCTTTTCCTTCTTGACTGAGATAAAATGATGTCTTGGATTGCTCCTCATCCATTGATATTGCTAGAATCTTAGAACTTTAAAATCTTGATTTTTTTTTTTTTTTTTTTTTTTTTTTTGCATCTTACAATAGAATATCCAAAGAATACTGGTGCGATTTCTCTAGAATTTAAGGTCTCTCTTTATTTTGTTAAGCTCTAATTCTCCTCTCATCTGGATGGTGATTGCTTCCATTGACTATTTGGCTATATCTAGGCCATTAAATTTTCTGCACCTGACTGTTGTTCTGCTGGGTGATTGATGACTTAGAGATTTTTATGTCACAGTTATACTCGAAGTTTGCTTTCACTTTGTGACCGATCATTGATTTTATACTTTTTTCTGAAGAATTTGAAAAAAATCCTTTTTCCAATTGTGGACATGTAGATAAAGATTGGGCTTTTATTGGATGGGGAGTGATGTTAATGGAATCATGCAAGTGCAGCAGAATTCTTTTGGTGCAAAGGTAAATACTAAACTTTTGATGTGAACATATATGTTAAGTTGTAATAAACTATCATGTCATGATTTTGCCCTCAATACCTCTTACAGTGTCCTGGATTGAAGTTTGTGCTTTGTAGCATGTTAGTATAAGTTGATGTCGAGCATTTTATTATTCAGTTCACTAATTAGTACTAATATATTTGTACTCTCTGTTGATTAATTGGATTTGGGAAAACAGCAGAATCGTTAATGAATCATCTAGAAGTTGTTTAAGCTGCTTTTATATCAACCTTCAAGATGTTAATAGTGTACTGGAATTTGTGCAAGGTTTCTAAGTTGTATGCAGAGTTTGCTGTTCAACTGCTGCTGTTATTTGTCAATTGTTAAATCTGAAAGAACAAAAAGAATCACAGGACTCGAATCTTGTGAAATATAATGAAGCTAGTATACTTCTAAAATACACCACTTGCTGATTGATTTCTGATCCAGTAATTCATACTTATCTAGCTCACTGCTGTTTTGTTTGTTAAATTGCTGTGCTTACCATGCCTTTTTCATTTTGCAAATTTCTCCTTTTTGATTTTTTCCCATGGGTTAATATCAATTCTGTGATGTTAGGTGCATGTTTCAATATGTTTGGAGCTTAAAAAGATACTGGATGCTGTTGTTACAATTCTTCCGGCAATAGAGTCAGCTCAGCCAGGGTGCTCATCTGGTATACAGGAGTTATGTTCTTTAAACAACTCAATTGAGAAAGCCAACCTACTTCTTCAACACTGTGCAGAATCTAGCAAGCTCTACTTGGTATGCTGTAGTTTTTAGATAACATCAACATTTTTTTTTCTCATAATTAGATGATTGTTGTAGAACCACTGATTTCATTTTTCTTGTTTCACATGATATACTGCAGAGGAAGTTATATAAGTGCGCAATTAGGCATTAGTCCTTTTATTAACGAGGAAAATATAAGCACAAAGCCTTATCCTGGTGGTTTTGTAGGCTGGGGTCAGATTGTGTATCTAACTTTGCCATGGGCTCCTATCCAAGTCAAACTCTCTTAATGAAAACTGTTTCTAGATTGTCCTTGTTGATTCCATTCAAATCTTTGACTAATAAAGTTAAATTTAAGCAAAACAAAATTTTGGGTCTGGATTTCAATGAATGCTTATGAAATGATGAACTTCCAAACGCAGCCAAATTAATCTTGTCTTTTATGTCCTCTAAAGAGATGCCATTATCACTTTTGTTTGCAAAAGCCAATCTTCATCATTTTCCTGTTGGGTAAAAACTTTTGGTCTTCAAGTGAAAAAATGCAAATTTCGGGAATTTGATGCCATGCATATATGCATATACAGGACCAGCCCTTGTTCAGACATAGGTGTTGATGAGAAAATATATAGATCTTGAATGATAGGACACGTCCTGTAGTTGAGCTGGTGGGTTTAATGAGGCAGTGAATTTACAGCTTGGCAAATGTGGAAGCCTAATTGTTGTACTGATAGAGGATGCTTATCTATGTTGAAGGTGGAATATTACAACTTTTAAGATAAATTTGACTTTCAAGTTCTAGTAGTAAGAATTTTCTACTTCAGACAAAGGTGTTGATGAGAAAAATATCTGATTTGTGCATTTTCAGGGTAACAACATCCATTTTATGGTATTACCGTAGTGATCAGCTAGTGGTCTCAAGTAAACTCTGTAGGAAGAACGGATTTTGGAGTTCCCATTTGTCTAGCACATTAACAGTCATGCTGTCTCATCCAGAAGGGGGTTCATTACTGAGAACCATCTTGAATAGATTGCATCACATTCAATGGGTGGCAGTGCTTGATGCATAAATTAGCAAATAATTATGAAAACTATTAAGTCATGCACATGTTCAACATTCAAGTTTTGAATGAGATGCGAAACACTATGCACTAAATTACATGCCTCATCATCAAGGAGTTATGTTTGAGTCCCCTCCCAGCAAAAGAAAAGGAACCATAAAAGAAAGAAAAGGCAACATTGTAGGATGAATATTTTGGCTAACTGAGATGCCAAAGCTATCCTAAATTCTTAATTTCTTTAAATATTTTGAGTACAGATATTAATGGTCTTATTTTTTCTTTTGACATTTTGATGTTTACAAATTTTTTAGGCAATAACAGCGGAAGCAACTTTGTTAAGATGCGAAAGGATCAGGAGTGCATTGAATCAAAGCTTATGTCAGATTCAAAATATGGTTCCACTATTATTAGCTGATCAGGTTAGTTAAGGAAATATCTATGATAGATTTTACATTATTTCACTTTAGAGTTAATTGTATCCTAAATTATGCTTTGTATGTTTATTAATAAAATCTGGAGGAACATATCCACGTCTCTCAGAGGAGATATATTTCAAGCACCTAAGTTCGGAAAATAAGGCTGCTTTTGGTTTTTAAAAATATTTTTTATTGTTTTTTTTTTTTGAAAATAATGCTCATTTTCTTCTTCCTGATTTTGTAAAATGCATTTGTTAAGTGAAAACAAAAATTATTTTTTATTTTATTATAAATGACATTTTTTAAAATGATAGTAAAAATTGAAGGGAATATTGTTTGCTTTCGTGTTTTCAAGTTCTTTAGCTTTTGTTTTCTATTTTCATATTCGCTTTGGTGGAAAACAGTGAAAACATGTGTAAACTCATTTTAGTTTTCAGACATTTTGGAGTTATATTTTTAGAAAACCGTTTTCATTTTCAATTTCAGAAGTGTTTTCTGTTTTCTGTGAAAATGAAAAAGAAACAAGGCTGTTCTCAAGAACCATACACCCTAAGACTTTACTAGATGGAGTTCCTAGGATTGGAGTCCTTATTTTGATCTCTCATGATTGTTTATTTTCAAGCCCGGATTATGGCAAACCACTGGTAGGATTGGCTGATCAGGTCAACATGGATAATGGATCTTACCATTTCATTATCAGTTATCTGATCAACAGGCTGTGTTGATCAGTTCATGTGTCCAATTCTAATCAACATTCCACAATGGTAGTGTTCTTTTTGTCCATCCATCTGGTTTCCGCAGCTTAAATTAAGGGGCATCTGTTGGAGGATATTCAGGTTATTGCCATCGTAAATTAACTTTCAATAAAGATGTTTTTTTGGGCAATTCACTGATAGTTATACTATTTCTACAGATATCTGAAGTTCTTGTTTATCTTAGAGATGCAAATTTTATCATTGATTCTGCGGAAGAGGAGGCTGGCAAAGCTTTGCTAGGACTGCTTCAGCTGACTAATGCAAGTGATGATTTAGAACTTGAGGCTTTTCAGATTGCAGCTTCAAGGTTGAACATCACATCTCCAAAAGCTATTTTGATAGAAAGAAGAGCGGTTAAAAAGCTACGAGATGAGATCCGCGGCACTGATTCCAAAAAAGAGACGCTCCTGGGCTATCTTCTGCATCTCCTAGATAAGCATAGAAAGAACAGGAGGCATGATATTTGTGAGAACAAAGTGAATGTCAATGCACAACGTAAGTGCCCAACTCCAGGCACAAATTCTGCATCTGATGCTGGTAAATCTGAAAACAATGATGAGCCTAGTGATCCTGGTGAGGCTCAAACTGATCTTTTGAGAACTACTGTACCTCCTGAAGCATTCTGTTGCCCCATTTCATCAAGGCTGATGTTTGATCCTGTGGTTATAGCCTCTGGACAAACATATGAAAGGATGTGGATAGAAAAATGGTTTGATGAGGGACATCATATATGTCCTAAGACACAAAAGAAGTTGCCAAACCTTTCTATGATTCCAAATTCTTGCATGAAGGATCTCATATCCAATTGGTGCAGCAAGCATGGTATTAGTGTACCGGACCCATGCTTGCAGCCTATCCCTCCAGCTTTTGTTTCCTGGGAACCTTCACATTGCAATTCCATATCAAGTTTGAAGAATGTTCCTGCATCCCTATTAGATGGCAAATCTGGAGTTTACATGGTTCAAAGTGATTACAGTAATGTATCATTTATCTCGTCCGATGCTAGCTACTGTTCGGATTCATCCCTTGTTAGGGGTATTGAGAACCCAAAGGATAAATGTGCTCCATTGTTCCCTTGGAGTGATGACTATCAAAAGTATCAATCATTTTCCAACTTTAACCATGACATGTTTCTGCGATTCTTTTATGGGCTTTCTGAACTTTCATTGGACCTCCAATGCAAAGCAGTCGAAGATGTGAAGATCCTTTTGAAAGGGGATGAAGAGACCTGTTATGCTATGTTTTCTAATGGTTTTGCAGAAGCACTAATGGGGTTTCTGAAGAATGCACATGATCGATCTGATGTGCAGGCACAGAGAGCTGCAGCTCAAATTTTCCTTGCTTTTCTGAGTAACAGCAGGTAATTTTCCATCTGTTCTTTTTTCTTTTTTTTTTTTAGACAAATAATTCCTGTAAGTCATTTGGGCTGTAAAACTTGAAATTTCTTTTATTATAATTAAATATATGAATGAGAGCAACAAGTTGCTGATGTCTGTAAAGTGTCCATTGCATTCATGTTGGTAATCCTTCTACTTTCCATTTGTATGATGCTGAAAATTCTTGCTTGCATGCTATTCAGGGCCGAAATTCCATCCTTGGGCAAAGATGCGTTTCAGTGGCTGGCATCATTTCTTGATTCTGAAATAACCACAGAAGCTTTGATGATACTCCAGAAGTTGTCTCATTCTCCAAAGTGTAGATCTGACATCGTGACATCCGGTATTGCTTCTTTGGTTACAAAATTTCTGTATTCTGAAGACACTGAATTTCTAGAGCTTGCTGTGAAAATCCTTTGTGATTGGTCTCATCACAATGAGATAAAATCTTTTATTTTATCCTCTGGATGTTTATCAAAAGTGGTTTCCCTTTTGAGTGATAGAAGACTAGCAGAATTTTGCTTAAAAATTATGCAAAACTTAAGTGATGACAAAGAGACTGTAGCATTGATTGCCGAAACCAATGGATGCCTTGCTGCTATCGTAGAACTGCTGGAAACTGGCACCTGGGAAGAACAAGAAAATGCTGTTGCTATCCTACTTTCCTTATGTACTCACAATTTCTCAAATTGTCTGCTACTACTGAAAGAGGGCGTGGTTCCTGCTCTAGTAGACATATCAGTAAATGGGAATGCCAAGGGGAAGGAGAGCTCTCTGAAGCTGCTTCATCTTTTAAGAGATGTCAGGCATGCTGAGTATATTGACAGTTCATGTTCTCAGCCTGGAAGCATATCTGAGCCAGCAGAGGATTCCATCAAATGCTCTGCAAGCAAAGTGCCAATTTCAAAATCTTCTGGTTTATTGCAAAGGAAATTCAAATTGTTCTCAAAGACTAGATCCTTGGCGGCTCTATTTTAAGCAGTGGGCAAGATTTCTGGGTATGACCCATTTGTACATATCTTTTAGCCTGACCAGTTAGTGTATTTTTATTAGGCAAAGGCTTAAATCCAGTTAAGCCAGGGCAAGTTTTTGTTGGAATACTCTGTGGGATGCTCATCCCACATGTATCTCCATTTTCATTGCAAGTTGTATGTAACTTTCTTTTTTCCTCCTTTATACAGCATGAGAATGTATAGTCGTGGATGTGTTGTTTTTTGGTTACAGAGGCATCATCTTTATTTCTAGCCCCTTTTTGACGATTTGCTGCATACCGTTGAGTGATGGAATATGTGAATGGATTCCTATGAGCATTATTGTCTTGCTTGGTGATAAAACTCTGCTCGTGTGCGTCGTTCAGCTTCATAAGAAAGCACAGATATTTGATTCCAATTCTTTCATCAACAAAGCCCTTTTTTTTTCTTTAAAAAAAAAAAAATCGAAGTCCAATGGGATTACGCCTGCACCGGTGGAGATAGAATGTGGATGGAAGGTGAATTGAACACGATCATTTCTGCTGATTAATGGACGTTCCATCCTTAATGCTGGATGATCACCCGGTCATGCATGCTTCTTGTTCATGTTTCCTTCTAGGCTTTTCTTTAGATTGCAAGTTGGCCAAAGAAGACAAACGAGGTGGCAGCTTAAAATATATCCATGAACCTCTTCGGATGGCCACATATAAAAATTTCACAACTGTGAAGCAGGATCCGCCCGACCAACCCCCGAGATGGGGTGCCAGCATCTGAGCCAAAGCTGGTTGGCGGGCTATCGCTTCATTGCCTGCCAGTCTGGCTAGCTTGATTCCAGAGGAAATAATTATTATGTTGTTGCTCTGGTGATGCCTAGAAGACAGATTTCTTTGGTGCCTAGATGATAGATTTCTTTCTGTCCTTCCAATAGTAATGTTACAAGTACATTTCATCCTATGATTTTGATTGTCAAGAAAATCCTTAAGAGTCTATTATTATTATTACATACCTTGTTCCTGATTATTATTATCTCAGTCAGCTCATCTTGTTCCACTGGGGGACATGTGGGCTAACCTCCAGTCATAGCACCATATAGATCATCAGAGGGGGGTGATGTAAACTGAACACCAGTGAAGTGAATGAAAGCATCTAAAGCGAGACCCAGCTGGATATTTTCATCGCCAGCTTGACTTCTTTTCTGAAAGCCTTCCCCCACCAGACCCAATCAGACGCAGTGAAGGAACCTTTCTATCTCTAGTGCCCCTCACCGCTGTGGAAGGCTTTGGGCAGGGCCCAACAGAACGTTGACGGGGACAACGGTACTTGGAAGTCAACAGAGCAATCCAATAAGAATCATTAAGATGGGCCAATCATGATCATCCCAATCGTGGAGTCTGCTTTAAGGTCACTCGAGTCTCATTTCTCCCATGAGGCATGGGACTAGAGTACGTACTAGAAGGTGGTATCTTTAAAATTATGACGTGGGTAGGGCGATACAAGAAGCATCACTGGATTGGACTGAAAGACTTGGTGTGGTGGGGTTGAAACATGCTAGCATTTGACACAGCATGAATTAGATGCAACTGGTTCCTAAAATCTGATCCTCTGAGGTGGTCACTTGGGCCTTTCTAAGAGTCAACCAGTAATATTAATGGTTGAAATTGTTTTGAATTCAGCCTGTTGAATTGATGCTTCATCTCATCCTTTGGGCTAATATGTTAGTTAGCACTCGGTCCAAATCTTAGACTTGAAATCATGACAAGTTGTGCATGATTCATTCCAGGCTCGGACCAGACCTCACTCATTAACTCTTGGAAATTGGGTGTAGTTTGCCTGGCTGCAAGGACATCAGAATAAAAACAAAATTAAAAAAATTGGAAATAGGGTGGTCCCTGAAATAAGTTTCTCACTGGATTTAACGTTGTAGTGGAGAGATGGGCACCAGATACATAGCATTCCTCGTCTATGAGCTTTGAAAAATACCTTGGATGGATGCTCCTAGTCTTACTGCCATCACTCGTAAATATTTAGGTGTATATCAATCAGCTGACAAACTCCTGTGCTTCTTCTATACCTAACGCTTATGCCTCCTTTAGTTGGTTGATGCATGTATCTCTAAAGTTGTAAAGATTAATAATCACCATTTAAACGTCGTGAAAATTGATCACCTCATCAAACTTGTCGCAGAATTGTGATTGCCGACTAATTGACTCTCGATCCTTTATTAAGCCATTTGCATTTGGTGTAGCGGGGGATGAATGGCCACGTTCAGACTGTTGCATGGCTCAAAGGGACTGAAAGGCAGGGGGGGAAAATTCTACCATTGAAGTGGACTGAAGAAGGGCAAGGGGACAAAGGCCAGGCGAGGGAGATGAGGTTGGAGAGAGATTCGCACAAGGGTGGGAAGCAGGGTGGCCACCATGGCCAGAGGAAAATGGGACAGCCCCACATGTAGGGGTGGGTGGGAGAGGCCTCACCCAGCTATCTCCAATCTGTGTCCTGCCAGCTCGGTCCCTTTTACTGGTCATACGTCCCCATTTCTTAAGATATGACGTCTCGGTCAACTTAAATATTTTTCACACCTACTGGGCTGTTGGGTTGATAAGTGTTATAAGTCCACCATTTTTTAAGACCAATGATTCAGTTACTTTTGAGAATTTTTTTTTTAAAGGAAACATGTCATAAAATTTGAAAAATAAGCTATACTTTTTATTAAAAAAAAGTTAGCCCTTCATTCATTAAGCCTGTTTTATGAGATATATATCTAGCCTATTATTTATCTGTGTAGATAAACTCAAGGACATCAAACCATTCCAGTGCATTTTAATTATCTTTTTGATTACATCTTTGCAGGTTCTACTGTCATGGCATGCCCTTTTGAGAGAATCAAAGTGAACGACATCAACATGTATGAGTTTAGATTGACTCGCGAGATAAAAAAAAAAGTATTACAATTTTAGAGGGCCCTCTTTGCTTCCCCTATACGTGAGGGCTCTATGCCAGCCAATTAAATCATTATCTATACTTTTCCCTTAGTGGATTCAATTAACCCACAAGTGAGCTACTCGTGATGGTTGCTTCATCCTTTCACTCCTTGCTCTGTCTCAGGCTCTCGATTGGAAGTTTTTGAGTTCGAATCAAAGCAAAATACAATAATGAGTGTGCAAGTGAGAAATATGAAAAGTTTTGTATATATGATTTATTTATCCATTCATTTTGCATTCATATGCATGGAGTCAGTCCCACCCCTTGCAGAGTCATGAGGTGTGATTTCTTAGCAGTGGTTTTTTTTAACTCTCTTGTACCCCTCTGTCTCCATAGATTCCTCCTCTCTGGAAAAGACTGGGACCCAAGCAAACATGTAGCACGACCACAGGTGAAGCTGTTGCAGTGGGAAAGGATCAGATCAAATTTGAAGGGAGGGAGGGAGGGAGGGAGGGAGGGAGGAGCCGAGGGCAGTGGATGAGATAGCAAGCACTGTTCCCAAGGCAGAGCCTGCCATTGTGGGGCTGGATATTGGGGCACCTAAATTCCACACACGTTGTTCTCGACTGGTTCTGATCCCCTAACGAAAAGAGATGCATGCACTCTTCCCAATTATTTGGCAAGCCACGGAACAAGCCAACCCCACTGGTACCCAGTCTCTTTTATCCCTCGAGGAAAGCTCAGCTGTTATCAAGCACTCCTCTGTTTCGGGTCCCTGTCAACGTAGCCTTTTGTTTTGGGCATCTCATCCACTCCAAACAATTCAAAAGAATGGAGGGACCCAAGTCTGTGCAAGCGTTTGAAGAGAGAGAGAGAAAGAGAGAGCAGTATAAACCTATGTTGGGAAAAGAAATGCTAAGAGGCTTAGGATAATGGCCCCATAACGACTCAAAACTTTGGAAACTCAACAGCTAGGATCTAGCTTTTGTGATGTCCGGATCTTCTGAACTCAATAACTCATGGAGCTTGATGTGGTCTTTTAAGCTTGTGATGGCAAGTTGGGCATGTTAGGTGTTAAGCACTGATTTGGTGAATAATAATAGCAAGGGAAGTTTTTCTATGATTTTATTACGAGCGTTTCCTGAATCAACCTTTGTTGGTTAACTCTTTGTTCTGCTTGAAGCTCTTGCTAATTCGATGATTTCACTTGATAAGAAAGATTTATGTCAGCATAGTTGTATTGTAACTTCTTCTCTAATAGTTTCATGGGGGTGTTCTAAACCTAGACTTCATAAGGAGAGCTGTGCTTGTTATAGATAGCATCAATGATTCCAAGGGGCAGGTCACATGGAGAGGCTCATATGTATGTACCAGTCATTCATAGGGGGTTTGGACACAAATTATCCAGGCATATGGATGGATGGATGGTTTCAAACTTCATGTGCGTATAGATTTAATGCTCCTGATCAGGTGTACGTATTTTGAGAAATATGCCAGCTAGCAATGGTGATTTTTAAGCCTTGGCCAGCTACTAGCTGCAATCACAAACCAATCCAGGGCCTAAATCTGTTGACTTCTTGAACCTTTTTATCTCAGCAGGTCATCAGATGGAACCTCAATGCGATCATACAAATCTCAGCAGTAAGATCATTCTCTCTTGTACATCAATCTAGTATTCATGCACCCTTTTATTCCCTCAAACTTACAGCACACATGGTCCTAATTAACCTCATTTGATCACATAGGGAGTACAAAGTGACTGGGGTTGCAGCAACAGGCTACCACCTTGAGCTGAATTCTCAAATCACCACACATTGAGTTCTCAAAATTGGTGTTACCTGATACAGGCAAGGTTAACAGTGTGATGTTGCTACTTGAGTCACACCTCTACTGCTATAGATTACGTCCATATCCTATGATTCACATCTTGCATGTAACTTAAAAGTTGACTTGGACTTCAAAAGATTTCCTGAACTAGCCGTGGATGGATATAACAAGCAAAAGCTAGCATAGATACAAGCAACTTTTTAATTTGTTGGTGAAATATGATGCTACAAGCTAGATTTTATAATTCTTGCTTTAGATTACATACATATCGTCTCAAAAAAGTGATAGAGATATAGACTAAAAAATATGCTTTATATTATATCTTTATATTTTAATGAGAATTCATTTTGAGCAATGTATGCCATTTACTATAAATGTGCATGTGTCTAGTATTTACAAAGAGTATTTGATCTAGTGTGTAGAGTACGGCTTACACACAGAAGACTAGATCATCGGTTCTTTTGGAATACAAGTTTATTGTTCACAGTTTTAGATGGAATTGGACACACCATCAGTAGAACTGTAGCACAAATTTTTAGTAGGTCTGTCTTGACTACGGGGAATGGTTTATTCTAACTATTTGTGCTAGTACACTTTGTGTATATGAACAGGACCCAGTTGAGTTAATTATTTTATACTGACTTTATAAAATAATTTAAAACTCATGAATATTATGATACTTATGCTCTTAATCCGAATTCTATTTCTAGACACGTGTATGTAGTGATTATTGCTTTGATTACACATAGAGTGAGATTCTATATGAGTCAATAAACTCAGTGGGTTGGGCAATAACATTATATATGGTGAATATTAATAGTTGAAGGAAACCACGTCCTGATAAATTGGATTGATGATATCCCCTTGAGAAGCTTATAAGTTTTGATTGTATCAAATCTTGCAAGTGGATTTTGAATCCGATACATCAAATAAGTTAAGTGGATAAGTCTCAAGGATAATAAAAGCCAATTAAATTATATTGTCAGTAATTAAATTTAATTGGTGGATATCTGTAATCTTAACGTGGGGAGATAATAAGTATTTAATATTAAGGCTCGAAAATATAAATTCGAATATGATTAGGAGTACAATTATAATTCTTTAGTGGAATGAATTATAATTTACGTAATTGAATCCTAACCCGGGGTAGGTTTGGGAGATTTAATTACGTGGAAGTCCTTTTCATATTTGCCTATTGGTCCCTGTGTAGCCCTATAATACCCTCAGTTGGTTGCTAGGGTTAACGTTTTTGAGGAAAAAGAAAAATAAGAAACCCTAGGTCGGCCGAGAGATCCCACCATCTTGTGAGAGAAAGAAGGTATTTTCGAGAATACGGCGGAAGGCTAAAGGTTGAGGTCGAGCAATCGAATCAAAGTGTTCTAAAGTTCAAATCTGAAGGTATGATCTTCAACTCTTAGATTAGAACAGTAATTTTTTTTTTGTATTACTCATATACACTATAGCCGTGATCTTGAAGGTATTCCGCGTTCCTCAACAAAAAGAGCATCACTAAGCAACATTACTTGTTTAAAACACTCAAGAAATTAACTCCAAAGATCTGAACATAGGATCTCTAATATAGAGAACGGGCAAGTGCTGGATAGTAGCCTAGTTTGCTTATATTTAAATATCTAAAGCTGATCAAATCAAAATATCTTAAAATTGATATGGTGTTCAAAATTCATGGCTCGCCATCTCTGAATTCCCATGGGATAAAGTGATAGAAAGCGAATGGAATAAGAGCCCTTTGTCAGTCTAGTCCAAGGACCAGGAAGACCCAATATATGGGTCCTTCACAAGCATTTGTATCCCTATATATTATTGTACGTGTAGGAGGGGGAGGGGGAGGGGAGGGGGAAAGAAGCTATGAAGAGAGATTGATAGCTGATGGGATAATAGATTCTCTTTCCTTGGAACCTGTGCAATCTGCCCTTCACCATCTCCTCCATCCATCCCCTGCTGCTATCTTCCATCGATTTCACTGCACGAAAATCCAACAACTCCAACCACAAAAAATAAGATGATATATATATATATATATATATATATATATATATATATATATATATATCAATCAATGAGGAAAGATGGAAGGCTTGCATGAATGGAGCTTTCTTGTCCTTTCTTGTGTCGAAGCCAAGGGCTCTGTACGAAACAGTGGAGCCAGTTGCCCCTCCTTTTCGTGGATGTTACCATGAAAGCATAAATTGCCATTGCCATGGGAATGGGGACGTATACGTGAAGCAAAAGCTGGTGGACAAGAACGCCACCTCTCCGGTGACCGAGGTGCCATCAGATGGAGGGCTCATGGAATGGTGACGGCACTCCACTCCTCTTTGGAGAGATCCTTCGCTGGACTCCGAAATGTAGTGCTTTCATCACGATAAAGAAGAAAAAAATGCTATTAATTAGGGTAGTAGCGTTGTTTGATAATTATTGATAATATTTTTTTAATCAAGTAGTTAGCAAACTAACTCTCACGTCGAATTCTCACTATCCCTCTAATCTCGAAACACACCTCTGATACCAGACTTTGAAGAAGGTCATGTTTATCTCGTGCTTCCATCAGGAATCTTATGGAGATCTATAGTTCTTACCCTCATAATAGGATTGATGCAGCTATGACAGCTTCCTATCCATCCTAAAGTTAGACTCTTCATTTGAAAGCTTGTGTGAGATTGTCTTTCTACTTGCTCCCTGCTCTCTGTAACGAGACTGGCCATCTAGCCAGTTTCCTCTATGTGGCTTGGAAGAGAAACTCCGGATCATGCCATTTTTACTTGCACTAAAGTGAGAAACATGGCAGACTTTGAGACACCATCTTTGGAAGAATGACAATGATCCTCGGCGGTTGCCTTTCCTGCATCTTATCCGTCGGAATAGTCAGGAGACTACTCAGTAGAGGAGAGCCATTTGGGCCTACATTGTTTATCAAATATAGTTGTCTAGGAATCTCTATGTCTTTACTGGTGAGATGGTATTTATTCATAAGATTATCAGAAAAGCAACTTCTTTATCAGCCGATATGCTCTCTATAACACAGGCCATGACTTTGACAGATTAGGCCATGGGGACTCCCTTGCTGCTTTTGCAGCGCACCGTCACACAGTCTTCATCTCTTGGGAGCCCCCACCTCTGAGTTTTATCAAAATCAACTTTGATGGTAGTGTCAGAAGCAGATTTGCAGGATCGACTTTCGTTATCCGAGGGCCAAAGGAAGTCATGTTAGCAGCGAGTGGTTTTAGTTCTTTTGATATATCTGTCTCACTAGCCAAGATCTATGCAGTATGAGCAGAAAAATCCTATGCAACTCGTATCCTTGGGGCTCGCAGGCTCTCCATAGAGGGGGATTCTCTCACTGTCATTCGATGGATCAAGCAGGATCTGCATGATCATTCATCATCCAATCTCTTGATCCAGGATATCTACTCTATTCTTCAGAATGCATAGATGGTCTATATTCGACATGTCTATTGGGAAGCTAATTCTGCGGCTGATTGGGTTGCTACTTCGATGGCCTACCATTTTGGCTTTTGGATGTGGAAGCAGGAGATCCTTGTCCTATTGCTCTCCATCAAATTTTATTTTTCGATCTATTGAGCTTGTCTCGCACTAGAATAATATGACAACCTGCTTATAAAAAAAATAGTTAAACTAAGCGCTCGCTTGTGCCAGATGAAATCCCAAGATTTTATAAGACAGTCCTCAGTATTTTTCCTAACTCAATCTGTAGCCATTGAAACAACCATAAGCCTATTATTGGTTGGTATACTAACAAAAACGATAGGAGAAATAAGCAGAGGTTCATGAAATTCATTCCAAAAATCATAGACAAGAAGATATTTGTTTCATTTTCTCTCATATGCCTTCAAGATTTCAACAAATGTAACAAAACAATTGTCTCAAAGTCACCCCATGATCACTATTAAAAAGAAAATTTAAGTCTCCATTCCCCCCTATAATATGTTCTGGTAAGTAGTGCTTGGGTACACTCAAAATATGTATTTTTGCATGCCTAAAATAAAACAGTTGTTGAGCAGATGAGTGAAAAAAATGAATGCTCTTGCCCTAATTTCCAGCTTATATTACTATTGTACTTTAGTAGACAATAACTTTGGACTTTACAATGTTACATTAACATGCATCTCGTAATTATGCAACTCATAAGGTGTACGCCATTGCTTTTTAAATATATATTTTATATTTATCAAATTAAAAAGACTAGTGTCCAAGACCAAATGAGGGTTGGTGTCCAAATAACAACTAGTCATAAAAATATGTCTATCATTTTGGGATATATCCTTGTTGATGAGGTCATCTCTCATTTCTTTATAATAAAATTTGGGAGAAGTGTCTCATTTTCTCCTTTTTCACACAATAATTAAAAAATACATCATCTCTTTTTCTAAGTTATATGCTACAACCTAATCCAATTGACACGAGAGGTTATATTTTAGAGACTTAAAGAAAAAGAATAAGACAATAATAGGGCCTACCATGTTACATGGTTGAGAGCATTGGACAATAAAGAAAATAAATAGAAACAAGTTAGGTACAACTTGTAATATAAATATATAGTAAAATTAGAAAAAATAAAGATAATAAAAACATATATAAATGATATAAATTACAAGTAAAATAATAAAAATTAATTACAAATATAGATATCAAATATGCAAGTGAAGTTATAGTTAAAGAAATCTTATTAAGAAAAAAAGTATTTTAATTTATGTTCAAGATAGTAATAAAAAGGGGTAAAGAGTTTATCATCAAAACTTAGTCTTTTTCTTTTTCTTTGAGAGCAGAGGGAGCAAAAAGCCATCCATTGCTAATAGAGATACTTGATGAATAAGAATTAATAAAATCAAGTAATTAAAAAAAAAAATGGCTATATGTGATCTTTTGTTACTAATATAATGGGTTCTATTTTGCTTTATATATATTGAACTAAGTTGTATAAAGTAATTAATTTTTTTTTCTTATTTATATACAAATTTAAATAATTATTTTTTTGTTTTACTTATTTTATATATGAGTTAAGATATATAAATAATTTTTAATATAAATTAAATAGATTTAATTAATAGATAATGTTTGAATTTATAGATCACGTTATATGAGTTGATATGTTTAATAATTATGTTAATTACGAGTCCAACTTCTGTTAGAGGATCAACCTGAGACAAAACTTGTTTATTTATAATGTTTTAATGCAAATTTGTTGGTGCTTGATTTAAATACGTGAAGAGAGAGAGAGAGAGAGAGAGAGAGAGAGAGAGTTTTGTTCAAGTTTGCATGTCACCATTTTACCATGCTTCTCTGATTCCAGGTCGCTAATCCACGTGGCAAAAATAGAGGCCCCTTCTAACGCCACGTGTGACAAGAGTACATCCCAGCGTCCGTCGCGACACCTCATGGGGTGGCGAGGTGACCCATCCAGTAGCCGTACCTATGTCTGTGCTCTGGATCGCCGGGACACGACCACGTGTCCGTCATGTCACCGTGGACCCCAATTACGGATGATGGAAAGGTGGCTCTCTGATCAATGTTCCCAAGAGACAGCTGGCAACCTCCCATCTACTATATTCGCTCTCCATCTCAATAATTTGATCCACCCATTCTCCTATAAATATTCGCATATATTCTCCATCCCTCCATCCAAGAAGGAGACCATTCCTTCTTCCTTAGCGCACGCACATTCAAGCAAAGCTCAAAAAAAAAAAAAAAAAAAAAAAAAGAAAAAAAAAAGATTCAGGGATTAGTTCTATTAATTTTTCATTCTTTTGCTTAACACTCTATTAATTAGCTACGCGATGGTACAGTGCCTCCAAACAACTCCCTCCGAACTCCATGCCCTTGATCAAGACAGAGCTCGCCTCAATTGGCAAGAGCAACATCAACAACTGGTTCCCAATGTCTACACCAATGGAAGCCATATTGGAGATCTCGTTCCTCTCCCCACCTCCATTCAAGCTCTCCACGGCGCTGATGATCATGACAGAAGTAGCACCACCACTGGCTACATTCATGGCCAAATTGGCATTCATGGCAATGGGTGGCTAGATCTTACCAGAACCAGGCATCCAATTATCGGCAATGCCAAGGTTGTGGAGGAGGAAAGAAATACAAAGAAGAAGACCATAATTCAAGGAAGAGAAAGGTGGAGAACATCTACAGCCAAGAGGTAACACTGAGATCGAGTATTCTTCTCTAATTATTTCATAAATTAACTATTTCAAAACGCAAGAATCATGAGATAGTATTTTTTTTTTTTTAATTTGTTTGTATGTATGCCAATAATAAGCACATTTGCCATCTTGGAGAAGAAATAATTATGCAATCAGCATGATTTTCTAATAGATCTTATTGTATTATGAAGATATTGTAATTTAAAATATGGAGGCATTGTAAACTCTGACATATTTATCAACTATATAACTTATAAAGATCAAGCCTAATTAATTTTAACATGAACTTTAAAACTCAAAATATTAATTAAGTTCTAATTAATGCAATCCTTCTTAGAATTTTTCTTTTTATTTTTTCAAAAAAAAAATCAATAACAAAATTTGCTACCAAGCGTAAGCGGAAATCAGAACATAAAAGTCTTCTTCCTTGCGTGTAGAATATGGGTTGTGGCAACACCGCAAAGGATGGAATGAAAGACGGCACAGAAAAAGGAGGAGGAGGGGGAGCAGCAAAAGAGAGCAAACAAGCGACCAGCAAAAGGGAAGCCTCCAGGAACGCCTCAAAGGAGAACATGAAGTCACCAATGACTGATTACATCCAGGTTAGAGCGCGTCGAGGCCAGGCCACAGACAGCCACAGCTTGGCCGAGAGAGTAAGTCTGCCTCTTCTAATTAATTTTGTTCCTAATTAACTACTCCATCAGTAAATCTTAATTTGTTTCTCAACTGATCGGTCATGCATTCTGGGGTACGTACTGTAGATGAGGAGGGAGAGGATCAGTGAGAGGATGAAGTATCTGCAGGACTTGGTGCCCGGGTGCCATAAGGTCACAGGAAAAGCCAGCATGCTCGATGAGATCATCAACTATGTTCAGTCTCTCCAGAGGCAAGTCGAGGTAGTCTTAGACTTCCTCCATTCTCTCTAGTCAACTTTTCTTTTCTTTAAGAAAAGAAAAACTGGAGCTGTTATGAAATTTTTTTTTTTTTTTTTTTTTTCTCTTTTGTTTCTTTGTGGTATTGCAACAGTTCTTATCCATGAAGCTGGCAGCAGTGAATCCGAGGCCAGACTTCAACGTGGATAACTTCTCCGATAAAGAGGTGAATTAATTTCATGTCTTTTAAGCAGTAGAAATCTGATCTCACGTACAGCTCTACTAGCATTTGTTTTATTGCCTACAGCACAGTACGTAGTTGTTTAAACATCTAGCATTTGTTTGATCGCCCACATTTGCTGTGCCATGTTCTCCAAAAATGAATAGATCGATTTGCTTTTCTTAATTTGGTGCAGATAAACCTGGCTTTCAATCCTGCTGTCATGCCAACAATTGATACGTCAACCGAGCAATCGAATCCGTCTTATATTCAGCTCAACTCCTTGCATCCAACAGCTGCTTCTTGTGGATTCGACATGGCGATGGGCCCCTTAGCTCGAGTCCTCGGTAGAACCATGCACTCGCCTGCATCGGTGCCTGACACTATCTTGGATTCAAGTCTCAATGTAACAACTACCACTAAAACAACGTTCAAGAAATTTATTAAGATCAGAGATTAGTAGCCACCAGTTATTGGTTAATTCTTATTTAAGGACTTTTCAGGTTCATGCATCTCCATCATCTTCTTCATGGGACACTGGCTTGCAAAACCTCTATGGCATGGAATATCATCATCAAGGGAGGAGACCCGACTTCCCCTTTGGTTCATTGCAAGGTAAACATACCTCCTCCATCCTCCATCCTAGGTGAAGGACATGGAAGTATTTACAAAAGAGTAGCTAATATTATGTCATGAAACATTCATGGCTCATGAGCTTCGCTCTTCCACATGATCATGGATGTTTTTGACAAAATTTTGGACAGCATCATACATGTCAATTTTTGTATGAGATGACACTTAGTAATAGGTCAAGTGAATATCATGCCAGAAATATTCCGAAGCTTATTATTATTATTATTTGGATTTTTTGCAGGTGATATCTTACCTAGCAGGCCGAAGACGGAGATGTGAGCATATATAATAAAACCTCTTGAGCATAAATTAAATATCCTTATTGCAAGTCTAAATATCTTTACTAAGTACATATGTATTCATACTACGGCAGTAAAGAGAACAAAGTGTACCATATTGGCAGTAGTACATAATGTGTGAGAAAAGGTTGCAAACTGATCGATCCAACCAACCAAGTATGAAACTACCTCCGTGTTTTCATGTGAAATGGACTTTCAAAGTTATGCTTGCAATCTCTCATTGCTTTCATTTTCAAGGATTGGGAGATAAATATTCTACTTCTGTTCAAGCTATATGTATATCTTTTCTTTTCTTTTCTTTTATTCTTTTTTCTGTTTTGTATAACAAATGAAAGCATTATAATAATCTGGATAATAAAGTATTGCAAGCCATCTGTATCAACAAGCAAATTTAACTGCGACAGAAAGTAATCTGCTGGTTAAAAGAAGTGATCATAGCTAGTCTTTTTCTCTTAACACATGCTGACAGTGGAACTTGGGAGGAGAAAAAAAGAAGTGATCGTAGCTAGTCTTTTTCTGCTGACAGTGGAACTAGAGAGGGAAAGAAAAAAGTGACCGCAATTAGCGGAGCATAGAATGGAGACTTTTATTAGAGACTCCCCGTTAAGTCAAGCAATTATCGTAGAGAATTACCTTCCAATGTATATAACAACCTATTTAAACTAATATGATTTCTCGAAATTAAAGCTTGCGATTGTTTTGGATCCTGCCTTGAAAGAAGACTGTTATCAAGGTAAACAGATGGAAGTACCCTTACATTTTCGATTTTGCAAGTTGACCCAGCAATCTCCAGAGACCCAAATTCGTATCCAAAGATGCTGTACGTTATTTTTGATGAATATGATTCTTTAATAATAAACTAATGAATGATATAAACAGATTCATCTACTGCTCCAAGAGTTCAAGTCAATGGACAACCATGAGCATTAGTCAATCTGCAAACATTTTTTTTTAATAATATATCGACTAAATTTACAACCATATCTTTGAAGCCATTGTTGCCACATAAATGCAACGTTTCATTTTAACTTGTTCAAATGGGCGATTATTAGCAGTCATTGTTCCAGTATCCTGAATTGGTCCCAGGCATCTCGCCTAGCTTTCAATGCAACTCCTAGGCCACCTTCCTTCACGAGCCTGTGGTTTGGCTTCATCTTCCCTTCCTTTTTCTTGTTGACAAGGACGGAGAAGTGGGCTTCTGGTCCATGACTATTAATGTCCACAAGGAGCCATCATCCATGGATCCTCCTATATTTCTGGGACACAGATATAACATGGCACCTTCCTTTCTTGGGCCCCCATTGATTTTAAGAGAATCCATGTTGTGGCCCACTGATCTCTCTCGTCTCCATCGTCGGAGACGCATGGTAGGAGCCTTGGAACGAGGATCATGGTAGGAGGCTTGGTACACTCACAGCCACTTTTCGTAGTCTGTTTTTGATCTTTTGTGACAAGCCCCTGCTAACTGTTATGAAACAAGTTGACAAGTGTCACATGGAGCTTGTATCTGAGCAATTATTCAACTATATATATATATATATATATATATATATATAAAGCTGTTGAAAGGTGATGACGCCCGATCACCGAACTTATACGCTGGGAAGATGTGTCTGCTTGCTGGTAGGGTCCTCGCCAAGATGGATGACCTGCAAGAAGTCTCAAAACCGAAGGGAGCTCTGATAGGAACCCTCCGACGCCTAAGTTAGTAACCGAGGTTACAACCAAAGGGGAGCTCGAGAGAGTTCCTTAGAGGCAAAAAAAGCTATGTGGGTTGGAGTTTCTCTGGGTTGTAGTGTAGGTGAGCACTTGTGTTCACATACCTGGGCTTCGAGTTGACTTACCCTTTTATAGGCATTCAACATTCGTGTGGGGATTAGGCATGAGAAGTTCTGTGAGAAAGGAATGTCTGCAGAACATGTGGAAGTTACGTGAGTTTGGGCTGGTCGGTAGGCCTTGTCCCATCGGAGAGGAGCTGGCAGTTGGTGGGCCAGGTCCCATTGAACGGTGGGGCCAGTTGGTAGGTGGGCCTAGTCCCATCGAAGGCATGGCCAGATGGTAGGTGGGCCTAACTGTGTCAGGCTACGTGGGTCAGAAAGTTGGTGGGCCTGGCGGACGGGACCGACTTAGAAAAGTCGGGGCCGCCTCGGCCGACTTGAAGAGGTCGGGGCCGCCTCGGCTTATTCAAAGAGGTCGGGCTGTATGGGGCCGATGCGAAGGAGCCGGGGTAGACGCGGGCTGACTTGAAGAAGTCGAGACTACCTCAGCTTACTCAGAGAGGCCGGGGCCGTAGAGGACCGCCGGGGCCGACGCGGAGGAGCCGGGGCAGACGTAGGGCCGACTTGAAGAAGTCGGGACCACCTCGGCTGATTCGAAGAGGCCAGGGCCGCAGAGGACCGCCGAGACCGACGCGGAGGAGCCGAGGCAGGCGTGCTCATGCCACTTGGTCGATTTTGCCGTGATTATCTACGTGGCTCCATCAGCCACATCTGATGCCCCCCAACTTTTGAGCGCAAAGGGCCATGTGCCTGTTGACCCTTGGGCGAAAGGAGCACGAAAATTCAAAAATAATTGCCAGTTATGAGGTACCTTTAATAGCGGGGAGCTGGCGCGCTCTCCCGAGGCAGTGTCACTTCGAAAATCTTTCGCAATCAAGCAGAAGGTGAGAATTGACTTCAGCACCGGCGTCCCGAGAGGACGCCTCTCGAAGGATGGGAAAAAGGATCGGTGTCATCATTGCTTCTCCGCTCTTCATGCATCATCATTGGTCGGATATCCCGCTCCTTAGGCGAAACCGAGGCGGTGCGCCTCAGGGACAGGCGAGATCGCTGACGGTTGGACACCTGGCGCAGCAGCTGCAGGCCACGTGGCGAGATCTCGGGCGAGGCGATTCGAAGCCAGGGTATAAAGCCATTCCTTGTGCTCGAGGAGGACCTTTACACTATCATTGCTTCCTCTGCAACTTCCTTTCTCTGAGCCCTGAGTTTCCTTGCAGCCCGAGACCTTCAACCTTCATCTTCTTCCTAAGCTTCAGGTTAGTTTCCCCTCCCTTTGCTTCCTCTTCCTTGACTCATGTACCTCCAAGCCATTAGGGAGGGTTAAAAACCTATGGTAGAGTCTCCTTGCTCCTCTGGTGAGGACAATGTCCCCTTAGCTAGCCGAGTGCCCCGACCGAGGGGTGGAATCACCATTCGCGGCCGGCCAGCGGCGAGTGACCAACCATCTGCTCGAGCGATCCCCATATCCTCCAACCATCCGGCGCCTCCTCCGGCAGCCAGTCTTGAACCGGCAGGGCCGGGGGGGGTGGCTTCCACCATGACCCCGAGGAAGTAGAGGACCTTAGGAATAGGTATAGGGTCCCTAGCTTTATTCGCCTGTCCGCGCCAGGACCTGAGGATAGGATAAACTCCCACCTTTTCAGTCGGGTTGCTTTGTATGAGGAGTTCTTTCGGTGCGGACTGTGCCTTCCATTTCATCCTTTTTTTTTTCTTGAACCTGTTAGATAGGTATAGGTTAGTGCCTGCACAGCTAACTCCGAACTCAATTCGGATCATCTGCGCCTTTGTCGTCCTTAGCTTCTTCTAGGGCTCAGAGGCTAGACTTTCCCTATTTCGAGACTTTTAGAAACTCCGCCACTATAGTGAGGTGGCATGGTGGGTATTCACCGCCAGGCCGGGTAGGGCCCTTCCTTGGGTCTCCCATCCAAGGTCAGGGAATAAAAATTCCGATTTTTGTATGCCCATGTAGAGGGGGTGAGGGCCGAGTGGAGAGAGCCCAACATCAGTCCCAACAAGAATTCAGTCATAGGCGAGAAGGATGGGGAGCTTTTTCACTGCCTGACCTCCAGTGAGATCCCCACCTATAAGGAGTTACTGTCCGAAGAGAACCTGTATGAGGCCAAACTAGCTTCGATGGTTGGTGAGCACGAAAACCTGTCCTTCTCGTCCCTGGCCTGGCGCTACATTATATAGTCTTACTAACGCTTTATTTTGTGCAGCGATAAAGATTCTCGCCGAGAAGCTGGAAGCTGCAATGCGCCAGAAGAGGCAGGCGGCCGGTGAGGAAGTAAGGCCAGCCAAGAGAGCACAAAAGAAGGCCCAAGCCGAGCTAGCCCAAGCTCCGGAGGTTCCCGCGCCTCAGGCGGAAGCGGCTCCTGTGGAGGAGCCGGCTAGAGAGGTGCCGGTGGAAGAAGCGGTCCCTGGCCCAGTCGGGACTGAGGCGGTAGAGGGGGGCCAGTCGGCCCCACCTAGTAGTGCTGAGGGGGGAAACCCATCCACCACCGAACTGGTCGTGGTGGATCTGGATCCCGAAACAGAAGTCCCCACCGCTATGGAGCCGACCGTGGCGGAGCAAGCGGATGATGAAGAGGGCTTCTCGGATCCTCCTGAGCCGGAGGCAGAAGGGGCTCCCCCAACAGTCAAAGAGGGGGAGGCAGCAGGAGGGGCGGCCGACACTAGGGCGACAATGGCCATTAAAGATGGGGCCAAGCCGGGGAGCTCCTCTCGGAAATTGATACGCGCCTCGGCCCGGCGGGCAATAGAGAAGGTGCCGAGACGATCACAGCGGCCGGCGCCCAGACTCTCTTCTTGGAAGACATCGGGGAGGCGGTGTATCTTTTGTCGAGGGCGCGATCATCGCGAATCAATGCAGAGATGGAGCAGCAATCCATCACTGGATCCTCAACATGACTTTCGTGTCGGTGCTCCAGGTAATTTTTGCCCCGGTTCTTTCTTGCTTGAACTTAAATTGACATGTAGCTAACAAACTGCTCGGTGCAGATGGCCAACGGGGCCTTCGCTCTATGCGAGGCGGTGGCCCGGTCGGCTGACCTGCTTGCGCACTCCTAGGAGAGGATCAATAAGTACAAGGGGCAGTGCAAGAAGCTGGCCAAGAAGCTCACTCGGTAGCAAGAGGAAGCCAAGGCCCGGGAGGATGACCTAGGCGGCAAGCTCAAGGCGGTGGAGAGCCGAGCAGAGATTGAACGCGGTCGAGCCTCTGCAGCTGAAACCAAGTTGGTCCTGGTCTCGGCCAGGTTGGAATCGACCGGGATGAGAATAGAGGAGCTGGTCCGCCAGCTTAAGCATATGGAGGACTGGGCTAACGCGGCAATGGACGAGACCCGTGCCATCATGGGGAGGGTCACCGCAGCGGAGATGGCGGCGGTCGAAGCAGAGTATAGGAAAGCCAAAGCAGTGGCCCAAGCCCAGGAAGCCAAGGCCCGTGCCGAGGAGGCCAAGAGCCAGGCCTGGGAAGCCGAGGCGTAGGCCAGGGAGGCTGAGGCCCGAGCCAACAAAGTCGTCGCCGACTTTAAAGCATCGTCAGAGTTTGAGCAAGAAGTAATTGAGGCCAGCATCGATGCCTATGCGAAGGGTTTCAGCCGATGCAAGGCGAAGTTGTCCGAGGTCTTCAACATTAAGAGCTCTGATCTTGAGACGATCCAGCTCGGGGATCTAGACGGCGAGGAGTCGGAGGAGGACGCGGCCGGGGGAGAATCAGGGCCTAGCGGGCCTTGAGACATATGTATTTTCCTTTTGTTTTTGTAACCAACCTCGGGTCGGATTTTGTAACAGCCAAAAGACATCAATGAAAAGAAATTTTTCTTCAAAGTCTTCCTCGTTCTTTATAACTGTCTCGCGTGTCTGTGATGCTGCCATAATCCCGTAGACTTAGGTTCGACAGTGAACGAACAGATCCACCAAGGCTCGTGCCGCCAAGCAAGCTTGTTGTCCACCAGGTCCCCGGCCAGGTAAGCAAGATAGTTAATCGTCGGCCATGGGGGAATCTAGATACACCAAGACGGCCTTTAGAACCATCATAGGCACTCGCATACGAACTTAGGGGACAACCTAAATGGGTACAGGGCTACCGGATCCAATAACCCCTTTTGAATCGCCTCGAGGGTTTGTGTGCCGGCCCAAGGGGCGACTCGACTGGTTACAAAGCTGTTAGGGACTTGAACCGACTTGGGGGCATCTCCTTACCGGGCTGAGTGGTGTCCCGTTAGCCATGATACCGGCAGCTCCTTTTGAACCACCTTGGGGGTTTGTGTGCCGGTCCAAGGGGTGACTTGACCAGTTATGGAGCTGTTAGGGACTTGAACCGACTTGAGGGCATCTCTTTGCCGGGCCGAGTGGTGTCCCGTTAGCCGCGATGCCAGTGAGCTCCTTTTGAACCATCTCGGGGGTTTGTGTGTCGGCCCGAGAGGTGACTCGATCGGTTACAAAAATGTTAGGGACTTGAACCGACTCGAAGGCATCTCCTTGCCGGACCGAGTGGTGTCCCGTTAGCCGCAATGCCAGCAAGCTCCTTTTGAACTGCCTCGGGGGTTTGTGTGTTGGCCCGAGGGGCGACTCGATCGATTACGGAGCTGTTAGAGACTTGAACCGACTCGAAGGCATCTCCTTGCCGGGCCGAGTGGTGTCCCATTAGCCGCGATGCCGGCGAGCTCCTTTTGAACTGCCTTGGGGGTTTGTGTGCCAGTCCTAGGGGTGACTCGATCAGTTACGGAGCTGTTAGGGACTTGAACCGACTCGGAGGCATCTCCTTGCCGGGCCGAGTGGTGTCTCATTAGTCGCGATGCCAGTGAGCTCCTTTTGAACCGCCTCAGGGATTTGTGTGCCATCCCGAGGGGAGACTCGATTGGTTACAGAGTTGTTAGGGACTTGAACCAACTCGGAGGCATCTCCTTGCCGGGCCGACTGGTTTTCCGTTAGCCGCGATGCCAGCGAACTCCTTTTGAACCGTCTCGGGGGTTTGTGTGCCGGCCCGAGGGGCGACTCGACCGGTTACGGAGCTGTTAGGGACTTGAACCGACTCGGGGGCATCTCCTTGTCAGGCCGAGTGGTGTCCCATTAGCCGCGATGCCAGCGAGATCCTTTTGAACCGCCTTGGAGGTTTGTGTGCCGACCCGAGGGTCGACTCGATTGGTTACGGAGCTGTTAGGGACTTGAACCGACTCGGAGGCATCTCCTTGCCGGGCCGAGTGGTGTCCCATTTGCCATAATGCCGGCGAGCTCCTTTTGAACCGCCTCGGGGGTTTGTGTGCTGGCCCGAGGGGTGACTCGACCGGTTACAGAGCTGTTAGTGACTTGAACCAACTCGGGGGCATCTCCTTGCCGGATTGAGTGGTGTTCTATTAGCCGCGATGCCGGAGAGCTTCTTTTGAACCGTCTCAGGGGTTTGTGCGCCGACCCGAGGGCGACTTAATCGGTTACAAAGCTGTTAGGGACTTGAACTGACTCAGAAGCATCTCCTTGCCGGGCCGAGTGGTGTCCCGTTAGCCGCGATGCCGGTGAGTTCCTTTTTTGAGAACCGATCCTCGAACATAGGGAAGAACCGAGTGTGATGTTGAAGTAGATCCTTTATTGTCGATCGAGTGGGGGATATACTATTGATAGTATCAGCGAAGGTTGTCTGCATTCCAGGTACGCGGGATGGGTCGCCAATTGAGCTCTTCAATCCGGTATGCCCCGTGGTGAAGCATCTCGGCAATGCGATAAGGACCTTCCCAATTGGGGATAGTTTGCCCCCTTTCGTGGGCTTGGACACCTCGGCCTTCCTGAGAACCAGATCTCCAGGGCGAAACACTTTGGGACATACCCGGGCATTGTAATACTTGGCCGCCTGCTGGCGGAAGGTTGCCATTCGCAGTTGTGCTCGATTATGCGCCTCATCAATAAATTCAAGGTTGACCCTTATCAGGGTGGAGTTGCCTTCCTCGTTGTAGGACTCCACGTGTGGGCTCGGCAGATCGATTTCGATGGAGATGACCGCCTTGGATCCAAAGATGAGGCCGAAGGGGGTCTCACCCGTCGGAGCCCTTGGAGTCGATGGTACGCCCATAGCATGCTAGGAAGTTCTTCCACCCATCGGCCTTTGGATCCATCTAGCTGAGTTCGAGTCCCCTGAGGATGGTTCGATTCATGACCTCTGCCTCCCCATTAGTCTGCGGGTGGCCGACAGAGGTGAATCGGTGGCGGATGCCTAGTTCGTGTAGAAAGTCTTGAATGTGGCATTATCGAACTGTCGGCCGTTGTCAGTGACGAGAGTGTGAGGCAGGCCGAAGCAGCATATGATAGACTTCCAGAAGAAGGCCTTGACTTTGCTCTCAGTGATTTTGGCTAGTGCTTTGACTTCGACCCATTTGGTGAAGTAGTCTGTTGACCCAATTATTAATTTTGATAATTAACAAAAGACATGAGTATATTCATTGTGTTTCTAACAAACTTGAAAAGTGTTTCAGGTATTAAGAATGTTTAATTATTCAAATGATACATAAAATCAGTTTTGAATTAAGTTTTAAATAGAAATTATCTAAGTTTAGACCTTAGAGTCGACACCTACAGTGTTTGGAGCCGACACCAAGGCATATCAGAACTTTTCTAAGTTTTCAGTATGGTTTGGAGTCGACCCCTGAAACTCTGGAGCCGACTCTAACCTAAGATACAAAGAAGTGCTTTCTACGTCAGTTTTTGGAGCCGACACCTTGAGTTCGGGAGCTGACACCTGGAGTTTAGGAGCCGACACTTGGGATTTATGGAGCCGACTCTAACCTGAGAACAGAGAGCGTATTTTTAAGACATCGTCAGAGTCGACACCCTTGGTTTCGGGAGCCGACACCTAAATGCGGCGAGCCAACAGATCACTTTTTCGGAGCCGACCCCCAACAAACTTTTTATTTACTATTTTGGAAACCCGAGTTGGAGCCGACACCTGCAAAGTTGGAGCCGACTCCAACCTGTCAGGAACGGATTTTCAAATGTCAGAACGGACTCCAACGGTAATATTTTTTCACCTAATCTCTAACGGCTATATTTCTTTATGTGTAGAAGCAATCCAAGTACTCTGTAATGGCTATTTTTCTCACCTAATATTAGATTAAGAGATCTATAAAAAGGGCAACCGTCTGTTTGAAAAAGATATAGAAAAATCAGAAAAATCAAGAGAAACGAGAGGAAAATTTTCAAAGAGAAATCTCTGTGTCTACGCCTACTATCTGAAGAGAGATTCAAAAGAAATCTAAAGCCTTCAAAGATCATTTTTGGAGGATTTACAAAGAATAAAAGAAGAAGCTCAAAAGCCCACATTCCTCAACTTCTCTACAACAACCTTCTGTGAAGAATTAGAGCTGGAGCTTGATTCAAACCATTCAAAAGAGAAGAGGAAAAGAAGAAAAGAAGAAAAGCTTGCATTCAAATCGCTTCAAACAGGCTTTTCTAATCCTTGTCTTTTTAAATTGAATATTTGCTCATTTGAGGAGCTGTTTTGTATTGTAAACATTGTTTCAAATTATTTTTTGCTAATTCAATCAGGAGGATTGAATTAGAAGAGGTAGTATACCTCGGGACAAGCTAAGGTTAGCTTATGGTTTGGGTTGTGTGCTGGTGAGCCCAAAAAAATTGGCTGGGTTCGTTGTGATCCCGGGTAAAATAATAAGTTGGAGTTGTGAGCTTATAAAACAACTCGACTATAATCGGTGGGATTATAGTGTGGATCCAAGTGTTGCTTGGGAGTGGACGTAGGTGTTGGATATACCGAACCACTATAAAATCTTTGTATTTATCGTGCATTTATCTCTCTATTTGTGCTTAGCTTTAATTAATTCCATTCACTTAAGCATCTTCATATCAATCTAAATATTTTCAAAGAGTTAAATTTTTTAAAGAACCCAATTCACCCCCCCTCTTGGGTTGCCATCTGGGCCAACAATTGGTATAAGAGCTTGTGGTCATTTAAATTTGGTCTAACGATCAAGAGTCAAAGATCCAAATTGCAGCTAAAGTTGGATCATCTTTTTCAGAAGGTCAATCCACTAATCGACCTCCTTTATTTAATGGTACAAATTATGGTTATTAGAAAGCTAGAATGAAAATTTTTATTCAAGCACTTGACTATGAACTATGGGGCATCATAGTAAATGATCCTCACACACCCACAATAAGAGTAGATAACATGGTGATTCCTAAGCTGAAAACGGAATGGGATGAACATGATAGGAAGTTGGCTGAGCTCAATGATAAAGCCATGAATGTTTTATACTGTTCTTTAGATGCTAATGAGTTTAATCGCATCTCTACTTGTATTTTCGCAAAAAAATTTGGGATAGATTAGAAGTTACCCATGAGGGTACTAATCAAGTTAAAGAATCTAAAATGAATATCTTAGTGCATAAATATGAATTGTTTAGCATGGAACAAACTGAAACAATCACATGCATGTACACTAGATTCACTGATATTGTGAATGGTTTAAAAAGTCTAGAAAAAAATTATACTAATTCTGAATTGGTGCGCAAAATTCTTAGGTCTCTCTCAAGATTATGGGAAGCCAAGGTGACTGCAATCTAAGAAGCTAAAGACTTAAATGCTCTATCTTTGGAGGAGCTACTTGGATCATTGATGACCCATGAACTAACAATGAAATAACATCAAGAGGAAGATGTCAAAAAGAAGAAAACCATAGCTCTTAAGGCTGCAGAAATTAAAAAAAGCAGCAGTGAGGATGATGAAGATGATGATGAGACAACTCTCCTTGCTAGAAAATTTAAGAAATTTATGCAAAGAAGGAGACCCTTCCATAAGAAAAGGTCTGGAACAAAAATGAAAGGAGAAAGGAAGAAAGAGAATGACAAAAAAAAGAAAAGAACCCTTGACATGTTATGAGTGTAAGAAGCTGGGGCATTTCAGATATGAATGTCCTCAATTAAAGAAGGGTTATAAGAAGAAGAAGAAGGCATATGTTGCAACATAGAGTGATAGCGAAGAATCCTCTTCCGAGGAGGAACAAAAGAAGTTGCAAACATTTGCTTTATGACAAACGACAATGAGGTAAGTTCTGAAACTCATGATTTTATATTTGATGAATTATATGAGGCATTTAATGAGCTAGTTAGTGACTTCAAAATTTTGAAGAAGAAAAATAAATCTTTGAAAACAAAAAATTTAAATCTTCTTAAAGAGAAAAATGAATTAACTCTTGAAATTCAAGATTTAAAAGATGAAAAGGAAGGTTTTCTAAAAGAAAAAGAATCAATTTCCAATGAAACATTAATTTAAAGAAGAAGTCGATAAGTATGAAAACATCGTTGATAAATTTACATATAGCTCAGAAAAATTAAATTTACTTTTAAGTAATCAAAGAGCAGTTTTTTATAAAGTCGGATTAGGTTATAGACCTCACATGAAACAAAAATTTGTAAACAATTTCTTCATTAAGAAAATAACCAAGAATGATGTTTCATGTTATCATTGCAACAAGAAAGGTCATAAATCTTATGAATGCAATTTTAGAAAAACTAATAAGAATTTAAATATTAAAGGCAAGAAAATATGGGTTCCAAACGGAACAATTTTTATTGCGACTAACCATGAAGGACCCAAGAAAGCTTGGGTACCTAAACATAAGATTTGATTATCTTGCAGGAGTATCTTGCGGCCAAAGGATCAAAACGAAAGTGGTATCTTGATAGTGGCTGCTCAAGGCACATGACGGGTAACAAGGATCAATTTATCACCCTTGAAGATAAAAGAGGAGGAGTTGTTACTTTTGGAGACAATGGCAAAGGTCAAATTATGGGCCTTGATAAAATTCAAATAACTCCATCCATCTTTATTGAGAATGTTTTATATGTTGATGGTTTAAAGCATAATTTAATTAGCATTAGCCAATTGTGTGATAAAGGTTTCAAAGTTTCATTTGAAGCTTCTATCTGCACTGTTTCTAATCCCATTAACAATAGCATTGTATTTATTGGAAATAGAAATGGCAATGCATACTTAATTGATTTAGACAATTTGTCTACTAGTAATCATTGCTTAGTTGCTGATAATGCTAATGTAAATGAGATTGGATGGCTATGACATCATAGATTAGGTCATGCAAGCACACACCTAATTTCAAAATTAATTAGAATGGAATTAGTTAAAGGACTTTCAAAACTAGATTTTGAAAATAACAGAATATGTGATGCATATCAATTTGGAAAACAGACTAGAAATTCTTTTAAATCTAAGAATATTGTTTCTGCTTCTAGGCCACTTGAACTACTTCACATGGACCTTTTTGGACCTACTAGAACCACTAATTTAGGAGGAAAGAAATATGGTCTTGTGATAGTAGATGATTATTCTAGATTCACTTGGGTATATTTTGGCTCACAAGGATGAGACTTCTCGATATTCCTGAAATTCTTCAAGAAAGTCACAAATGAGAAAAACACTGCCATAGTGTCTCTTAGAAGTGATCATGGACAGAATTTGAAAATCACTATTTGAAAATTTTTGTATTGAAAATGGCATTCATCATAATTTCTGCACCTAGGACACCCCAACAAAATGAAGTCGTAGAAAGAAAGAATAGGACTTTAGAAGACATGGCCCGTACCATGCTATCTGAAAGCCAACTCCCAAAGTACTTCTGGGCATAAGCTATAAACACGGCATGTTACATTTTAAATAGAGCCCTAATTAGAAAAATCCTTAAAAAGACTCCCTATGAATTATGGCATAATAGGAAACCAAACATAAGTTATTTCATGCATTTGGTTGTAAATGTTTCATTCATAATAATGGTAAAGACAACCTTGGAAAGTTTGATGCAAAATCTGATGAAGGCATATTTTTAGGATATTCAACATCTAGTAAAGCCTATAGAGTATTTAACAAGAGGAACTTAATTGTAGAAGAATCTATTCATATAGTTTTTGATGAGTCTTTAGCATCAAGTTCAGAAAAGATTGATGATGAGGAAGATACAAATTTGCTAGAAAGAGATATTGAAAAATTAAATATAGATGTATCTTCAGACCATGAATAAGAAGCTAAAGATGATGATTCTTCTAGAGTTGATTTTATTGATACTAATCATAATGAGGTAGATCTTCCTAGAGATTGGAGATATGCCTATGGTCATCCAAAGAATTAATTATAGGTGATCCATCTCAAGGAGTAAGAACTAGATCATCAATGAGAAATATCGATAATCATCTTGCATTTGTATCTCAAATGAACCTAAAACCATCGAAGAGGCCGAAAAAGATAGTAATTGGATGTTAGCTATGCAAGAAGAATTAAATCAATTTACTAGGAATAATGTATGGTCCTTAGTTGATAGACCTAAAGGTCATTCGATTATAGGATCCAAATGGTATTTAGAAATAAATTAGATGAAAATGGCATAGAAATAAAGCTAGACTAGTTGCAAAAGGATATAATCAAGAAGAATGAATTGATTTTGATGAAACTTTTGCACATGTAGCTAGATTGGAAGCAATTAGATTATTACTTGCATTTGCATGTCATATGAATATCAATTTATTTCAAATGGATGTTAAAAGTGCATTTTAAATAGATTTATAAATAAGAAAGTTTTTGTTGAACAACCACCAGGTTTTGAAGATCATGAATTTTCAAATCATGTTTTTAAATTACACAAAGCACTTTATGGTTTAAAACAAGCACCTAGAGCTTGGTATGATAGGTTAAGCAAATTTCTATTTGAAAATGATTTTACTAGAGGAAATGTTGATAAAACCTTATTTTTGAAAAGAAAAGATAAAGATTTATTAGTAGTACAAATATATGTAGATGATAT
>UESW01004180.1:1035082-1057582 GCA_900491605.1 Calamus simplicifolius
AGAAACTATTTTCTGCTTCAGTAGTCTGAGTCGACACATGGATTTCGGGAGCCGACTCCAACCTGAGAATAAAGACTTGGTTTTTGAGCATTTTCAGGAGTCGACACATTAGTTTTCGAGAGTCGACTCCAGTTTGAGGGGAGTCGACATTTTGTAAAGTCGAAGCCGACTCCTCATCGAATCAACTTTTTGCTATTTATGAAAATACGATCTTGAGCCGACATATGAAAAGTTGGAGCCGACTCCAACCTGTCAGAAATAATTTTCAAAAGTGTCAGATCAGCTCTAACTGTAACATTTCTTCACCTAATCCCCAACGGATCTATTTCTTTGCGTGAGGAAGCAATCCACCTACCCTGTAATGGCTACTTTTTCACCTAATATCTATATAAAGAAGGGATTCGTCCGTTTAAAAGAAAAGAACAAAAAATCAAGAAAATAGCAAAAAAATCGAGAGAAATTTGAAAAGAAAGAGGAAATGAAAAATCTCTGAGTCCACGCCCATTTCAAGAGAGATTCAAGAACAATCCAAAAGCTTTAAATAGTTCAAGTTCAAAGGATTCTCAAAGAAGGAAAGGATAAAAGCTAAAAAGTCCTAATTCCTCAAGTTCTCTTCAAAGTTTCGTCTTCAAGAATCGGAGCTACATCTTGATTCAACCAGTCAAAAGAGAGAAGGAAAAGAAGAAAAGAAGAAAAGCTCACATCAATCTTGCTTCAATCAGGCTTTTCCAACCTTTATTCATTTATATTGCATATTTGCTCATTTGAGGAGCTTTAAAATTACTGTAAAATATTTATTGAATTGTTGTTTGCTAATTTAATCAGAGGATTGAATTAGTTGAGATTGTTAACTTCGGAGTAAGCTAAGTGTAGTTTACATTGGGTTTTGTGCTGGTGAATCCGGAAAAACCAGCTAGGTTCGTTGTGACCCCATGTAAAATAAGTTAGAGTTGTGAGCTTATAAAATAACTCGACTATAATATGGGTGATTATAGTGTGGACCCAAGAGTTGCTTGGGAGTGGACGTAGGTGTTGGTTACACCGAACCACTATAAATTTCTTGTATTTATCGTGCTTGCCTCTATCTCTCTCTCTCATTGTGCTTTACATTGTTGCATTAATTTGCTAGTTAACTTAATTGGTTTTAAGTTTTAATTGTTAAATTTTTTAAAGAACCCAATTCACCCCCTCTTGGGTTGCCATCTGGGCCAACAATTGGTATCAGAGCTTGTGTTCATTTCAGTTTGATCTAATGATCAAGAGTTAAAGATCCAAATGGCAGCTCAAGCTAGATCTTCATTTGCTGAAGGTCAATCCACAAATAGACCTTCTTTATTTAATGGTTCAAATTATTCTTATTGGAAAGCTAGAATGAGAATTTTTATTCAAGTTCTAGATTATGAACTATGGAGTGTAATCATTAATGGACCTAGCACACCCACACACGTAGTAGATGGTTCAATAGTTCCTAAACTTGAAAGGGATTGGAATGAGAACGATAGAAAAATGGCTCAGCTTAACGCAAAAGCCATGAATATTTTATATTGTTCTTTAGATGCAAATAAATTTAATAGAATTTCTACTTGCATTTTTGCTAAAGAAATTTGGGATAGACTAGAAGTTACCCATGAGGGTACTAATCAAGTTAAGGAATCAAAAATTAATATTCTAGTGCACAAATATGAATTGTTTAGCATGGAACAAAATGAAACTATCACATGCATGTACACTAGATTTACTGATATTGTAAATGGTTTAAAGAGTTTGGTAAGACTTATACTAACTCTGAATTGGTATGCAAAATACTTAGGTCTCTTCCAAGATCATGGGAAGCGAAAGTAACTGCTATCCAAGAAGCCAAAGACCTCAATGTTCTACCTTTGGAGGAGCTACTTGGATCCTTGATGACCCATGAACTGACCATGAAATAATATCAAGAGGAAGAGGTCAAAAAGAAAAGAACCATTGCTCTTAAGGCTGTAGAAAAGGAAACAAGCAGCAGTGAGGAAGAAGAGGAAGATGATGAGACAGCTCTCCTAGCTAAGAAATTTAAGAAATTTATGCAAATAAGGAGACCCTTCCATAAGAGAAAGTTTGGAACAAAAATGGAAGGAGAAAGGGAGAAAGAGAAGGATAAAGAAAAAGAAAAAGAACCCTTGACATGTTATGAGTGTAAGAAGCCGGGGCATTTTCGATCTGAATGTCCTCAACTAAAGAAAGGTTACAAGAAGAAGAAGAAGGCCTATGTTGCAACTTGGAGTGACAATGAAGAGTCTTCATCTAAAGAAGAACAAAAAGAGGTTGCAAACATTTGCTTCATGACAAACGACGACAACGAGGTAAGTTCTGAAATCCTTTGTGATGATTTCACTTTTGATGAGTTATATGATGCTTTCAATGAACTAGTCAATGATTTCAAAAGTTTAAGAATTAAAAACAAATCTTTGAAAAATAAAAATCTAAATCTTATCAAAAAAAAGGATAAAACTAACTCATGAAGTTGAAAAACTGAAATCTGAAAATAAAATTTTGATAAAAGAAAAAGAATCAATTTCTAATGAAAATGTTAGTTTAAAGAAAGAAATTGATAAATATAAAAATATTGTTGATAAATTTATATATAGTTATGAAAAATTAAATTTGCTATTAAGTAATTAAATAGCTATATTTGATAAAGCTGGATTAGGTTATAGGCCTAATATGAAACAAAAGTTTGTTAAAAATTTTTTTATAAAGGAACAAGTTAAAAATGATGTTTCATATTATTGCTGTAACAAGAAAGGACATAAAGCTTATGAATGTAATTTTAGAAAAACTAATAAGAATTTAAATATTAAAGGCAAGAAAATATGGGTTCCAAAAGGAACAATTTTTATTTGGACTAACCATGAAGGACCCAAGAAAGCTTGGGTACCTAAACATAAGATTTGATTATCTTGCAGGAGTGTCTTGCGGCCAAAGGATCAAAACAAAGTGGTATCTTGATAGTGGCTGCTCAAGGCATATGACGGGTGACAAAGATTAATTCATCACCTTTGAAGATAAAAGAGGAGGAGTTGTTACTTTTGAAGATAATGGCAAAGGCCAAATTATGGGATTTGGTAAAATTCAAATAACTCTATCCACTTTTATAGAAAATATTTTATATGTTGTTGGTTTAAAGTATAATCTAATTAGCATTAGCCAGTTATGTGATAAAGGTTTCAAAGTTTCCTTTGAAGCTTCCATTTGCACTGTTTCTAATCCCATAGACAATAGCATTATATTTGTTGATAATAGAAATGACAATGTATACTTAATTGATTTAGATAATTTGTCTACTAGTAACCATTGCTTAATTGATGATAATGCTAAAGTAAATGAGATTGGATGGCTATAACATTGTAGATTAGGTCATGCAAGCACACACCTAATTTTAAAATTAATAAGAATGGATTTAGTTAAAGGACTTCCAAAACTAGATTTTGAAAATAACAGAATTTGTGATGCATGTCAATTTGAAAAATAAACTAGAAATTCTTTCAAATCTAAAAATATTGTTTCCACTTCTAGGCTACTAGAGCTACTTCACATGGACCTTTTTGGCCCTACTAGAATCACTAGTCTAGGATAAAAAAATATGGTCTTGTGATAGTAGATGATCATTCTAGATTCACTTAGGTATTATTTTTAGCTCACAAGGATGGAACTTTCTTGATATTTCTAAAATTCTTCAGGAAAGTCACAAATAAGAAAAACAACACCATAGTGTCTCTTAGAAGTGATCATGACATAGAATTTAAAAATCATCAATTTAAAAATTTCTGTATTGAAATGGCATTTATCATAATTTTTTTGCACCTAGAACACCACAACAAAATGGAGTTGTAGAAAGGAATAATAGGACTTTAGAAGACATGGCCCGTGCCATGCTATGTGAAAGCCAACTTCCAAAATACTTCTGGGTGAAAGCTATAAACATGGCATGTTACATCCTTAATAGAGCTTTAATTAGGCCAATTCTTAAGAAAACTCCCTATGAACTATGGCATAATAGGAAACCTAACATTAGTTATTTTCATGCATTTGGTTATAGATGTTTTATTCATAATAATGGTAAGGACAATCTTGAGAAGTTTGATGCAAAATCTGATGAAGGCATATTTTTAGGTTATTCAACATCTAGTAAAGTATATAGAGTATTTAACAAGAAATATTTAATTGTAGAAGAATCAATTCATGTAGTATTTAATGAATCTTTAGCATCAAGTTCTAAAAAGATTGATGATGAGGAAGATACAATTTTGCTTGAAAGAGATATTAAAAAGTTGAATATAGATGTATCTTCAGATTATGAACAAAAGTTAAAGATGATGACTCACCTAGGAATGATGTTATTGATACTACTCGTAATGATGTTGATCTGCCTAGAGATTGGAGATATGCTTATGGTCATCCTAAGGATTTAATCATAGGTGATCCATCTCAAGGAGTAAGAACTAGATCATCAATGAGGAACATCAATAATCATCTTGTATTTGTGTCTCATATAGAACCTAAAACCATTGAAGAAGCTGAAAAAGATAATAATTGGATGTTAGCTATGCAAGAGGAATTAAATCAATTTACTAGGAATAATGTATGGTCCTTAGTTGATAGACCCAATGGTCATTCTGTTATAGGATCTAAATGGGTATTTAGAAATAAATTAGATGAAAATGGCATAGTAATTAGAAATAAAGCTAGATTAATTGCAAAAGGATATAATCAAGAAGAAGAAATTGATTTTGATGAAACCTTTGCACCTGTAGCTAGATTAGACGCAATTAGACTATTACTTGCATTTGCATATCATATGAATATTAACTTATTTCAAATGGATGTTAAAAGTGCATTTTTAAATGGTTTTATAAATGAGGAAGTTTATGTAGAACAACCCCCAGGTTTTGAAGATCATGAATTTTCAAACCATGTTTTTAAATTACACAAAGCACTATATAGTTTAAAACAAGCACCTAGAGCTTGGTATGATAGATTAAGCAAATTTTTAATTAAAAATAATTTTTTTAGAGGAAATGTTGATAAAACCCTATTTTTGAAAAGAAAAGATAAAGATTTATTAGTAGTACAAATTTATGTAGATGATATTGTATTCGGTGCTACTAATAATCTTTTGTGTTCAGAATTTTCTAAGTTAATGCAGGATGAATTCGAGATGAGCATGATGAAAGAACTCAACTTCTTCCTTGGACTCCAAATCAAACAAGAAAAAGAGGGAATCTTTATCAACCAAGTAAAGTACACAAAAGAAATTCTCAAGAAGTTTGGTATGGAACAAGTCAAATCTCTTGGAACACCAATGAGTCCTTCATGTAAGTTAGATAAAGATGAAGATGGTAAGCTATTGATCAAAAATATTATAGAGGTATGATCGGTTCACTACTTTATTTAACAGCTAGTAGACCAAATATCATGTTTGCAGTATACTTATGTGCACGATATCAATCTGAACCTAAAGAATCTCACTTAATTGCAGTAAAAAGGATATTTAGATATCTAAATGGAACTAAAAATGTAGGATTATGGTATTCTAGAGACTCAACATTAAATTTGATTGCTTATATTGATTCTGATTATGCTGGTTGTAAATTAGATAGAAAGAGTACAAGTAGTGCATGCCAATTTTTAGGAAGTAACTTAATCTCTTGGTTTAGCAAAAAGCAAAATTCGGTTGCATTATCAACTGCTGAAGCTGAATATGTTGCAGCTGGAAGTTGCTATGTTCAAATCCTTTGGATTAAGCGACAACTTGAAGATTACGGTATAACACTTGATAAAACACCAATTAGATGTGATAACACTAGTACAATCAATTTAACTAAGAATCCAATCCAACATTCAAGAACTAAACACATTGAAATTAGATATCATTTTATTAGTGAACATGTAGCTAATAATGACATTTGTCTTGATTATGTTTGTATTGATGAACAATTAGCTGATATTTTTATAAAACCCCTAAGTGAAGAAAGATTTGTTATCTTAGAGGAGAATTAGGAGTTTGTGATCCATTGGAATGAATTTTAAATCTCCTAGGAATGATTATCTAGAATTCAATCATTTTTTCTAATTTTCTTATAATTTTAAGGATGATTTATCTAGATATTTGAACCCCTTGATTCATCACATTCCAAAGTTGATTTAGCCAAAATTTGATGTCAATCCGGATAAGTTTCAGATCCTTTGAAACTCTCTTATTTTTTTTCTAAAACTGTCTTGAAGCCGAGTCCTCTGGTATCAGAGTCGACTCTAGTTTTGTCTGAGACTTTGGAGCCAACACTTGCTTTTCCAGAGTCGACTCCACTTCGGACGCTGACTGTGTTAGCGACCTGGAGCCAACACCTCGCTTTGCGGGAGTTGACTCCAAGTGGTCCCAGGTTGACTTATTTAGGGCAGAGTCAACACCTTTCCTATTCTAATCGTCTTCTAACATTTCTAAACTCTTCCAAACTCTTTCCAAAACCCTAAATTTCTTAAATTAGCCTTTCCATAGCACTTAATGGCACCCAAGCGTAGAGGATCGTTGTTTGGAGGTAGAGTGACGACGGGGAAGCATATGGCAAGGCGTCCGACGCGTGAACATACTCCAGATTTGTCATTTAGCTCAACCGCATCCACTACTAGTGCTATACCCAGCCCCTCCTCACCACAAATTGATACCCTAGCTGGCCGAATCATCACTATGGGAAGGAAAGTGGATTTGATTTTTTCGAAGCCGAGGGTTTTGCTATTGGGCGACAAATCAAGGAACTCGGTTGAAAAAAGGCATGTTCCTTAGATGTTCCCACATATCCGGCTCTAGTCAAGGAATTGTACTTTAATTTGTCAAGAGGAGATGGAGGATTAGTCAGTATGGTTAGAGAAAGAAGAATCCATCTCACATCCAAAATTTTAGGTAATCTTTTGAAAATCCCTATTGTAGGATTAATTGCTAACAGTCACAGTGACCGGGCTAGTGCTTTGACAAGGATGTTAGGAAGAGATTTTACTGAGTTTGAGGAAGTTAGGGCAAACTAATTGCCCCTTGAGCTTAGACTTTTACATAATATATATGGTAGGATCTTGTTTCCTAAAACTGGTATGTTTGAGTATGTCTAAGAGCGAGACATAGTGATAATGGACAGTATTCTGATGGGTCAGCCAATTAACCTAGCAGGTATGATGATTTGGTACATGGTTGAGGCCAGGAGCAAGAAGAGATCGACCTTGCCTTATGGAATGATCCTGACCATGGCATTCAAAAGTCAAGGAGTTATTATTTCCGATAGTGAGCCCATGAAAAACCTTAGGCACACTGATTATTACAGCTTGGCTACAGTGCATAGGATGTGATTCATGAAGGTGGATGGCAGATGGAAAAGAAAAGGACTTCTGGATGAGAGAGCAGTCGATATTGGAGCCACTACACCATCAGGGGTAGGTCCATCAGTGAGGCATCCATCACCAGAGCCTAGCAGATCATCACCACCACCGGCACCTACTCCAGTTCCTGCACCTGTACCATTGCCTGTTTCTTCTACTGGTTTTTCTAGTGTTCAGTTAGAGTAGCTTAAGGAGTTATTTAGTATTCATAAAGAAGAGATGGAGATTGAGTTAGATAGTAGTCTTATGAGCTTGAGAGAGATGTTCTATTCCTTGGAAGACAGAGTAAGCAAAATCGAATCATCTGTTGGATCTTCTTCAGAAGTCTTGAAGACTGATCTTATGCATATATTTGAGAAAATCAAAGACATAGGAGGAGATTCTGATGTATATTCTAAGTGCAATGCTGAACTACAAGAGAAAATTACAGTGGCATCTGCATTTATTGATAGAAGATTGAATGAATTTATCAAGATTCAAAGTGAAGGAATAGAAAAAATTTTAGAAGAACTCAAAAAACTCCTTAGATTTTGATGTTTTTAGCTTTTGATGTTTGATTTGCTTTTGATGTAATTAGAATTTGATGTTTAGGTTAATATATTTTGATGTTTTGATGTAATTGAAGTAACATTTTGTTATAGTTGAATGATGTATGAAAGCAATTGTGATGTAATGTTTTGATACTTTAATGAATATCATATTTGCTATCTTTGAACTTTGATATTGAGTGACTTGGATTGAATTTTGATTCACTTAATGTTTAATGCATTGATCTATACTATTTGCAACTTCTTAACCTTTTTGTTGATTACAAAAAGGGGAGAAGTAAATGATATTTGTATATGAATAAAAGTTATAATTGAATGGGGAGAAGATAATAAAGAGAATGACACTTAAGAATAATACTTCAATGATACATTTTGTTCAAATGAATTCAAGAAATGTATGAAGATTTTCCTTATAGTCTTCATTAAGGATTTTCCTTATCACCTACCCGAGTAATTTGCTTGCGCAGGCGATGAACTCCTTGGCCGCCATCAAAAACGTTCTTTCCTAGGCCGAGGCCACCCTCGGCCATTCGCATCAAGAGGTTAGCCAAGCTCAAGCCAGAGCAAAAAAGGCCAAGAAGGCTCTGAAGGCGGCCCGAGCCGAGGGTTTGGCCTGGGCAGAAAGGGCCGAGAGGGCCTTAGAAGCCGTTCGAGCTGAGGGTTTGGCCCGAGTGGAGAGGGCTGAGGCCAAGGTCAGGGCCACCCGATCCGAGGGTCTGGCCCGGGCAAGAAGGGCAGAAGAGGCGCTTGAGGAAGCTCAACGCCAGGTAGCCCGTAAGCTCGATAATGCTCGGGCGGCAGAAAAGAAGCAGAAGATGGCAGAGTCAGAGGTGTTTGTGTTGAAGAATCGACTACACTCCACCATCATCTAAATAAAAGTAGCCGAGGAGCGGGCAAAAAATGCCAAAGAGATCGCCCGCCGATCCGACGCAGAGATAGCTGACCTGAAGGTGGCTGCGATGGCTGCCGAAGAGAAGGTTGTTGCGGCCGAAAAGGAGGCCACCGAGGCCGTAGAGAGCTTCAGGCAGTCCACCAGTTATGAAGAGGAGCTGGCCGAGGCCACCACCTTCGCATACAATGAGGGCTTCCAAGATTGCAAGGCGAAAGTGAGAAGAATCTACGATCTCGAGGGAATCGATGACCTGGAACCAGACGAAACCCCTGATGATGATCCAGCGTCGGCCGAGCCCTGAGCACCACATCTCTTTATTTTTCCTTGTAATGAGGCCCGACTAGGGTCGACAATTTTGTAACTTTTTACAATCAATGGAAAAACACTTTTTGAAGTCTTTGGAATTTGCCATGTTGATAGTTTGTTTCCGTAATAGCCAAGACGCTCATTCTAGAACAGGGACCGGTGCCGAGAGCGTAGCTCCGAGCTAGGAACCGAACCCGTAGCTAGGGTTAGGTGAGGCAGAAATTAGGATAGAAACCCGGGTTGTAGCTGAGACTTGGAGCCATAGTTAAGAGTCAATACTCGTAGGCGTCGTGGCCGAAGTCAAGACGTGGGAGAAGTTGAAACCGGAGTTGACTTGAGGCTGAAGTTGAGATCGAAACAAAATTATCTGAATAAGCACCGATCCAACCTCATGCTTGGGTACCGACGCAAAGTCAGGCTTAGGTGCTGACGCCGGGTCAGGCTTGAGTGCCGACGCAGAGTCGGACTTAAGTGCCGACGCTGGGTCGGGCTTGAGTGCCCATGCTGAGTTGGGCTTGAGTGCCAATGTAGAGTCGAGCTTGAGTGTCGACGCGGGGTCAGGCTTGAGTGCTGATGCGTAGTCGGGCTTGAGTGCTGATGCAGAGTCGGGCTTGAGTGCCCACGCTGGGTCGAGCTTGGGTGCCGACGCTGGGTCGGGCTTGCATGCCAACACAGGGTCGAGCTTGAGTGCCGATGCTGAGTCGAGCTTGGGTGCCGACGCGGGGTCGGGCTTGAGTACCGACGCGGAGTCGGGCTTGAGTGCCGATGCGGAGTCGGGCTTGAGTGTCGACGCTGAGTCGAGCTTGGGTGCCGATGCGGAGTTGGACTTGAGTGCCGACGTTGAGTTGGGCTTGGGTGCCGATGCGGAGTTAGGCTTGAGTGCCGACGCGGGGTCTGGCTTGAGCTGAAAAAGCAAGATTGCTCGAAGACACTTTGTTAGTGAAAAAGTAAATATTATTTTAGTAGGCATGCTCAAGCTTATGATATCAATACACTTTACTGATAATACCGACGGAGATTGTCCGCGTTCCAGGTGCGAGGAAGAGGCTTTCTGTCCAATCCTTTGATCCGGTATGCTCCGCAATAAAGTGCATCAGTGACTCATAAGGTCCTTCCTAATTAGGCGACGACTTTCCTCCTTCCGTGGGTTTGGAGACTTTGGCTCGTCTGAGGACCAGGTCTCCAGAGAGGAATATTTTGGGGCAAACTTGGGCATTGTAGTACTTTGCGATCCTTTGTTGATAGGAAGCCATTTTGAGTCATGCTTTATCACGGACTTCTTCAACGAGGTCAAGGTTGGCTCTCAACTGGCTGGGATGTCCCCCTCATCATACGATTATATCCGGGGACTAGGGATGCCAATCTCTACCTGAATGATTGCCTCCGATCCGAACACAAGTTGGAAGGAGTTTCTTCCGTGGGGGTTCAGGGCGTTGTGTGATATGCCCACAGCACGTTTGGGAGCTCCTCCACCCATCTTCCTTCGAAATCATCTAGGTGTGTCCTAAGCCCTTGAAGGATAATCTGATTTGTCACTTCAGCTGCTCCGTTTGATTGCGGATAATCGACAGAAGTGAACCTCTAACATATGCCCAGTTCGGCACAAAACTCTCTGAAAGGAGCATTGTCGAACTGTCGACCATTATCGGTAACAAGGGTATGGGGTAGTCCGAACCGACAGATAACAGACTTTCAAAAGAAGTTCCTCACCTTGGCTTTGGTGATTTTGGCGAGTGCCTCGGCCTCTACCCACTTAGTGAAATGGTCGATGGCAACGAGCATAAACTTTCGCTGACCAGAGGCTAGAGGGAATGGTCCCAAAATGGAGCCGACAAAGGGCTAAGCTGAGAGGTTGTCAGCCGTTGAATGTTAGCGTGTCGCTGATAGCTATCACACTTCCAGACCAACTCGGCAGCGTCTCCCCGCATGGTAGGCCAGTAGTAGCCTTGGCGTAGGGCCTTATGTGACAACGCTCTACCCCCAAGTGATTTCTGCATATACCCTTGTGGATCTCACAGAGGATGTGGTCAGTGTCTGCAGGACCGATGCATTTGAGAAGAGGATGAGAGAAGGATCTTCGGTATAGTTGTCCGTTGAGCACCAAGAACTTGGATGCTCGCCACTTGAATAGCTTGGCCTCAGCGGGGTCGATCGGAAGGGTGCCATTGGTGAAGTACCGGATATAAATATCCATCCAAGAAGGATCTTGACTGACTGGCATGGATTCTTCTACCACATCAATGCTTGGGGCTTCTAGATGCTCCACATAGGTTCTTCCCAAGGTTCATCGGCCAAAGTGGCTAGCCAGAACAAAGCATCAGCTCTAGTGTTTTCCCCTCAGGGGATGTAACTGACACTGAAGTGAGCAAAGGGAGAGGCTTGTGACTGCACCATACTCAAATAACGAGACATAGTAGGATCTCGAGCCTCGTACTCCTCCTTGATTTGACCAAAGATGAGCTGGGACTTGGTGAAGACTCTAAGGTATTTCACCCCAAACTCATATGCCAGTCTCATCCCTAATAGTAAGGCTTCATACTCAGCTTGATTGTTTATGGCCGAGAAGAGGAAACAGAGGGCGTACTTGGTCACAACACCGTCCGGACTGGCTAGGATGAGGCCTGCCCCGCTTCCTTGAGAATTTGATGCCCCATTCACGTGAAGGATCTAGTCCTCCCCTCTTCCCTCGATTGCGATGTCCGAAGGGTTTGAATGGGGCTCCTTCGGCTGCTCCTCTATCCAGGTGCACTCGACCAGAAAATCTGCTAAGATTTGGGACTTCATGGCCGACCTGGGTCGAAATGATAGGTCGAATTCTCCCAGCTTAAGTGCCCACTTCGCCAATTGGTCAGAGGTATCAGGACAAGAGAGAATTGCCTTGAGTGGTTAATCTGTGACCACCACGATCGGGTGAGCTTGGAAGTAGGGCCTAAAGCGCTGGGTGAAGACAATCAGGGCAAAGATAATCTTCTCGATTCTGGAATATCTAGTCTCCGCATCATGAAGCACCTTATTGGTGTAGTAAATTGGCTTTTGTGTCCCGTCGGCATCCATACGAACAAGCACAGAGCTGACAGCCTTAGGGGAGGCTACAAGGTACAAAAAGAGCTCCTCCCCGTCCCTTGGCTTGGACAGCAATGGCAGAGTGAATAAGAACTCCTTCAACTCCTCGACGACTTTCTGGCACTCCTTCGTTCACTCGAAGCCATTGACTTTGCGCAGTGCCTTAAAGAAAGACAGACACCTCTCTGCGGAGTTGAACAAGAAACGGCTCAAGGCCGCCACCCTTCCAGTCAAGCGTTGCACATCCTTTTTGTTAACCGGGGACCTCATGTCCAAGATGGCTCGGATCTTATCAGGGTTTACCTCAATCCCACGTTGCATCACCATGAAGCCTAGGAATTTTTCCGTTGTGACCCCAAAGGCGCACTTGCGGGGGTTCAACCTCATCTGGTACTAGCAGAGATTGTCGATGGTCTCTGCAAGGTCGGCAACATGGTCAGTGGTACGGACACTCTTGGTTAGTATGTCATTCACGTACACCTCCATGTTGCGCCCGATCTGGTCTTCAAAGACCTTATTCATCAACCTCTGATAAGTGGCTCCCACGTTCTTCAATCTGAATGGCATCACCTTGTAGCAGTATATCCCCTTCTCAGTCACAAATGAGGTAGCTTCCTCGTCTGCCGGATCCATCTTGATTTGGTTGTATCCCAGAAGACGTCCATGAAGCTGAGGGTCTTGTGACTGAACGTGGCGTCAACCAGCTGGTCAATCCGAGGCAACGGAAAGCTATTCTTGGGGCATACCTTGTTGAGATTAGTGAAGTCCACGCATATTGTTCAGCTCTCGCTAGCTTGCGGACCATCATGATGTTGGCCAACCAGTCGGGATAGTGGACCTCTCGGATGTGGCCAGCAGCCACTAGCTTGCGAACCTCCTTGTCGATGGCCTTCTGTCGGTCGGGGGCAAAGCTCCTCTTCTTCTGCCAGATGGGTTGGCACCCCGGTTTGATATTGAGTTGATGGGTAATTACCTCTTCGGGGATATCCGGCATGTCGGATGATGACCATGCAAAGATGTCGGAGTTGGCCCGCAGGAAAGCAAGAAGCTGATCGCGCGCCTCCTCCGAAAGTAGGGCTCCAATCTGGACGGTCCTTGTGGGTCCTCCCCCAGTGGGAAGGTCAGCAGGTGCTCGGCCGGCTCCCCTCTCCTCTCTAAGTCTCGAAGGTCGAGCGGCTCTGGTGCTAGTGGAGACATCGCCCCCTGTGGGCTAGGGGCCTTATGGTAGCAGAGCGGTAGTGGTACTGCTCCCCCCTCATCTCCCCAACTCCTTCACGGATGAAAAATCTTACGAGAAACCTTTTGGCAGAGATGACATCATCCAGAAGGTTCAGATCGGGTCTCTCGAGGATGGCGGTGTAGGCCAGTGGGATCTAACTACTAGAAAGTTCATGAGAACCGTGCTCTAACACGGTGATGTCTCGACTGTGACAGGGAGAGTGATCTCCCTCTCGACCCTTACAGAATCTCCAGTAAAACCCATCAAGGGTGTGGTGACAGGCCAAAGGGAACTATGAGACAAGTTCATCCGAACAAATATATCGTAACTCAAAACATCAATTGAGCTCCTACTCAACCAAAATTCTCTTTACAGGATGCTTTGCTATCGTCATAGATACGACGACACTGTCATCACTCTTGTTAACCACCCCCTCTAGATCCTTTAGAAAAGGAGAATCTAGCCCCTCTTCGTGCGGCCTTTTAGAAGCGCTACCTACCCCAGGAGATCATGGCCACCGTCTTCTCCGTCGGAGCATTGTCCATGCCGATCTGGGGTGCAGAAGGTGCCGACGGGCCCAAAACAGTAAGGTTCCCTCTCCGATCAAACTTACCCAGATGGCCCTGATGAACGAGTTCTTCAATGGCTTTTTTCAGCAGGTGATAGTCCTCCGTATCGTGGTCGTAGTCCCGATGATAGTGGCAGTAAAGTTCTTTGCTGCGGGGGACCCCTGGCCTCATGGGAGGTGGACGTCGAAGATAGGGCTCGCCCTCAATCTCCAACAGGATATGGGATATTGGGGCGAAAAGTGGGGTGAAGTGCTCTTTGGGAACCAAAGCCCAGGGTCGGTTGTCTAGACAACGAGGCGGCTCAGACTTTCTTGGCCGCACTCCTGCAGGCTCCAGATGGGCTGGCTTTTTGCCTGACCCCTTATCGACCTTTATCCTGAGGAAGTCTGCTTTGTCGGTGTAAATATACTTCGTGCTCAGCTCAACAACTTGGCATAGGAGGCGTGAGGCTTCTTGTCCAGGGAATAAGCAAAGCGGGAGGGACGAAGTCCCACTCTTCAGGGCCAGAATGGCCACAGAGTCCTCAAGATTGTAGACCTCGAGCGCAGCTTCCTTGAACCGAGCCACGAAGTCCTTCAAGGTTTCACCGCTCCTCTGCTGGACGGCAAACAGGTTATCAGTCCCCGGGGAATCTTTTGGCACGCATCAAAGTGGGCCAAGAAAGATCGCTTGAGCTGCCTGAAGGAGTTGATACTATGCGGTAGCAAACGGGAATACCATGCACGTGCGGCCTTCCGAAATGTAGCTGGGAAGGCAACACAAAGGAGAGAATCTATTTCCCTCTGGACTTGCATGAGGACCTTGTAGATTTTCAGGTGATCCAGGGGGTCTGTGGTGCCGTCGTATGGGTCCAGCTGGGGCAGACGGAACCGGGATGGGACCAGCTCCTCCATAATACAGCGAGATAGTGGGGGACGATGGTCGTAGTTCGCCCCATGAGGGTTGGTAATTCTGCGGTGAGCTTCTTCAGCAGCTGATTATACTCGTCTAATCGTCGCTCGGCCTAGCGAGCGATCCGTCGGTCGAAATCCCCCTTCGAAGATTCAGAGGACGAATGGGGAGAAAGTCGCTGGTGTTGGGAATTCACCCGCTCAGTTTTCTTCCAACTACGCCTCTTGAGAAGGCGGTCACAGCGATGGAAGGAGACTGTGGCCGCTTGGAGGTCTTCCGGCGGCGAGATTTTGGGGATGCGCGGTGGAAGGCCTTCGGAGGGGTCCTGCCACGATGATACTGGTTGGCTTCATAACCCTTCGCGTGGGGCAGAGGAAACTGAGGTGGCAATGGCGTAGTGGTTGAGCACTGTTCCTGCAGTCCTCGAACCACTGCCATTAGATACTGAACTTGCTGGGTGAGTGCGGCGAGCCAATTAGCTTGACTGGACTGCGGCTGCATGGGGGCGGAGCAGGGAGGTCGGCCTCCGACTGCTCAACCCTCGAAAGGTGCCTCCCAGCCTGACTGGTGGAGGCCTCTTGTGCACGTGTAACCATCATCTTCTTCTTGTAGAGATTATGGGTTCGCAGGTACGTTGAATGAACGTTTGTGCTGTGGCCCCTCTTCCTGGCGCGCCAATCTATTGCCGTCGGATCACTTCTGAGAGCACGACGTGAAAAGAAAGCTCCGAAGATCTTCTAGGAGTTGACAAGGCCTCCCTCTTTAGACAAAAATCTGCAACAAAGTCCCGGACTGGTGGTTTCAACGGGACCCTCCGACGCTCTAGTTAGTGGTCTGGAGAACAGTATTCGAGTATGAGTCAGTATGAGAGTTTGATCCCCTTCTCGTTATGAGTGAAGGTTTTTATACTTGTTCGAAGGTCCGTCTTACCCTTCGTGGTCGACTGTTGAATTACGTTGTCCATCAAAGCGGCTCCACGAGTAGTAGATGGGCCCGTTGCTGCTAGACGTACGCCGTAAATAATGGTAACCATCCATAGTCTTAGAAAGAGTGGGTTAGTGGGCGACGTGGCAGCCTTGGGCACTTGTTAGGTTATTGGGAACCATATTCGGGGTTGGTTTAGCGGCTAAGGCTAGAGTCTGAGGGCATATGCCGAGGCCGAGGCGAGGCTAGGCTCGAAGGCGAGGCTAGGCTCGAGGCCGAGGCTGAGGCTGAGGCTGAGGCCGAGGCCAAGGCTGGGCTCGAGGCCAACGTCGAAGTTGAGATAAAGTCCACGATCGAGGCTGAGGCCTCGAGACTAGCTGCCAAATTATTACTTAGCTTTGAGAACCGTGCAATATGTTACTCCACATATGGGGGCATGATCAGCCATATCATATGTTAGTCATTGATTTGGAGGAGTTGTTCTTTATTGCGCCTTTGTATTGGAATTGTATTTTGAAATTATAATGAGATGAGTCTTTGGGACATATATTAGCACGTTAGAATTGGTTTGAATCGCATGCCTTAGATATCTGCTATGTCTCAATGGTATACATCTTATAAAATTTGAAGGAGTTTAAAATTAGTAGCATGAATCACAATATATGGGTAGTAAAACCCAAGCTTTTATGATATGTAATACAAAACTACAATAAGGTATGAACACTTTAATTGCTAAATAATATGCATTTTCTTTTTTTTTTTGAAATTTTCTCAAAGCAATCTGGCAGTAAAATTCCAAGATTTATGGGAAAAAACTATGACTCCAGAACTTTGCCAAAATTTCCACCAATAATTCCGACTGGAATTTTATACATTTTTTTTTTTGAGTAATGCAAAATTATATTGTTCTATTGTTTATGAATATTATTTAATTTATAGCCACAACGTCTGCCCACCTCGTCATGTCGAGCAACCGCCTCAACGGCCAGTTCCCTCGGCCCGAAGGCAAAACCGATCCGTCTCCGTCGAGGAGAGGTGAAGAGAACAAATTCGCACCGCCATTCCGACACCGCCCTCCCCTTGCGGTCGCAGGGGGAAGATATTTATCCTCCCATCAAGACAAAAATCTTACCGGTTTGTCAAGGACATGATATACGTGTCGCTCGATGATAAGCTATCATGACGTGCCGTCTTCCAGTTGGTGCTCCTCCAGACCCGAGGCGGGCCCTATTATATGGTAATAATCCCAGTGCACCCCGAGCCCGCCTTTTCAATGGCGGTTACCCGTCCCACCCTTCTATTTATAAGTACGCCCCCTCCTCCTTCCCTTTCCACCTCCGCCGACGAACTCCCTCTCTCTCTCTTGTGATAAGCCGCCTTGCCTTCCGCCCGACGACGAGGCATATCGCCCTTTTGAAGAAGGATCGGATCGGATCGGATTTCTCCCTTTCTTCCTCCTCCTCCTCCTCCTCGCCTCCCTTCATGGAATTTGGAGCACCCTCTGCTTCGGAACCCTACCCTTCTCCTCCTATGGAGGAGCCCAAGATCGAGCCATTATTAGGGGAAATCTTGGACTTCTCTGCCCAAGCTCCTCCGCCTCTTGGGGAAAGCTTCCGTCCTCCTCCTCCTCGTCGTCGTCGTCGTCGCGGTCCGGGGAGCAGGATGCTCCGCCTCGGCCTCTATACGCTCTCCAGAGCGCGCCGATCCCGCCCTTCGTCTCCAAGACATATGAGCTCGTGGATGATCCCTCTGGATTCGCTCATCTCGTGGGGTTCCACGGGGAAGAGCTTCGTGGTGTGGGATCCTGTCCAGTTTGCCAGTGCCGTTCTGCCGCGGTACTTCAAGCACAACAACTTCTCCAGTTTTGTTCGCCAGCTGAATACTTATGTGGGTATTGCGAAAACTTTGCCGGAGACGGTTCTTGTTGTCTGTGTGTGTGTATATATATATATATATATTCCTTCTCTCTCTCTCGTCTGTATTTTAATATCATCCTTTGTTGTTTACAATAATTGGATTTTAATCTGATTGTTGCTTTGTAGACCGATTGCTACTGAGGACTTCTTTCTTGTGTAGGTTCGCGGTGTGTCCTTTGATCTTATTGGTGCTGTACATACATGTTTCATATTGTATCCATCTTTTGTCTCTGTTTCTCCTCCTTGATGTACATGCTTTTGAATCCAAATATGTATATGTGAATGTGCGTGTGTACATATGTATCGAATTCTGAGGCAAATCGTGTGTTGTCCCGGTCATCCATCCACCGCTGCTTTGTAAGGTTCATTGGAAGTTCCTCGATCTGTATTTTTGTATTTGTTTTTGTAAATTTTACAAAGGAACATGTAACCGCTAGATGGAAACATCTCTTGCTAAGACTAGGCAGAATCACCCGTCCCGTCTATCGCTCTTTTCTACATGATTAGTTTGTGGATTGCACAAGTGCTTCCGGATCAGAAATGGCCTGTTGGAGTCAAGTTTACATTCATGGGGTAAGCATCCAAATTCACATAGATTGCACAGATATCGAATGGAGTATTTTCTTGCAACTGGTATATATTGTCATTAAAGCATATTTATATTCTGAACCATTTCTTGTCCAGTAATTTCATGGATTTACTTGTGTAGGTTCTAGCAGTTTCATTTTCTCTGTTTCTAGTGTTGTTTCACTTCCCAATTCGCGTCCTGCCTCGTTGTGTGGAGGCAATCATATGTTCTCTATCAGTGGTACAATCTTATGGGAGTGAAATGTCCATTTGAAATGTGCTTCTTTGCAGTTCTCTGCATTCATTTTTATTATATGCAGGTGGGACATCCCATGAATCTGACGGTTTTCCACTATGGTTTTTCCTACTTCCCACAATGCATGGCTAAGCCTTATTCTGTTGTCATCGTGTGCTAGACTAGGAAACATCAGTTGTAATTGTAGTAGCTGGTTTTAGAAAGATCGTGATGATGAGTGAAACCACTATGAGGAGCAAAGCTGAAATATGAAGAGGTCTATACCTAGAGATAGACATTACAACTATTTCTGATGACAAATTCTAATTAGGCTAGGAGGATGAAAATTATGGAATTGTATCAATATGAGTCTTCATGACGAAGCCAATGAGCTGATAGCTAGATTAGGAAGCAACGGATTATATAGACCGAAGTGATGTGGACAGACTGATTATTGATTTTGGTTTACTTTGTCATCACCTTAGAGATTGGGCTATATGTTATCTCAGCCACACGTTTCCATTTCATTGTAGTGGCTGGTGAAAATGAACTGTGGTCTCTTAAATCATTGAAAAGAGACCAAGGATGTCAACATCTATAATGGTTGTGCACAAGCTTGATATTTGGCTTCAGCACTTGGAGTAGAAGGCACTCCACTTCTTGCCTCTTTTGGAGACGAGGGATTCCTTAATAGAAAAGGCACGTGAGCTTATAATTGAGCACTAACCAATTGACACAAACTCAGCTTTGTGCTTTAACGAGGAGACTAGAGAGATGAAAGGTGAATGGCATAGGTTCTTAACGTACAGCTGAGCATATGCATCTACTTAGGATAGGCATGTGTCAGTCAGTGGGCAAACTAGATGATTGGATAGACAATGTCAGTAATGCTAGACAGGAGTAATGGTGAAAATTAGGCCTTAATTAAGTCTATTTTGTTTTTATGTTTTCAGCTTTATTGGTTCAAAATCATGAAGGTGCTTAGAGAATATTCAAACTCCTGAAAATTAGGATTGCAACTCTTGGTTGGTCAAAGAAGTGCTTTTCTTTAGGAGAGCAAACATTTTGATTGATTGCAGTCCTACTTTTAATATATTCTTGTCCGGAACGGTTTAGGTGGTTTTTAGACTGGTTTTGTTGTCATTTCAGTCCCCTTGAATGTAAGGCTGGGGGGAAATCCAAGAATTCCACTGAAAAAATCATCATGATGTATTCAATACCCTCACGTAATTCATATAGATATTCAATATAATATTGTGCTTTCTCGTATGCTTGGGGATATGGTTATTTTAGGAGCTCTTTATTATGCTAATTAAGTGAATGGCCTTTTCTTTTTAATATTATATTTTTTGGATCTTCCATCTAGTATTATATCAAAGGTTTCCTGAATGATGACAAAATGCAATTTTAATAAATGTAAAACTTCCCCCATCTATGAAAGAATTTACAAAACTCTAGTAAGCATAAGATTTCAAACAAATCAAAATGTTGACTTTTGAAGGGTTCTAAAACTACCAACTGTTCTCTAAACACTTTCCTGATATCTTAAATAAATCCAAAAACACAAAGAAAACTGGAGTAAAATGACATGAAATCTACTTTAGATCAAATGTTCAAGTATAACAAGCAATTTGAGTTTCAGGCATGATAGGAGCATTGATAACATGCCCAATTAGGTAGATGCAGAATTGGTCAACTTGTAGCTGCACCTTCAGTTTGAAGGAAGAAAGGCAATTAAGAAAACATTATAATACAACAACAACAATAACAACAACAACAATAAGGCCTTAATCCCAAATTAATCGAGATCGGCTACATGAATCCTTTTTCTTTATTCAACTTTATATTGTGTTAATTTTTTTTTTTTTTTTTTTGCAAGATGCAAAGATTTTACGTCTTTCTTTTATCACTTTCTTTCATGTAATTTTTGGTTTGCCAAAGTATTGTAATGAAAATGCTAATCTAGTTGGTAGTAAAAGCATGAAATATGTTGAATCATAGGAGCCGGTAAAATTTATGGTTGTCCATAAGATACATCTATAAAGGAACATAGCTGAAATAACTCCTCATTAAGTTGACATGAAAAACTATGTGATAGAAGTGCTTAAACCATGCATGTGGAAAAGGTTCTGACAATTTTTAGGACATCAGTTTCTGGTGTGGAAGATTGTCTTGTGTGAACCTTTTCAAAGTTGTCCACAAAATTGAAATAATTGATACAGAGGTGTTGCAAAAAAGATGGATTTTTAAGAGCCATTCCTGACCTATGATGGGGGGAGGCATGGGTCTCCAATCTGTGAGCATCTTCAGAATTTGACCTTATTGGAACATTGCAAAATCTTTGATGTCAAGGAGTGATTAAGTTGCATAGATCCAGGGAGGTTACTATCTTGCAAAGTTTGTGAAGTTGTCACCAGGCAATGATGGAAGTTAGTAAAATGATGGGTCTGCTTATAAGGGTTTCAATCACAGTTATCCTGAAAAGCAATTATTTGCATTTAGAAGAAGGTTCTGAGGATTTTATTAAGCAGCAAGGATATTGGCAGGGAAGTTCTCAGTCAAAAAAAGAAGAAAAAAGAATATCGGCTGGGAAGTTGACCTGCATTTGAATGTATGTATGTATGTATGTTAGAAATAAGTTGGTTATTATTAGATGCTACTTAGGTGTGGACATGAGACTTCTCATTTAGAGAGACCCATATTATGTAATTACCACATACGATGCCTTAGACCATTAAAGTGCACACTGGGAGTGCATACAGAATGAACCATAAACCAATATTTTATGTATATATGATTTGGTGAAAATGGATTTATCAAATGTTTAGCGTTGAGGGCCCTGAATGATTCTCATGTTTTATGGTTTTCGATTTGACATGCTTGTCCAAAATGACCAGGTTTTCTGAATGGAATTTGAATTAGAAAGAAAATAGCAAAAAATGTCATCAATATTTATGAATAATATGCACCTGCATAACGTTACTCTAGATTTGTTGACTTACCAAAATATTTGTGTACTTTGAAGAGTGGAGCTAAAATTTATTACCTTGTCATGCCTTAGCTTGTATTTGGAAGCATATGGCAGAAATTTCTAGAACAGTTCGAGCCGCATGTAAGTAGTTCTTAGCTGTTTCTTTGCAAGGTTGTTTCTGTGCGTGCCTATTTTCTACAAGCAAAAGCTAGATTCTGTTTTTCTGTTGATTCTATGTTTCTATGCAGAATATAAAACATCAGTCCTGCCTTTCTTTTCCTTTTGTTTTTTTTTTTTTGCACAAAGTCTCTTTGTTGTTGGCATCTATCTGCTTGTGAAGTTATTCTTGACGTGCTGCTAGATTTTGGTTGCCTGAATGTGTGAAATTGATTCAAAAGGTACTATATTGATTGTCCTCCTTCTTGAAGTAGATTTCTCCAATTGTTCTGTATTTATTTGTGAATTTGTGCTCTTCTGTTAGGGTTTCCACAAGATCAGTGCTGATCGATGGGAGTTTGCCAATGAAGATTTTGTTAGAGGAAATAGGCCTTTGTTAAAAAATATAAACAGGCGAGGGTCATCTCAAGCTCAGCAAGTAAGTTCTGATCAATTAGGCTTTTCAGCTGAAATTGGGAAGCCCGAATTGGAAGGTGAACTCCACTCATTGAGAAAGGAAAAGAGTGCATTGATGCAGGAGGTTATGATGCTACAGCAGGAGCATCTCATGACCATCCAACAGATGGATGCATTGAACGAGCTGATGCAATCAGCAGAAGAGAGGCAGAAGCTGATGGTGTCTTTCTTGGCAAAGGCACTCCAGAACTCAGGATTGTTGGCCCATCTTAAGCAGTGGAAGGAACGAAGGGAGATTGCTTCTTCCATAAGAAGAAAGTTCCTTAAGCAACGGCAGCCCAGCCAAGGTAATTTAGATAAATCCATGATGGATCATCAGCTAACTGGAAAGAAGAGACTAGAATTTCACGGTGTCGCTTCTTGTG
>UESW01004180.1:1060082-1090989 GCA_900491605.1 Calamus simplicifolius
CTCTGCGTGCAAACTGTCTTGCAGGTTCCGCTCGAGGCGACGAGATTGACGTCCGGATTAGGAGCCAGAAGTGCACCCGAGTTGGAGAATAGATTTCCGCAGCAACAGATTGGCGCTAGAGGAATGGCTTCAAGTCCCATAAACTTGATCCAGGAGACAAGACTCAAAAAACTAAGAAGCATCCTCTAATGGCTAATAAAAAAGAGTTACATATGAGGCTCAAGATTAAGCCGCCTCCCAAAGGCCTGATCCAATCAGCGATGTGGCACCTTTGCCACCATTGCCAGTTGAAACTCCTTCGCCGTCGGCAATGGTGGTAACGTTGGACCAGTTCGCCACTCTGGTCCAGCAGATTCAAGCATTGACCCAGTTGGTCCAGGGGCTCCAGGCAATCCCTGGCCCTACCATCCCTGCTCCTCAGCTTCATGAAGAGGCCGCTGCCCCTGCTCCACCAGCGATCTCTTCCTCCAATCCGTCGGAAGTAGCGGATTATCATCACTAACCCGCGAGAGCAAAGCCAGTGCCACAGCGAGCTGGAGGGAAGAGCCCGCTCAGATCTAGGCGGGTTCGTTTCCCTCCCCGGTGTCTTCCTAGGACTCGATGCCGCTACTGCCTTCTCATCACCCGATCCCTCCTACCACTCTAGATGAAGGGATCAGACAGCAGATGCAGGAGATGTGTCGAGAATGGCGTTAGGAGTTAGAAGTCGTCAGACAAGCCCCTCTGTCCCAGCCGAAAGCGGAGCAGGGTGTCCCCTTCTTCGAGAGGATCATGAGGGAAGTGATTCCCCCTCATGTTAAGCTCCCCACCATCGAGCCGTACCATGGATCCATTGATCCCGACGATCATCTGAGTAGCTTCAGATCCATCATGATGTTCCATGGAGCGTCAGATACGATCCTGTGTCGAGCCTTCCCCTTCACTCTAAGGGGATCCCCCGAACTTGGTTCAACAGCCTGAAGCCAGGTTCCATTGATTCTTTTGACGAACTGAGCTATTTGCTCATCAACCAGTTCATCAGCAGCCATCGCCAGCGACGAAGATCCGATTCCCTCTCTGAGGTCAAGCAGAGAGAGGGGGGAATCGCTGAAGAATTACCTAGGTCGCTTCAACATAGCCCTCCTGGAGGTCGACCATCTCAACCACGAGGTAGCCATGTCTGCCTTGGTCGGAGGAGTGTCGAAGGAGGGAGACTTCTATCTGGCTCTAGAGATTAACTATCCAAAGAGCCTTTCAGGCATGATGTCCCTGGTGGATAAGTACGTCAGAGTTGAAGAATCAAGGAGATCAGCTCGAGTCGAGCAGCTGAAGAAGGAGGCAAAGGGCTTGGATAAGCAATGAGCCCACCGCCGTGCTAGCCCACCTCGCCACCATAGAGCTCCTCCGTCACCGCCTCGAGATCGAACCCGGAGTTTAGCTCGAAGGTTCGACTGCTACTCTCCCGTCACTGTGCCAAGAGTGCAAATCTTGATGGAGATCGAGTGAAAAATTCCTTGGCCTCCTTCTCTCTGAAGCAATGCAACTCGGAGGGATCCAACCAAGTACTGCTGCTTTCATCGGGACTACGGGCATGATACCGAGGACTGTTGGCACCTCAAGAACGAGATCGAGCGATTGATCTGGCGAGACAGACTGGATCGGTTCAGAGGGCCCCATGAGCTGAACAATAAGGAGAATCACCAACCCGAGCCTCGTCAGCTTCCTACACCAAATCCTCCGGTCATCGGCAATGTTAATGTGATAACGGCGGCCGATTTCCCACGCTCTTGGCCAGGCAAGGAAGAAAACTCGCCAAAGAAAGCTTGAGTTGATGAGCTCACTTTCTCTGATGAAGACCTTCGGAAGGGATAGTACCCCCATGATGATGCTTTGGTTNCAGGTACGCGTGAACACTCACTCATTTTACTCATGTTATACTGAGAATAGCTCCATCTGAGCTCGGAGCTCTCGAGAGAATACCCATCTAGGGGAGCTTTTCTGTGAGAGTCTTCTCCTCACATTTGCTTGCTGTGAATCTCCACTGACTTGGGCGTCGGAGGGTCCTCCGCAGAGGGCAACCCCCATAGCACCCTCTGCGTGCAAACTGTCTTGCAGGTTCCGCTCGAGGCGACGAGATTGACGTCCGGATTAGGAGCCAGAAGTGCACCCGAGTTGGAGAATAGATTTCCGCAGCAACAGATTGGCGCTAGAGGAATGGCTTCAAGTCCCATAAACTTGTGATCCAGGAGACAAGACTCAAAAAACTAGAAGAAGCATCCTCTAATGGCTAATAAAAAAGAGTTACATATGAGGCTCAAGATTAAGCCGCCTCCCAAAGGCCTGATCCAATCAGCGATGTGGCACCTTTGCCACCATTGCCAGTTGAAACTCCTTCGCCGTCGGCAATGGTGGTAACGTTGGACCAGTTCGCCACTCTGGTCCAGCAGATTCAAGCATTGACCCAGTTGGTCCAGGGGCTCCAGGCAATCCCTGGCCCTACCATCCCTGCTCCTCAGCTTCATGAAGAGGCCGCTGCCCCTGCTCCACCAGCGATCTCTTCCTCCAATCCGTCGGAAGTAGCGGATTATCATCACTAACCCGCGAGAGCAAAGCCAGTGCCACAGCGAGCTGGAGGGAAGAGCCCGCTCAGATCTAGGCGGGTTCGTTTCCCTCCCCGGTGTCTTCCTAGGACTCGATGCCGCTACTGCCTTCTCATCACCCGATCCCTCCTACCACTCTAGATGAAGGGATCAGACAGCAGATGCAGGAGATGTGTCGAGAATGGCGTTAGGAGTTAGAAGTCGTCAGACAAGCCCTCTGTCCCAGCCAAAAGCGGAGCAGGTGTCCCCTTCTCCGAGAGGATCATGAGGGAAGTGATTCCCCCTCATGTTAAGCTCCCCACCATCGAGCCGTACCATGGATCCATTGATCTCGACGATCATCTGAGTAGCTTCAGATCCATCATGATGTTCCATGGAGCGTCAGATACGATCCTGTGTCGAGCCTTCCCCTTCACTCTAAGGGATCCGCCCGAACCTGGTTCAACAGCCTGAAGCCAGGTTCCATTGATTCTTTTGACGAACTGAGCTATTTGCTCATCAACCAGTTCATCAGCAGCCATCGCCAGCGACGGAGATCCGATTCCCTCTCTGAGGTCAAGCAGAGAGAGGGGGGAATCGCTGAAGAATTACCTAGGTCGCTTCAACATAGCCCTCCTGGAGGTCGACCATCTCAACCACGAGGTAGCCATGTCTGCCTTGGTCGGGAGGAGTATCGAAGGAGGGAGACTTCTATCTGGCTCTAGAGATTAACTACCCAAAGAGCCTTTCAGGCATGATGTCCCTGGTGGATAAGTACGTCAGAGTTGAAGAATCAAGGAGATCAGCTCGAGTCGAGCAGCTGAAGAAGGAGGCAAAGGGCTTGGATAAGCAATGAGCCCACCGCCGTGCTAGCCACCTCGCCACCATAGAGCTCCTCCGTCACCGCCTCGAGATCGAACCCGGAGTTTAGCTCGAAGGTTCGACTGCTACTCTCCCGTCACTGTGCCAAGAGTGCAAATCTTGATGGAGATCGAGTGAAAAATTCCTTGGCCTCCTTCTCTCTGAAGCAATGCAACTCGGAGGGATCCAACCAAGTACTGCTGCTTCATCAGGACTACGGGCATGATACCGAGGACTGTTGGCACCTCAAGAACGATCGCGAGCGATTGATCTGGCAAGGCAGACTGGATCGGTTCAGAGGGCCCCATGAGCTGAACAATGAGGAGAATCACCAACCCGAGCCTCGTCAGCTTCCTACACCAAATCCTTCGGTCATCGGCAATGTTAATGTGATAACGGCGGCCGATTTCCCACGCTCTTGGCCAGGCAAGGAAGAAAACTCGCCAAAGAAAGCTTGAGTTGATGAGCTCACTTTCTCTGATGAAGACCTTCGGAAGGGATAGTACCCCATGATGATGCTTTGGTTGTATCTTTGAATATAACAATTAAGATGTACACCGTATCTTGATTGATAGTGGAAGCTCTTTTAATGTTCTGTACTTTGATGCCTTTGTGAGATTGAAATTCTGGGAAGAAAGCCTTCGGCCCATGGAGTCCACCCTAGTGGGCTTTATAGGGGACTCCATAATCCCTGAGGGAGTTATTACTCTGACGGTTCGGGCTGGCACTTGGCCCCGCGTGGCTACCACGCTCATGGATTTCCTCGTGACCAAGCTCTGGTCTCCTTACAATGCCATCCTCGATAGGCCGGGGCAAATATCTCTCAAGGCCATCATTTTCATTCCCCATCTCGCCATGAAGTTTCCCACCGAATGGAGAGTGGGGGTTGTTCGAGGAAGTCAAATCATAGCTCGGCATTGTTTTGTCGCCGACTTTCAGTCGAGAAAGCCCGAGGTGGATGGGCTGGATGCTCGAGAAGATTTCACCGAGCAACGAGGAGAACCAGCCAAAGAACTAGAGGAAGTACCACTCGACGAAACCCGGCCCCGACCGAACCATAAAAGTCGGGTCGCAGTTAGAAGGAAAGCTTTGGCAAGAATTGATTGAATTCTTCGGAGGAATGCTGACGTCTTCGCTTGGTCCATGTCGGATATGCCCGGAATCAGCCCAGACGTCCTGATCCACCGCCTCAGCATGGACGAAACATTCCGACCAATTAAGCAGAAGAAAAGGAGCTTCACCCCTGAGCGCCATAAAGCCATTGAAGATGAAGTGGACAAACTTATCAAAGCCAAATTCATTCGGAAGGTTAATTATCTCGACTGGCTGGCGAATGTGGTTATGGTGAAAAAGTCGAATGGCAAATGGAGGATCTGCATCGATTTCACCAACCTCAACAAGGCCTGCCAAAAGATAGCTTCCCTCTTCCGTGGATCGACCAGCTCGTGGATTCAACTTCGGGCCATCAAATGCTGACTTTATGGATGCCTATCGGGCTACAACCAGATCCGAATGGTGCCCGAAGATGAGGAAAAAACCGCCTTCATTATCGACCGAGGTATTTATTGCTACCGAGTTATGCCTTTGGTTTGAAATGTAGGTACCACCTACCAAAGGCTGGTCAACAAAGTCTTCAAGGTGCAAATCGGTCGGAACATGGAGGTATATGTTGATGATATGCTGGTAAAGAGCAAGGAGGCATCTCAGCACGTTGAGGACCTTGCGGAGAGCTTCGCTATACTTCGAAAGTATCAGATGAAGCTCAACCCTACCAAATGCGCCTTCGGAGTCAACTCCAAAAAATTTCTAAGCTTCATGGTCTCTGAGCGAGGCATTGAGACAAATCCTCAGAAGATCCAAGCCCTGCAGCAAATGGCCCTGCCGAGGTCAGTCAAGGACGTGCAACACCTCACTGGAAGAATAGCAGCTCTCAGCCGCTTCATTGCTCGGTCGGCCGAGAAATGCCTTCCCTTCTTCAAAGCACTTCGGTCGGTCAAAAACTTCCAATAAACCCCAGATTGCCAGAAGTCCTTTGAAGGTCTCAAGAATATCTCGGCTCACCACCTCTCCTCAGCAGCCCGAAGCCAGGGAAAGTGCTGAATCTATATTTGGCGATCTCGAAAATGTCGTTGGCTCGGTGCTAATTAGAGAGGAGAACAAAGTCCAAAGACCTGTTTATTATGTCAGCAAACTACTCAAGGATGCTGAAATGATGTATACTTGAGTTGAGAAGATGGTCCTGGCTTTAGTAACGTTGGTCCGAAAGCTGCGGCCATATTTTCAACGCACACTGTCACTGTCCTGACTGACCAACCCATCAAAGCGATTATTCATTGCCCAGAAGCATCAGGGAGAATGACCAAATGGGCTATCAAGCTGAGTGAGCACGACATTCAGTATCAGCCTCATCCAGCCATTAAAGCCCAGGTTCTGACGGATTTCTTCCTCGAGTGCACCATACCCGAAGATGGCTCTACTTCGGATACCCCCGAACAACCAAAGCCCAATGCCCCATGGTTGCTTCATGCCGATGGATCCTCCAGCGCAGGCAGTTCTGATGCCGACCTGATCCTCACCAGTCCAGAGGGCGCAAATTTCAAATATGGCATCTACTTCTCCTTTCCGACTTCAAACAATGAAGCAGAGTATGAAGCCCTGCTGCCAGACTTTGAATTGCCCACGAACTTAAAGTCAAAAAACTAATTGCCTACACTGACTCCCAGTTGGTGGCTGGCTAGGTGCAGGAAGAATTCGAGGCTCGAGAGCCGAGTATGATTCAATAGAGGCCGATTATGTTCTTTGGGAGGTCCATGAAAGCATCTGTGGCAATCATGTCGGCAGTCAAGCCCTATGCCACAAAGTGTTGCATCAAGGGTATTATTGGCCGACGATGCAGAAGGATGCCGATGACCTCGTCTGAGCCTGTGATTCGTGCCAGAGACACTCAAATCCAGAGGCTCCCTTCTGCGCACCTGACTTCCATATCATCTCCCTGGCCTTTCGCCAAATGGGGAATGGATATTCTTGGCCCTTTCCCCCTCGCAACGGGGCAAAGGAAGTTCCTGTTCATCGCGATTGATTACTTCACCAAGTGGTTGAAGCCGAAGCAGTCGCCCAGATAACCGAAGCTCAAGCTAAAGACTTCGTGTGGAGGTCCATCATCTGCCGCTTTGACCTTCCCCACAATATTATCACCGACAATGGGAAGCAGTTTGACAACCCTAAGTTCCGAGAGTTCTGTGAGGACCATGGCATTCTCCATCGCCTGACATCGGTCGGACATCCTCATGCTAATAGAGAGGCCGAGGTAACCAACCGAACTCTACTGCAAGGAATTAAAGCTCGACTCAACCGGGCCCGAGGCAGATGGGCCGAGGAGCTCCACCATATGTTGTGGGCATACCAAACTCTGAAAGGGTACCCACGGGGCAAACCCCATTCAAGATGGCTTTTGGCACAGAAGCTGTCATTCATATGGAGGTCGGACTCCCCTCCCCTCGCGTGGAAGGTTACTCGGACGAATCCAATGATGAGCAACTCCGAACTAATCTGACTTAATAGAAGAAGTCAGGGAGAAGGCCCGAATCCGAATGGCCACCTACCAACAAAGAGTAGCCCGCTATCACTCCACCAGAGTCCGAGGAAAATTTTTCCTCCCTGGCGATCTGGTGCTTTGAAAGGCATCCATCTCAAAGCTACTGGAGCAAGGAAAATTGTCCCCGAATTGGGAAGGTCCCTACTAAGTGACGGAAGTAATCAGATCTGGCACCTACAAACTCCAAGATTTGGATGAAAATCTATTCCTCAGTCATGGAACTCGAATAATCTCCGCTCATATCATTAGTAAAAGTACGCTCTTACTAAACTCACTCTGTTCATTGAATTAAATTTAATTCTCAAAGACTCACAAATTTTTATAACTCTCCTTGAAAGCTGCAATGAGAAGCAGGTCTTGCAAAACATTAAATCCTCAGTCGGGCCAAGCAATATTCGTACCTTGACCGCGCCAAGTAAAATATAATCTTGAAGTCTCGGCCAAGCTGAGTGACGTCTCCGTACCTTGGCCATGCCAAGTAAAATATAATTTTTTTAAATCCTCGGCCGGATCGAGCGATCTCCATACCTTGGCCGCGCCAAGTAAAATATAATCTTGAAGCCTTGGCCAAGCCGAATGACGTCTCCGTACCTTGGCCGCGCTAAGTAAAATATAATCTTTTTAAAATCCTCGACCGGACCGAGCGATCTCCGTACCTTAGCCGTGCCAAGTAAAATATAATCTTTTTAATTTCTTGGCTGGGCCGAGCGATCTCCGTACCTTGGCCACGCAAGTAAAATATAATCTTGAAGCCTTGGCCAAGCCGAATGATATCTCTGTACCTTGGCCGCACCAAGTAAAATATAATCTTGAAGCCTCGGCCAAGCCGAATAACGTCTCTATACCTTGGCCGCACCAAGTAAAATATAATCTTTTTAAATCCTCGGCCGGGCCGAGCAATCTCCGTACCTTGGCCGCGCCAAGTAAAATATAATCTTGAAGCCTCGTCCAAGCCGAATGACATCTCCGTACCTTGGCCATGCCAAGTAAAATATAATCTTTTTAAAATCCTCGGCTGGGTCGAGCGATCTCCGTACCTTGGCCGTACCAAGTAAAATATAATCTTGAAGCCTTGGCCAAGCTGAGTGATGTCTCTGTACCTTGACCGCGCCAAGTAAAATATAATCTTGAAGCCTCGGCCAAACCGAGTGATATATTTCTGAATAATCTTCGAAACCTCGGCCAAACCGAGTAATGTATTTCTGAATATTGTCTAAAGCTTTGGCCTAGTCGAGTGATTTCTCAAATACTCTGGCGCAACTAAGGCGTCCTATCATGCTCCGGCAGAGGTAAGTAACCTTCCTCCACTTACCGGCAAGATTATACACGTTCTTTCATCCCCTCGAGTAGGATCATGTATGCATCATAAGTTCACAGGGCCGCCCAGGCCTCCCTTTGACCTAAACAGAGGTGAATGCTTCCTCCATAGAGGACTAAATATCGTGCTTAATAAAAACAAAGTAGCAAAAGCACCGCTGGACTTATGCTGTGGTAGCGCAATATGAGTAAGACAACTCTCAGCACAACCATACTAGAAAAAGAAACAAGTAGTCGAAGAAGAAAAGGTAAGAACTTTCTTTATTAATAAAAAGTTACAACCTCCTAAGAGGCATTACAAGTGCATCATAGCACAGGAAATAAAGACAAATAAAATAAAAGCTTGGCTGAGCAGCTTCGGTTGATAACGATGTTTCTACATCCGACCTTAGAAATCAGAAAAACCAATCGGCTCCATTGGGCCACTGGTTAATGCCAACGAGAAAAGTAGGCTATCCACGAATCCCCAAGACGGACGCGTTGAGGGATCCTAACCAGGTCAATGACCTGTGGATGCTGATGCCGAGGATGCCTCCTCCCCCAAGTGGGACACTGGGCTGCTAGCCACTTCCCAATAACATAGACAGGGGACCAGTAGACTAACACCACTCTCCTCCTTCCTGACATGGAAAAAGATTCCTCAAGATGATGAACTGAGAGATCTAAACTGAGGAAGGAGGTCAGTCCCATGTCTTCCATGGGGAATACGTATGCTTTGCGTTTCCTGTGGTCCCCATAGCAAGTGACAAAGGCCACACAGGAAGCGCATACGTGCGCTCCCCATATGACCTCTGTGGGCGTCCCGTGCGCTCTCCATATGACCTCCGAGATTCCTTCCTTGAGGACTACTTGCTCTTCAACAACTTCTCCATCACCCCAGCTATCTGGGACGAACCAGCTTTCAAAAGGGAAGCTCGATCTCTCCGCTCTCAATGAAATAGGCACCATGAAAGCCCTTACAACTCACAGAAAGAGAAGTCTTGGAAGATGGCCGAATGCGGTCCGCTCTCCCCATTTTATAGGCAAGCAAATCGGGAGCAACCATTAAAGAAGGAAGCCCCGGAATTCGAAACGCCCTGGATGCGCTGCCATGTGGTAAATCAAAAGAAAAGGGCATTTTCTAAAGCGCGCCGAACGCGCCTCCTAGGCCATGACGAAAGACAAAGATTTTTTTCTGATCTTGAATCAAGAGCCTTAAATGCAGAAAACCAACCGCAGGTCCTTGAGATATGGGCAGGCCTGGGAAATCCCCTTTCGAAAATGACGCTATCCAATGGCGATCGTGTGCTTGCTGCATACGTTAAAGAGACCCGTATTGAAAAGGCCAATGGGATAAATGCCTTAAGCAGAAACGAAGCGTCCTTCGGCAAAGCTGTTTTATATGCCTTGGCAAAAAATGTACCAACCTTTTGCTTCGGACAAACCGAACTATCTAACCTCGGCCCCAGCCAAGGTATTTGCACCGTTTTTGGTCATTTCATGCCGAACCATTTTGTGCCTTGGCAAACCAAGTTAACTTGCGCACACCTAACTACCTGCCTAACCTCGGCCCCAACCGAGGCAAAGTCAGAGTTACATTCCACGGCAAAATTGAACAATTTTATGCATCAGCAAAACTAGTTAATCTAGCTTCGATTAAGCAGAATCTTTGATTCGGAACCCCTAAGGGCAATCCGACCTTAAAGTGCGTTTCGTTTACGATTCGTTTACCATCGAAGGAACTCCCAGCAAATAGGTCGTTCGAAAAAATAATGACCAAAGCGATAAGACAAAGCAGAAAGAGATTAAAAGATTCATTCATTGAATTTTTATCGGATTACAAGTTAAAAAAGCAAAAAATACATGAGCAACCCTTAAGAATCAGGGTTCGGGTTGGTCCCAGGAACCTCCTCAGTAACATCCAGAAGGACTCGACTCGCTTCACCCACTTCGAATGTTGTTGGAAGAGAGATCTCGAGTTCCTCGGTAGCAGGCTGAGGGCATTCTTCAGGAGCCATGGCCTCATTGGGACCTAGGACAGCGTCAAGGTCGATGTCGGAGATGTCCTCATATTCCGCTTCTTCGGCCCCTGGGGTATGGGTATCATAATGTTCGGCCTCCAGAAAAGATAAATCTAACTCAGGATACACTCAAGAGATCTCCGCCCGAGTTTTCTCCTCGTCGAACCGGAATGCATCGGCACAAGCCTCTTTACTCTCCTCAGAGAATTGAACAGAACTTTTGTACTCCTCCATAGCCGAGGTAATTCGGTCGTTAGCTTCAGCTAGCTGGCTCCCAAGTTCGAGATTCATTTGGCGACTCGAGGCTAACTCCACCCTCAGGGCCTTAAATTGCTCATGCACCTCGAGCTCGATTTTTCCTATCTACAAGCTTCATGTTGTTTGAGGCCATAAACAAAAGAAAAGTGCTAGAAACAAGTAAATGAGAGGACACTATACCTCTTCCTCCCACCGAGCCATTTATCGCTCAGCTCATGGACCTTTTCCAGGGCCTTCAATTTGGCCGCTTTATTCTGATAGAGACCCCCCTTGAGGTCATCAATCCGGGAATGTCTGTCCTTGATTTCCTACCAAGATTGATCGAGACCAGCGGTGAGCTTGGCAATCTGACCATGCTGCCATTTCAATTGATTTCCATGTCGGCGAGTCTTTTATTTAGACCAACGAGCTGATCCTGCTGTTGCCGGTACCTGCATTCCTCCTTGTCGAGCTTCTTGATCCAACTATCTTTTTCCTCGTCATGACTGCTCTTGGCTGACCCCACCTCTTGTCAAAATGCCGCTGCAAGGCATTGATTTCGTCGGCATGCTTAGCCTTGATATGGGATAACTCCAAACATGCCTTATCTGACTGTTCACAAAAACCCTGGAGCTCTTTGACTTGAGACTCGAATCAAGAGGCCCTCTCGGCGGTAGCTCGGTAGGACTCCTACATCTTCTCAAGGTCCACCTGAATGGATGCCAAGGCCCTAGAGAGTTGGCTGGTCGAATCCACCATTGTCCGAAGGTTGGCCGCCTCCCTCTTAGCCTGAGCGCAGGCCCCCATGGCCAAATTTAAGCGCCAATTTAGTGCCCTTGTAATCAAGGCATTTTGCAGAAAAAACACAAATAAGAAACTACGGCCGAACCAACCAACTAAGAATTACAACCTTGGTACAATGACTTACTTGGGAGGCTTAGTTTGTAGCGATCTTCATAAGAGTAGCATTACTAATTTCGGGGAGAAGGTAAACATCTTTCAGCGCCCTGAACCGACCAAAAGCTACATCAATAATATCCTCGACTGCAAGCTCATCCGTCGAGGAACTCCCTTCCCATGCGCAGTACAGACCGTATCAAGGCGGCAAACATATTATCCACCTTTGGGCTATGAATAAGAGAACTCATAGCCGAAGAACTGGCCTGAGGGACTTTGGCCTGAGAAACTACCATCCTCTTGGCTTCCTCCATTAGAACTTTGGTCTGCAAAGCCTCGGATGCTTCGGCCCGGTTGAAAGAACCTTGGTCCGAGCGTCCCCTTCATTCAGTGGTTCTTCTTCTTCTTTTTCTTCTTCCTCCCCAAATGTTACTTCGTCCCCGGCGGACTCCACCCACACCTCGGTCTCTCCCACGACACCCCCTGGTACCGTAAGAGAGAGACCCTCGGCATGAGGCACCTCGACCTCCACCAACCTTTCAATAGACGGCTCCACTTGAGCTTCGGCAGCTGCAATTGCCTCTTCTGACCTCTTGGCTAGAGTAGGGACCTCTTCCCCATCCACGCGTAGCGCCAAAGGGCTGCCGACTACTGGTAGATGAGGCTGGTTAGCCTCGGGTGAAGGGATTACCGGGTGAATCGGTGACATTTCCTCGGCATCGTCCAACACGACCATAATTTGAAGGGGGGGAAACCTCGATGGCTCCCTCCGAGTTTCCCCCAGCAGCTCTCTCCACCTCCGGTACCGTGTCCCCCTCTGGCAGAGAGGGCGCACCGACCGTGGCCAACGCTCCCGCTTCCCCCCTCTTAGGGGTAGAAGAGTGCTAGCCAACACTATCTTTCCTTGGCTCCTTCGGGCGAGACCTGGAGGGACGAGACCTCTTCTTGGACCTGTGCTTGTCCCCGGAGCTGGAGCCCCTGTGGTGCTTGCTCAGCTCCTTCCTTATTTGGCCCACAAATACGGACCTCTCGGCTGAAAACATAGCAGATGTTCAGTTAAACAGTAATGAAATTACCTAAACATACTGACCATCAAAGAAAAGACTCACCTTGGGGGTCAATGGAGCTAAGCCTGGCGGCGAAAAGGGCATCCTCTGATAACAAGACGCTAGCTGATACCACCTGACCACTATGAAGGGTTACCAGATCTCTCTTCTCCTGCTCGCTCAACTCCGGGTGCGCCTTCGAGTCCTTCACATAACTCGCCCATCCCCTCGGAAAGTCTGAACCGATGTTTCCTTTGGCAATGAAAAATCGGGACTTCCACTCCTTTATCGAAGATGGATTATCAGAAATCATCTTGAACGACTTTCAGGGGCCAATATAGGGCCACTCAGAGCTTCTCCTGGAGACCAGGTTGTAGCAAACTCGGAACATAGGAAGGGTCGCAATCACCCCAACATGACTGCACATCGAGATGAACCCGATAAGATTGCGCCAGCTATTTGGAGCCACCATTGTTGGGCATATTTTATAAAACCTTATCACCTCCTGTACCAGCGGATGAAGAGGAAACCAGAGACCTGCCCTCAAGCTCTCTTCATAGAAGAAAACTCCATGGCTTAACTCAGTCGGAACCTTATGCTCAACCCTCGACACCCATAAGGCTACATCCTGAGGAACCTGTAATGGTGATGGATTCTATCCAGGTCGTCAAGGGTTACCTCGGAGGCAACATCGCCTGGACCCTTCATATTGGTTGAATAAGGGGCGGAATACAAACAAGCAAGCGAGGGCTCAGGGAAGAATGGAAAATCTCTATGGCAGGAACAAAGAGCATAGTTGTTAGACCCGGACCAGACATTGACCCGACTAAGGGCTCGGGTCACCGGGTCACTGGTTCAACCGGTCGGGTCACTGGTTGAACCATCGGTTCAATTATTTTAATATAAAAAATTAAAAATATATTTATAAATTTTTAATAATAAAAATTAAATTTTAATAAAAAATTAAGAGCTAACCAGAAGGTGTTAATTCTCACCAATCACTGGATGGTGAGCGTTGCTTAGAATTAATTCAAGAGATTGCCAGATTGGGTTACCAATTGCCAGATTGGGTTACCGCCTATAGGAAACAGAGGAGGAAAGAAACTAGTATCTACTAGCATTGCTAAGACTTGAGTAGCAGATGTTCACTTTCAAACTCGAAGGGACGTTTGGAGTCTCTGGACTCTGGAAAACGAGCAGAATAGCAGACATTTGGAGTCTTTGGAGAACGAGCAGAGTAGCAGACGTGCGCTGTCGAACTCGAAGGCTCGAAGGGACGTTTGGAGTCTCTGGACTCTTGAGAACGAGTAGAGTAGCAGACGTTTGGAGTCTCTGGAGAACGAGCAGAGTAGCAGATTCGTAGATGAGAATAGCAAAAGTCGAAGGGATGTTTGGACTTTGGAGTCTGGACGTAATTAATATTCAATTCAATGTGGCTATTTCAAATTCTTCATTTCTTTGGACTCTGATAGGTAATAAACCCGTGACCCATCCGGTTCAGCAGGGTTACCGGTTCACGGGTAAATCGGACAGGTTAACCGAGTTAATCCGTATGACTTGCACATCTGATTTTCTGCTAGAGTCGGACATTCGAGTCCCGGTTCAACTGGTTGAACCGGCCGGTCCGATCTGGTTTTGATAACTATGATGAAGAGGCATTGCAGAAGGAGCGCTGCCCTAGCCCTCTTTAAATAAACGCTTCAGAAGGAAAGCCCAAGACGCCAAAACTTTCGATATGGGCGCCCAAGATGCCAAAACTTCCAATATGGGTGCCAGAAATAAAGGAGTCCCACCACGTGGAACTCCCACTATTGCGGCCTGCTGGAAACGAGGCGTTTCCTTCTCGAGCTACGATGAAAAATGATGACGAAACAGCGGCTTATCATTTACGAGATTATCATTGCTTGCCCCTTCGGATCCCCCCGAATAAGATTATTCCGGAACTCTACTCCCTGCATTCGAATTTACACTTCGGACTAGGGAGTGGGGGGCATGTGATGAGGGGTGAAATTATCATTGCATTAATGACAACACACATCGCCAATTGGGTCAAGTCCAATCTCAACGTCCTGCCAACCAGCTGGCACAACCGCCAAGTGACAAAGCCGAATCGCCTTTAACAAAGACGGGTTACCCCGACAATCCGAACCATTCTCATACCTCGACAATCCAAGCCGATCATACCTCGGTGACCCAAGCCATCCTCATACCTCGGTGACCCAAGCCATCCTCATACCTCGGTAATTTGAGCCATCCTCGTACCTCGGTAATCTGAGCCATTCCCATACCTCTACATACCGAGCTATTCTGTACCTTAGAAAACCAAATTGCCCCTCGCCTCGGCCGGGACGAGGCACTTGAATACCTCTGCGGAATCCGACGCGAGAGAATTCGAATTCATTATAACTGAATAAGATTCTAAACGGAAAATCATACCCAAGAGTGGCCTATGACCCATAGGAGTGGCCTAGAACCTACGTAATCGCTGAATCTCAAGGCATCAACCAGCTCTCCCAGCCGTCGATCCTCTAACTGACAAGATACAGATCCTACTGACTCATAACAAACTTGATTCGAATCCGTTTCGAATCATAACGACTTTCGGACCTCCCCTCACGATGCGCCCAAAGAATCAGGTGATCCCCTATAAATACCACTGCCCTCCAACCTCTCAGGCACATGAACACTCACTAATTTTACTCATTGTCATACTGAGAACAGCTTCATCTGAGCTCGGAGTTCTCGAGAAAATACCATCTAGGGGAGCTCTTCTGTGAGAGTCTTCTCCTCACATCTGCTTGCTGTGAATCTCCACTGACTTAGGCGTCGGAGGGTCCTCCCCAAAGGGCAACCCCACAACACCCTCTGCGTGCGGACTATTTTGCAGGTTCCGCCCGAAGCAACGAGATCGACGTTCGGATTAGGAGCCAGAAGTATATCCGAGTTGAAGAACGGATTTCCGTGTCAATAATATATATATATATATATGTGTGTATGTTTTTGTTTTCACGTATACATACATACATATGCATGTATATGTGTGTTTGTGTGTGTATATATATATATACTAGTGTGTACGTGCATACATATGCATATGTGCGCATTGAACTGCTACATCTTTCATCCCTAAGGTTCAAAAGGATAATTTGTTGATGTAGCCAGATGTGCTGTTTTTTTTGCAGGTTTGTTGAAAGACTTCATTGGATTTGGAGTTTGAGGTTCCAGAACCCTTCATCAGCTTTCATGGCCTCTCCAAGGGATTCAGGTAAGATGACATTGTAGGATTTCTTTAGAACACTTAACAACGAAGTTTGCTAGCAAGATGAGTTAATGATGTAGAACTTTGTGATGGTTTTCTTGCTTGCAACGTTAATAAAATGCCCCATGGATACAATGCAACTCCTTTTCATCATATGGTGGTGTTGGAATTAATTGTGGCTCAAGAACGATAAGCTAGCTCTAGCTGCTTGTTACTTTGATGTCTGTTTTCTAATTTTTGCCTACGATTGATTGTCTTCCAGGGAATACTGAGCAGGTACATCGAGTTCCTGCTCTCTCCCTGCATGGCATGCAGTGTGGGAACGGGCCATTATCTCCATGCGAGAGATTGGAGGATCAATTCTTGCGTCGCGCACCGTGAAGAAATTAAGACAGGGCGTAGCCTTTGTTGGTTGGTTTAAATATCTGTCTTGTGCTTCGCCTATAAAATATGATGATTAATGAATTTTGATTAATACGGTGATATGCTGCAATGCAGAAAGGTGCTGGATTCTATAGAAATTCGGAGCTCTGTCTGTAATGATACATGCAGCTGCTATAAGACTTGCAAAAGTTTTATTATTATTGTTGTTGCTGCTGTTGCATTGGATGTGCTCAGCTTATTTGATGCTGGATGAGAGTCCAATGATGGCTCCTAAAAATGTCTGGTCCCATCACATTTGTGTGATTATGTGGTGAAAAGATGTGATATACGTATGAAATATGATATGGTGGTGTATTTTTGCGAAGCCATCAAGTTATTTTTGGGTATATATAATTATATTTGAATGTCGATTTGATCCTAAATATAATAGAATAGAAAAAGTAGATTCATGTAGTCGATCCTATATAGTTAAAAAAAAAAAGCTTAAATCATGAGTTAAGTTGAGTTGAGTATATATATATATTCAACTTAATTTATTTATTTTTTTAATTACATGGGATAGGCTGCAAACACCTACTTCTTTCATTCTGCTTTATTTAGGACTAAATATATATGAAACTTTTAAAACGTTTGATGTTGCTGAGATTTTGAAAATTAAAACTTAACACATAATGAAAATCAAAATTGAAATAAGCTTTAAGCTTTTATACCTTAAAGACGCCACAATCTTATCATCCATGAAGGTTAAGCTAGTAATTGTCAGAATCTTTGAATAGCATTAGCCTCGGATGAGGACTCAAAATTTTTTTTCCTTCTTCTGTTGGTATTATTAAAGTCTTAACAAACAAGCTTATTGCTTATCCATTTCTCCTATTTTCATCTTCATTGCGAGAAGAAACATAGTGCGATGCATGAGCGTGTGGCAGTATGTTTTAGGCTCACAATTGATGCATCAAAAAAGCACCATATGGAAATTATCTAGTCCTTAAATTTTTAACAAAAATGTATAAAATATACCATATATTTCGTAAAGATTTTACATTAATTTTTAGTGATTCTTTGTTTTGTTACTTTAGTACACAGTGTCTATAAATATTGACATAAAAGGATAATAAAATTATTTTACAAATAAAAGCACACCTTAATGATGCTAGAGGCTAAAAATTTGAAAAAAGAGATTGTATTGCTAAAATAGGTGAAACGGAGACGTATGCAATCAGATAATAATATCAAGGCGAGTTCATAATTTTTCTTCATCAATGATGTCCATTCATAATTTTTCTCTCAAATAAATAATTATCAAAAAGTTTTCAAACTGTGCCATTACTTTGAATCTAAATGGTACAATATTAATTGTACAATAATTATAAAATTGATATCATGATATTCTTTACTAAATAAAATAAATATCTCAAATTCCTACTCATCTATATAGAATTATTTTATATGCATCAAATTTTGTGTTCATATTATACTTTGCCAAACTAGGTAAGCGCTCTTCCATATGGTTAGAGTTACCGTCGTCATAATAAAAATTTGGTGCAATACATATGAGAGTATATTTAAGACATAAAATTAGCATTGAACAGGGTCCATATTAAAACTATTTGAATCATTTTTTTATTATTTTATTTTACAAAATCTTTCACAAAATATTATGTACCCAATAATAGATTTTACTTTATTTTTAGTTAGTTCATTGATGGGTAGCGATTTATTATTTTATATAAATTTTTAAGAGGCGTTGGTGTAAAAGGATAAAAAAATCATGTTACACTTAAAACATTAACTTATTAAGCCCTTATGCAAAAGAGAAAGGTACACATTAAAAAAATAAAATAAATGAAAGTAGGTATTATTATTATTATTATTTTTATTTTTAACTGTTAGGTATCAAATTCCTCGTTCACATTGCCATTGATAAACTAATCTAGCACTCCTCTTTTGTTGTCATGCTTATTTTCACTTTAAAAGAAAAGATGGTGCGTTGTATGAGTCAGAATCAATAGATGATGATGTGTTTTGACTTATGATTTGAATAATCTATTATTAATTATTTTTAATTAAAAAAAAATATAACATATAATTAATAAGAATATTTATTTATTTGCATAAAAGTAAAAAAAATTTAAGTATATATATATATATATAATGGGTGTCATAATTTTTCTCTTTTAGCAAGAGGCCATCGAAAAAGTTTTCAGATAGACGCTTATTGAAATTTTTAAAAGTTATTTACCAAACTGGTTACAGCTATAAACCTATACGTTGCAAAATTAATTATATAATAACTATAAGATTGAGAAATTAATATACTAACTATTTTTTTTCTTCCTTTTATAGAGATTAACATAAATATTTATGATTTCTAGTTCCGGGGTATAGTCTTCTTGTGTTGTTGTGGGTATCAAAATCCTTACTCATAAAATTGTACTTTGGTAAACCAGTTTGGCACTCGTGTTGATGGAGCTAAATATTTGTCTTTCACTACGAGAGAAAATGCAGCGAGGTGTATGACTATGAATGGATGGCGATGTGCTCGAGATACGCCCAATTGACATTAAATCAGTGTTGTATAAAAATATGTGCGCGAATGATCTAATTATAATACGTAGATTCTATGTTGCTTACCTCACGGAAATTCCCACGCCTCTTTAAATCTCCATCTCCATCTCCATCTCCTCTCCCTCGCTCCACAGCGCGAGGTTCCTCACTCACTCTCCTCCCCCCTCGATAGTCTCTCTATGCGCCTCGTCGAGTTGGTGGAAGCTAGGGCTAGGGTTGTTCGGGGAATGGAGGAGGAGGAGGAGGAGGAGAGCTCCCGCCGACCCGCTATCAAAGAGCCCGCGACAAAGAGACCACGAGTGGTCGAAGGCGGGAAGAGGAAGGGTGGCTCCAATGGAGTCGCGGCCAATCGGGACTGCTCCGTTCCGCCGTTTAGAGCTCCCAGTGGCAGTGGCCAGCCGGTGGCGCCCAAGCGCACGAAGGAGGCGTCCCAGAAACAAGAAACTAATCATCATCATCATCAGCGGCAGGAGGAGGAGGAGGAAGGGGTGGAAGAGCTTGTAGCGCAGTACCGGTCGGCGCTCGCGGATTTAACCTTCAACTCGAAGCCTATGATCACGAACCTATCTATAATTGCTGGCAAGAATCTGCATGCGGCGAAGGAGATCGCGGCGATCATCTGCGACAACATCCTCGCGGTGACCCGTCTTATCTATAACTTTTATCGAGTCTAAATTTCGATGGTAGTAGATGGAACTATTAATTTTCCAGTTGATTTCTGCCATTGCCAGCATGATTGATTTTTCTACTAGTGAAGCATATCTTAAATGAAATTTTGTTTGACAGGCTGTGCGAGAAGCAGAGCCTAGTTTCCACGCTTGGACTCGTTATTGATGGCAGATTGGTTTTCATAACTTTTGCCTCTGTTATGCCCATGGGTAGTCTTCCATAGTTTAAGTACGAGGTTTCCCGACGTATCTGATTCAAATATCACGGAGTGGGAGGCTTGAATTAATGATTCTTGCTGCAAGAGCTGATCGTCTTGATGGATTTAGACAAGGCAGCGTTTAATTGTTAAAAATGTGGTTCATGGTTATGAGTTATATTTAAGCAAGAACTGTAGTCCGAGGAGCTGTTTGGATCACAAAAGCTGCTATTCACATGATATTACCCATGGATCGTGTTCCCTTTCACAGCAAAAAAAAAAAAAAAAAAAAAGGGAAGGCAGGCATTGGCAATTGATCCATCTGGCTTGCCAACAACCCTCAGTCCTGATATGCTGGGGTCTGAAATCTGTTCCCAAGGTAATTTTTACCATCTAGAAAGAATTAAGATTGGGGATCAACTGTTTATGCAGCTTTTCTGCTGCTGCTTCACTTTTCTGGTGGGGGCCCCATCTATGATTTCTCAGCAATGGATAGAAGCTTTTGGCACCTAAACATTGCCCAAGGATATAGGCTGATGGGATGTTAGTTCAAAGCAAATACAGCAGCCTTTGTGTTTAATCTATGCTATAGTGAAAATATCAGTAGGAATGGGGGCACATGATCAAGGCATAAGGTGCAAATTTGATGGATTTTTTCTCTTATAGAATATTAAAAAGAAAATTGATAAATCATCTTTGAAAAAGGCTTACTGCTATTGGTATTATGGAATTGCTGAAAACCAAATCCAAACCACACAGTTTAAAATATATAGAGAAGTAGCTTACAATGTTTAATATCATATTTTTTTCATGCTCAGTTTTGTGCTGCGGGTCATATGACATGCCAAATTATGTGAAATAGGTGAAACCATCCCCATACTTCTGTCACCTCTAAAAGTAATTGAAAGCTTTATATGTATCTAATGAAGGTGCAAAATAGTGCAGAAGGCTTTTGTGGGCATCTCAATGCTGTGTATGATGCTCTTAATACAACCTAACACGGGGATGCAAATGGATTGGGTTGGTTTGGGTGTTTATCTACCTGGTGAAGATCATACCAAAACCAATACTATGACCCAGCTTTGAAACATTCACTTAATGTAGTGGGTTTGAACTATTTCTGGCTGACTTCTCAGATTTAGGGCTGGACCTGACATTTTAGTTGAGCTGGGTCTGATTGTGCTAGATTTATTTCCAACAAACTTGGAGATAAGCTCCCGTACGTGCATATTCTAGATAGAGTATGTACAAAGAGGATCTGGATTTACCTGACCTGTTTGCACCTTAGGGTTTGTTCGATTGTTATTAGCAGACTTGGAAACAAGCAACTTTTTTTGGGAACATACGCAACAAAAGCCTACATGTTTGCTTGTTGTTTTCAGGAAGCAACTTCCATAAAATAAGTTGTTACTTCTCTCAGGTTGAAGGGGTACCCATGTTTGGACTAGTTTGCTTTGTCTAAACCATGATTAAGCATCATTATATATAATGAAAGATAGTTGACAATGCTATGCCATGTTTGACCAGAGTTGACCATCTCACTCTAGTCTCTAGAAGTTTCACTTCTAACTTGCTGAATGCTGACAACTGAAACTCACCTTCCAGCAACCTATATCTTACTCCGGCGATATCTCACACTTACATGCAACCAAATTGATCAACCCTAACCTCACCCATGAGCCTCAGTAGCTTTTTTGAGAGGCCTGCCACAAGGAATGAGGCTTGATTAACCTCCAACAAGTCTTTCTAAACACAGATGGAGAGTATAATATCATGATGTTATGCTTTCTTTATCTTTCCACAATATGGACATCCATCGTATCAAGCAGGGCTTGATTCAAATTCTCCTTTTTACTTTGTCTGTGGACAAATTAAAGTTCTGAAAAGTTGCCGTTTCTATTTCATTGTTTTTCATATCTTTGGGGTCTGTTAGTGTGGCTTGATTTACATGGGTCAACTTTTTTGAGACAATTAGTGGGTCAACATGTTAGGTTGTTGAAATTGCTTGTGAAGTTTTATGATCTCATGTGTTCATCTGATATTTCATTTCATTTACAGGTATGCAGTGAGTATAAGTTGCCATCACTTTATCTACTAGATAGTATCACAAAAACATTGGTGGTGATTATGTTGATTATTTTGCTGCCAAATTACCTGAGGTCAGACTCTCTTGTCGAACTGTGATTTTACTATATCGAATCCATGTCACTATTTTTTTGAACATGATATTATATTTACTCCTCATTATAAATTACTAGGTTGTCCTGCCACTTCTTATCTGGATTTAATTTTAATGGCATGCAGCTTCCTCATTCTTTGCATTTTTTTGGAACAACTTTTTCTGAGTTTTATAACTAGCATTGTTAACATACTATTAGTAATCTCTGTTTTTTTTTTTCCTCTGTTTTGACAGACTATAGTTTTAATTATGCCTGTAATTTAGGTATTTTGCAAGGCCTATAAACTGGTAGATTCTTCTATACTTACTAGTATGAGGCATCTTTTTCAAACATGGGAAAAACTTTTCCCCGCTGCTCCACTTCAGACAATTGAGAAAGAACTTGGCTTTCCACCCACAGTTAAAGATTCAAGTAGATCTACGGTAGCAAAGCCTGATTCTCAAAGACGAGACCCCCCACAAGGCATTCTTGTAAATCCAAAATATTTAGAGGGAAGACAGCATATTCATCAGTCAAGCAGGGTAAGCAAAGTATGATGTGATTTTGAATGCACCAATTGTTTGTTTTGCTTCACAATTTGGACATCAGTTCCTTGATGCTGAATTTTCTGAGCTAAATACAGGAGACTACAGAGTTTCACATGCTTTTTTTATACCTTCCATATAAAGTTGCAGTTGAGCTACATTTATTGGCTGATATTTTCACAAATTAGTGAACCCTAGCTTCCATCACTTGCTATTCTGGTTGTCTGATATTTGTGGTTTACCTTTGAAGATTTCATTATACCTTTAAAGATTTTGCTACCTTTAAAGATTTTGCTAGATAAAGTCTACAGTTAAGGGAGTGCGGGAAAATCATAGATCCATTTAAAAAAAAAATGATTAGAGTACAAAATGGGTTTAACATGTCCAAATTCTGATTAGAGTACAAAATTGATTTGACAGTAACACATTCAAGGCCACTTAGTTGTGCTAATTTTAGGTGTCCATGCTTACTCTATGGTCCACATTATAGTGTCAAGACTTGTCTGGCAAATCTATGTCATCCATGCTTTTATTTTATGCACTAGTTAAATTTAGTGGAAGTCTGGTTTTTCAGTTTTTATAATGTTTTCAGCATGTTATGAGGGTACGACTTTCCTTTCTGCTATACCCTCAAATGGTTTTCACTTATCCAGCTGAAATAATAGTATGGCATCACATGGGAAACTATGTTATTTCACATTAAAATTTTAGTTCCTTACCTTAGTCTTTCATAAATGCCTAGATTAGTTGGCCCAGTAGATTTGAGTTCTTCTGGAGAAAGGTCAATCTTCAATCAATTTGGCACATTTAGACATAACAAAATGTCCAACGCCTCTGAAATTATATTGCTTTTCTTTTAGATATCAATGGTCAACAAGCCTTATTGCACCACTAAAGTTAGAGTTATGAATAGATGGGCCGTTGTTCCAATCAAAGGCTCCACCCATGGCAGTCCAAACTGTCATTGCAAACCCTTTCTTAACGTTTAGCAATAAAAAATCAATTGAAATAAATACCTTTGGCTTGTTTTTATCTTTATACGATAAAAACATTCCACTGGAAAATCTGTAACCAACAAGGCTTTATGTGTTCTATTTGAATTTGTATCAAGGGCTATGTGTGTTGTCAAGACAAGCCTGCTGGTGCAACCTAAATCTCTTGAAATAGATGAAGGATTCACATTACATGGCCCCTAGTAGGAAGTAGGGACTAATTTTGGACTTGTGCAATGTATATCTAGAGATGTACCTACGTAAGTGATGCAGGGCGATATTCAAAACGCCTGCAACTCAAGAACGATCTAATCTGCGAGAAAAGAATTCGTCCAGGTTTGGTTCGAATCTTGACAAGAAAAGGGAAAAATTTCGAATTTTGATCACTCACAATCCGAAATTTAAAGGAAGAGCAATTGAATTTTCAATTCAATTGTTTTGAATCAGAAAAAGAAACATTCATCTCCATTCAAAGAAAAAAAAAAGGAAAACTCAAATAGCGTCTTTTTTCTCTGCCTTTGACGGCCGCCCAAAACCAACCTAAATAAAAGAGATAAAACCCTAACATCATAAGTTTTGTTAAAAATTACAACTATGCCATTAAAAACGAAAACATGCCCAAAACTCCTATCAGACGAGCCCGGATGGCCAAAATCCACAGCAGCTCATCGCCAATGGCAATGACTTTGAATCAGCAGTCCGTTTCCATGTGACCAGCCAAGTTTGGGCCCAGTCCGACACAGTAGCTGACCGGATTCGATTGACCCAAAGTGTCAAAACGAAGTCGGGTCAATTCCGTACACTCGGCCCAAACATAGAATTTTAAGCCCGTTTGTTCTGCAACCTCTTGGACCTTCGTAGACTACTTGGCGTGGGCTTCCCTGAAGTGGCCTGCTGACTCTGGGTTGCTGGTACAGGAACATCCAAGACTGGTTCGACTGACCCGAACTCTGGTCTGAATTGATGTCCTCATCACTCTCCCCTTCCTCTGAAAAGCTTGACCTCAAGCTCGAATTCTCTCCTGCATAAGGGGTCAGATGCCGAATGTTGAACACATCCGAAATGAAGACATCATCTGGTAACTCAACCCGATAGGCATTGTCACCAAATTTCTCCAATACCTGGCATGGACCTATCTTCTTCGGCTTGAGCTTCGTTAAAGCTCCCTGTAAATACCGCTCCCTCGGTAAGTAAACCCATACCAAATCGCCCACTTCAAAGGACTGTTGCCGACGCTGCTGATCAGCTTTCGCCTTGTATTTGGCGTAAGTCTGCTCCAATTTGGCTCTAACAGTCGCATGTATCTCCTGCAAGTCAGACACTCTATCTTCGACCTTTTGATTCACCTTCTCTGGCGTCTCAACTGGCAGAACATCCAAAGGACCTCTTGGCAAGAACCCAAACAGTATCTGAAACGGAGCAAACCCTGTAGAACGGTTCACTGAAGAGTTGAACTCAAACTCAATCTTCGGCAAACACAAATCCCAGCTCCTGAATTCATGCACATTTGCCCGCAACAGATTACCCAAGCTACGGTTGACAACTTCAGTCTGTCCATCCGTCTGAGGATGATAAGGACTGCTGAATTTCAACTTTGTGCCCAACTTCTTCCACAGCTCTCGCCAGAAGTGTCCCATAAACTTGCTGTCCCTGTCTGACACTATGGATGCCGGTATACCAAAATGCCGAACCACTGAAGCAAAATATAAGTCAGCAACCTTTGACGCATCAAAAGTGGTTTTGCATGGCAAGAAACATGCCACCTTACTGAACCGATCCACAATCACCATAATCGAATCCAGTCCCCTTGCTGTCCGCGGCAATCCTACAACAAAGTCCATAGAAACATCTCGCCATGGTGCCTCTGGGATAGGTAAAGGCGTGTACATACCTTGGTTCGTGTCTGTCCCCTTCGACTCTTGACACAACCTGCACCTCTTCACAAAAGCCTTGACATCTCGGTCAAGACCAGGCCAATAAAACCGCTGCCGAATCAACCAGGCTGTTTTATCCCTTCCGAAGTGACCCTGGTTATGCAGTTCCTGGATGATCAACACACGAAGAGACGTATCAGGAACACATAAGCAGTTACCTCGAAACAAATATCCATCATGGAGAACGAAATCAGTTCGCTCCCCCGCCTCAATTTTGGCCAAAATCCCCTTGAAGTGCTCATCCACACGAATGTCCTCCCTTACACTCTCAAAGCCGAGAGTGTACACATGCATAGCGCCAATCAACAAGCTCCGCCTACTCAAAGCATCAGCCACTCTATTCAACGTACCAGACTTGTGCTTGATGCTGAAAGTGTATTCCTGCAAGGCACTCACCCACTTCGCATGCCTTGAACTCAGTTTATGCTGACCCTGTAAAAACTTCAGCGCCTGATGGTCTGAATACAGTACAAACTCCCGCTGAATCAAGTAGTGGCGCCAATGCTGCAAGGATCTCACAATGGCGTACAATTCCAGATCATAAACCGAGTAAGCCAGTTTAGCTCCTCCCAGCTTCTCACTGAAGTATGCGACTGGTCTTCCTTCCTGGTTAAGCACTGCCCCAATTCCAGTCTTCGAAGCATCACAATCCACCTCAAAAACTCTATCAAAATCAGGAAGAACCAATAAAGGAGCTTCGGTCAATCTGACTTTCAGCCCATCAAATGCCTCCTGTGCGGCATCATTCCACCCGAATCTGGCTCCCTTCAACAATTCCGTTAAAGGTGCAGCCAGCTCACTATACCCCTTGACAAACCTGCGATAAAACCCTGCAAGACCCAAAAAGGATCTCAATTCTGTCAAGGTTGAAGGTACTGGCCATTCCACAATTGCATGCACCTTATTCCTATCTGGGAGAATCCCCTCTCCAGTCACAACGTACCCCAGAAAAATTAGTCTCCCAACCATCCAAATGCACTTCTCTGGGTTAGCAACTAACTGGTTCTCACGTAACACTGACAAAACCTGTGCCACATGGCCCACATGCTCTTCGGCTGTCCTGCTGTATATCAAAATATCATCAAAGTAGACAACCACAAATGAGCTAAGAAATGGACGTAAAACCTGGTTCATTACGCGCATGAACGTGCTCGGCGCGTTTGACAACCCGAATGGCATTACCAACCATTCATACAGCCCTTCCTTAGTCTTGAAGGCTGTCTTCCATTCGTCTCCAGGCTTCATCCTTATCTGATGGTACCCACTCTTCAAATCAATCTTCGTGAAGACCTTAGCACCACTCAACTGATCAAGCATGTCGTCCAACCTCGGTATCGGGAACCTGTACTTCACAGTAATTTTGTTAACCGCGCGGCTGTCGACACACATGCGCCACGTACCATCCTTCTTCGGTACCAAAAGGGCTGGCACCGCGCACGGGCTAATGCTCTCCCGTACGAACCCCTTGTCCAAAAGTTCTTGGACCTGCCTCCTCAATTCCTCATGCTGTTGCGGTGTCATCCGATAATGAGCCTTATTCGGCAACACTGAGCCCGGAATAAGGTCAATGCCGTGCTGAATATCTCGGAGAGGTGGTAATCCAGCCGGTAGCTCCTTTGATACAACATCTCGGAATTCCTCCAAGACAGACACCAACTCCTCAGGAATCATATTTGGCCTTTGCTCCTCTTCCACGCCGAAGTCCCCTGACTTGCTCACCAAAGCAAAACAACATCCTCTCCATCCAAACTCGCATCGAATTCTGTGCTTGGTAAACAAATTACCGTATTCTGTCCACTCACTTCCTGAAGCGGCTTCAAAATAACTTTCCTCCCATCTGGACGCAGCATATAACTGTGGGTGTACCCATTGTACACTGCCCTGTTATCAAACTGCCACGGACGCCCCAGTATGATGTGAGTAGCATCCATTGGAACAACATCCGCCTCAATAGTTGTCTCGAAATGAGGACCAAAACACAGTGACAACTTACACCTTCGGCTGACCTGAATGTCTGCATTTCGGTTCACCCAACCGAGCTTATATGGATGTGGGTGAGGGTCTGTCTGCAACCCCAGCTTCTTCACAGCCTCCTCTGCTATCACATTCTCCCAACTGCCGGAGTCTATGATAACACGACATGTTTTGCCAGCCACAAAACATTTCATCTTCACAACGAAATGTTTTGTGGCTGGCAAAACATGTCGTATTATCATAGACTCCGGCAGTTGGGAGAATGTGATAGCAGAGGAGGCTGTGAAGAAGCTGGGGTTGCAGACAGACCCTCACCCACATCCATATAAGCTCGGTTGTGAACCGAAATGCAGACATTCAGGTCAGCCGAAGGTGTAAGTTGTCACTGTGTTTTGGTCCTCATTTCGAGACAACTATTGAGGCGGATGTTGTTCCAATGGATGCTACTCACATCATACTGGGGCGTCCGTGGCAGTTTGATAACAGGCAGTGTACAACGGGTACCCCATAGTTATATGCTGCGTCCAGATGGGAGGAAAGTCATTTTGAAGCCACTTCAGGAAGTGAGTGGACAAAATACGGTAATTTGTTTACCAAGCACAGAATTCGATTCGATGCGAGTTTGGATGGAGATGAATGTTTTCTTTTCTGATTCAAAACAATTGAATTGAAAATTCAATTGCTCTTCCTTTAAATTTCGGATTGTGAGTGATCAAAATTCGAAATTTTCCTCTTTTCTTGTCAAGATTCGAACCAAACTTGGACGAATTCTTTTCTCGCAGATTAGATCGTTCTTGAGTTGCAGGCGTTTTGAATATCGCCCTGCATCAACTTGGTATCAGAGCCTTGATCCAATGGAGCAGAAGAACAACGATCAATCCCTGAGAGACGCCGTGAGAGATGCTATGCAAGACGCCATGCGAGACCAGCACCAGGTGATGCAACAGATGATGCAAACCATGCAGGCGATGATGGCGCGGATGGAGGTGCAAATCGTGCCCAACCCATTCGAGTGGAGGAGCGTGATGAAATTGATGGAGGTAGGAGAGGGGTTTCGAAAATCTGGAGGCACCACCAATTCGAAGAGGGCAACAGAGGCCTGATGTTGGACTTCCAAGGTATTTAGATCAACCTCCCTATTTCAAAAATCAGAATCGGTGGGAAGCAGGCTTCAGAGTCGAAATTCCAGAGTTTAAAGGAGGAATTAACCCAGACGAGTATGTTGATTGGACCCTTCAGGTCGATGATGTTTTTCGTCTGAAGGAGGTGCTCTTAGACAAGCAGGTACCGCTTGTCACAATTCGATTCAGAGATAGGGCTGCTGCTTGGTGGCATGCGCAGCACTATCGTAGATATATGGATGGGAGACCTCCATTAGCGTCATGGGCAGCGCTAAAGCAGGAGATGAACAGGGAGTTTTTGCCTCCAAACCATGAGCAGATTTTGTATTCGAAGTTGCATAGTTTGACGCAAGGTAGTCGGAGCGTCGAGGAGTACACAACTGAATTTTATCGATTGGTTGTACGAAATCGGTTGATTGAGGCTGAACCGAGATTGATAGCCATGTATCTTCATGGCTTGCGGCTGCCAATCCAAGATGTGCTGGCTGTGCATCGAATTGATAGTGTAGGAGATGCGCATATGAGGGCTCAGGCAGTGGAAAAGAGCTTGATGAGAAACAAGGGGTTTCAGAGCAGAGGGGGTTTTACTACGGGCCAGAGTTCAGGGCAGAATTCAGGGGGCAAATTTATGCCTCCAGTAGCGAGGCCGCAGGCATCAGTACCTCCAAGACCACAGGGTCGAATGGAACCTCAGGTTCTCAGGCGAGAGTGGGCAGCAACAGGGCTAACATTCGCTGCCATCGGTGTCAGAATTTGGGACACTATGCCAATGAATGCCCCAAGACGCGAGCTCAGTTGTATATGGAGGAGTATATGGAGGGCGAATATGGAGGAGAGTTCCCTAAGGATGAGGAATTTGATGATGAGCTGTGTGTTATTGATCCGGACCTTATTCAAGGGGAGAGCTTAGTGATACGAAGAATGTGTCTGGCGCCGAGATCAGATAAAGATTGGCGTTGGCATGACATCTTCACAACGAAATGTTTTGTGGCTGGCAAAACATGTCGTGTTATCATAGACTCCGACAGTTGGGAGAATGTGATAGCAGAGGAGGCTGTGAAGAAGCTGGGGTGCAGACAGACCCTCATCCACATCCATATAAGCTCGGTTGGGTGAATCGAAATGCAGACATTCAGGTCAGCCGAAGGTGTAAGTTGTCACTGTGTTTTGGTCCTCATTTTGAGACAACTATTGAGGCGGATGTTGTTCCAATGGATGCTACTCACATCATACTGGGGCGTCCGTGGCAGTTTGATAACAGGGCAGTGTACAACGGGTACACCCACAGTTATATGCTGCGTCCAGATGGGAGGAAAGTCATTTTGAAGCCACTTCAGGAAGTGAGTGGACAGAATACGGTAATTTGTTTACCAAGCACAGAATTCGATTCGATGCGAGTTTGGATGGAGATGAATGTTTTCTTTTTCTGATTCAAAACAATTGAATTGAAAATTCAATTGCTCTTCCTTTAAATTTCGGATTGTGAGTGATCAAAATTCAAAATTTTTCCCTTTTCTTGTCAAGATTCGAACCAAACCTGGACGAATTCTTTTCTCGCAGATTAGATCGTTCTTGAGTTGCAGGCGTTTTGAATATTGCCCTGCATCAACTTTGTATCAGAGCCTTGATCCAATGGAGCAGAAGAACAACGATCAATCCCTGAGAGACACCGTGAGAGATGCTATGCAAGACGCCATGCGAGACCAGCACCAGGTGATGGAACAGATGATGCAAACCATGCAGGCGATGATGGCGCGGATGGAGGTGCAAGATCGTGTCCAACCCATTCGAGTGGAGGAGCGTGATGAAATTGATGGAGGTAGGGAGAGGGTTTCGAAAATCTGGAGGCACCACCAATTCGAAAGAGGGCAACAGAGGCCTGATGTTGGACTTCCAAGGTATTTAGATCAACCTCCCTATTTCAAAAATCAGAATCGGTGGGAAGCAGGCTTCAGGGTCGAAATTCCAGAGTTTAAAGGAGGAATTAACCTAGACGAGTATGTTGATTGGACCCTTCAGGTCGATGATGTTTTTCGTCTGAAGGAGGTGCCCTTAGACAAGCAGGTACCGCTTGTCACAATTCGATTCAGAGATAGGGCTGCTGCTTGGTGGCATGCGCAGCACTATCGTAGATATATGGATGGAGACCTCCATTAGCGTCATGGGCAGCGCTAAAGCAGGAGATGAACATGGAGTTTTTGCCTCCGAACCACGAGCAGATTTTGTATTCGAAGTTGCATAGTTTGACGCAAGGTAGTCGGCGTCGAGGAGTACACCTATGTGAAGGAGTAACTTGATACATGTAAAAAAAAAAAAAAAAAAGGAGATAAGGGTAGATCGAAAATTATATGAGAGGAAGTGATAAAAAAATTAGAGTCTTTGCATCCTATAAAAATAACTCAAAACTGAGTTGAATGGAAAAAAAAAAGATTTATGTAGCCAATCCTAATTAGTTTGGGAGCAAGGCTTTGTTATTGTTGTTGAACGTAGTAATTTCAAATGACGGCCAATTTATCCAGGAATTTACAGAGGAATGCCCACTTCAAAGAGTCCCTAAAAGGAATGGTCCTAGGAATATATGATTGTTCTTATTATAAT
>UESW01004181.1:0-56004 GCA_900491605.1 Calamus simplicifolius
GCTGTCACCTTTGCTTCCCAAGTCCTTGGAAGTGACCTAAGAATTTTGCGAACAAGTTCAGAATTAGTATAGGTTTTTTCAAGACTTTTCAAACCATTCACAATATCGGTAAATCTAGTGTACATGCAAGCTATAGTTTCAGTTTGCTCCATGCTAAATAATTCATATTTATGAACAAGAATATTTATTTTAGATTCTTTTACTTGGTTTGTACCCTCATGGGTAACCTCTAATCTATCCCAAATCTCTTTTGCGGAATTACATATAGAAATGCAATTAAATTCATTAGCATCTAATGAACAATATAAGACATTCATGGCCTTAGCATTGAGTTGTGCCATTTTCCTATCATTATCATTCCAATCCCTTTCGGGCTTCGGAACAATAGTGCCATCAACAATGTGTGTGGGTGTACTAGGTTCATTAATTATAACACCCCACAATTCATAATCAGAAGCTTGAATGAATATCCTCATTCTTGCTTTCCAATATGAATAGTTGGAACCATTAAATAAGGGAGGTCTATTCGTAGAATGACCTTCGGCAAATGATCCAATATGAGCTGCCATTTGGATCTTTAGCTCTTGATCGGTGATCAAATAAACAATGAGCACTTGCTTTGATACCAATTGTTGGCCAGATGGCAACCCAAGAGGGGGAGGGAGTGAATTGGGTTCTTTAAAAATTTGACCTTTTAAAAGATTATCTGCTCTAAGACCAATGAAATTAATTGCAATGCAAATATAAAGCACAAACAAGGAGATAAAGATAGAGATAATGAATGCATGACAAACACAAGGATTTTATAGTGGTTCGGTGTATCCAACACCTACGTCCACTCCCAAGATTCACTTGGGTCCACTATAACCAACTAGATTACAGCCGAGTTGTTTTACAAGAGCATAACTCACAACTTGTTATTTTTCCTCCGGGATCATAACGAACCAGCCAGTTTTCTGGGCTCACCAGCATAAATCCTAAACTCAAGCTAATCTAGCTTGACCCGAGGTTAACAACCTCCACTAGTTCAATCCCCTTGATAGAACTAGCTCAAACAAATATAAGAATGTTTTACAATGATTCACGGCTCCTTAGTTGAGCAAATATTCAAAATAAAGTGAACAAGTTTAGAAAAGCCTATTTGGAGATGATTAAATTTGAGCTTTTCTTCTTTTCCTCTTCTTCCTTTGGAATGATGAATCAAGCCTCAGCTTTAATCCCTCACAGTCGTTGCAGTTGAGAAGATTGAAAATAGAAGAAACAAAGCTTTTTCTTTAATTGGGAAATCCATCGATTTTTTTGATTTGGGCGCCTTGGATTCCTCTTTGAGCTTTTTGGAGTGGAAGGATTTGAGTTGAATGTTTTTTCTTGAGATTCAGGCTCATGCTTTCTCAGATTTTGATTTGAAATTTTTTCTATTTTTTGTTGTCTCTTTTCAAACGGGTGTTTTCTCCTTTTTATAGATTTCTTTTAATCCGTTTTGGGAAGGAAACTAGCCGTTGGAGTGTACCTGTAAACAAAATATATCCGTTAGAAATTAGATAAAAAGGAAATATTACCGTTAGAGCTGATCTGGCAATTTAAATTTTCATTCCAGTCAGGTTGGAGTAGGCTCCAACTTTTCAGGTGTCGGCTCCAGGTCGTTTTCCAAAATAGAAATTTCCGAGTTCGTTGAGGAGTCAGCTCCGAAAAGTAAGTGTCGGCTCGCCATCACCAGGTGTCGGCTCCCTAATACTGTGTGTGTCGGCTCTAGGATGCTCAAAAAATCAACGTTCTGTCCCTGCATCAGAGTCGGCTCTAGACACTGTAAGTGTTGACTCCGAAACTCTGGGTGTCGGCTTCGAAACTCTGGGTGTCGGCTCCGAACCGTATCAAAAATCAGAATAAAATTTGAATGGCCATGGGGTCGGCTCCAGGAATTCTAAGTGTCGACTCCAGGTTTTGAAACTTTGAAATTGAAGTTTTGCAGTTGATTCAAAACACGTTCTTAATTCATTTAAATTGATCAAATAATTTTAACTCCTAAAACACTTCTCAATCCATTAGTAATCAAATAAATATACTCAATTCCTTTATTAATCATCAAAATCAATAATTGGGTCAACATCTAGGATGACCATGATTTGGCCGTCGATCCAAGTCGACGATGGCTTGATGAAACCATCCAGCAACCACATCTAGGACGACCATGACTCGGTCGTCGATCCAAGTCGTCTCCGCAACGTGACATCCGACTTTTGTGGCCGTTGGTATATTTCAAGGTGATGACTGACTTCTGTGGCCGCTTTGATTTAATAAAATTTGATAGAGATTACTATTTCTTTAATAAAAAAACTCTATACCTATATATGTGTTGCTGCCGGAATCTGTCCTCCGACTTGGGCGCGGTCGGGCTGCAGCGCGGGCTTTCCGACTGGGTGGACCTGCAAAACAGTCCTCATGCGAGAGGCGTTGGGGGTGGCCCTCTGCGGAAGACCCTTCGCTCAAATAGTGGAGATCAGCAATCAACAAAATGGGGAGAAGGCTCTCACTGAAGAGTCCCTCCAGGGCTCTGAGCGGAGCGCTAATGGCGGAAGCTAAGGTAGGAGGAGAGAGGGTTTCAGTGAGCAAGTGTGTGCATACCTGAGGAGTTGGCAGACAACTCTATTTATAGAGGATCACCTGATTCCCTGGGGCATCATGGGTCCGAAAGTCATTAGGATCTGAATCCAATTTGTTATGAGGCCGGTAGGATTCGTATCTGGTTGGTTAGAGGATCGACGGCTAGGAGAGCCTGTTGATATCTCGAGATGTGGTGAGGACATAGGCTCCAGGGCCCTAGGCCACTCTCGCGGGTCCTAGGTCACTCATGGATATGATTTCTATTTGGAATCTCACAAATTCGGGTTCTCCTGCATCGAATTCCGCAGAGGCGTAGATATCGCTCGGCAAGGCCGAGCAATGGGAGAGATCGGCTAGAGGGGCCGAAAGATGACATAGCTCGGCTAGAGCCGAGAGATGACATAGCTCGGCTGGGGCCGAGAGAAGTGATTCGTGTCTTGCGAGTCCTTGGTTCAGCGAGGGCTAAGGCACCCCAACTTATCGAGGCTGACTTATCTCGGACGGGTGTCGCATAGTGGACAGGAATCAGGGCTAGCCCTAGCCATGTGCACGATTATTGACACAACGATTTTATCCCTCAACACATGCCCCCCACTCCCTAGTTCGAAACGTAAGTTCGGGCGTAGGGAGTATAATTTCAGGTGGCATGACTTGAACGGAGGGATTCGGGTTTGACAGCCTGCGTAATGATGCCCTATTTAATGCTGCGTGGCTAGCGTGCCTTTGTGAGATGTGCCTTTGCAGAGCATGTCATATAAGGCTCCTTTGAGATAGCAGTTGGGGAATTGCCACGTAGCAAATCCCGGTTTTTATGGCGTCCGCAGTGGCGGTTTCGGGCGTCTCGGTTGGGACGCCCTATCTTTCTCTTAAGGCGGTTTCTTTGAGGGAAAGCAAAGTCAAAACGGTGACGTCCCTGTTCACAGCACTCTGTCGTTCTTCTTTGGAGAATCTCGCTCTCTGCTTCCTTTGTAGTTTCGCTCGGTGCTTCTCTCGGCCAGCAGGATGATGAGCCCCAACGATATGGTCTTGGAGATTGCCACCGAGGATTTGGGGAGAATACGCCAAAAGTATGGCATTCCCTCAGATATCCTTCTGACATTACCAGAGTTCGGGTATAGGGTTTCGCAAGATCTGGAGCGCGGGGTCTTTCTTTATGAAGACAGTATGAAGGCTGGCCTTCGATTTCCCCTTCACCCCTTGGTGAAGGAAATCATGAGATTCTACAATATTTGCCCGACAATGGTGGCTCCCAACAGTTGGCGCAGCGTCATTGAGTTTATCTCAATGTGCAGCCGGATTCAGGTAACGGCGACTCTTTCTCTCTTCCATGCTTGTTATTATCTGATGCCTGGGAGGAAATCAGAGTGGCCTTACATTGGACCCCAGAGGTCTTTCAAGACGATAACAGATAAGCCATCGTCTATAAAGGAGTGGAAGGTCAGGTTTTTTATTGCCGAGGGGAACATCGACTTCGATTTTTTTCGAGGATGGGGAAACTTTGTTCGAGATGTGGAAGCACATCCGATTCTATCTGAGCAGGAGGAGGAGGACTTGAAGGTCCTTCGCGATGATAGGACATTTTCGGCCAACAATTTACTGTCAGAGGAGGCTCTTTTCGCCGCTGGGCTTAGCCTCCTTGACCCGCATAGTAAGTTTCTTTCCTTTTTCCGTCGATTTCAATCGAGCGAGTATGTCTCGGTCTGACTGCTTGCTCTCTATCCCCGCAGCCAAGAAGTCTAAACTATCGGGCCGTATCAAGAAAGGGTTTAGCAAACGCCCGAGGGAGAGCAGCGGAGGGGAGAAATGCAAGCCCGAGAAGACAGCTTGTTTCTCCGAGGAGCACTCGCCAGAGGTTGAGGCAGTCGCAGCGGAGGCGCTGAAAGCAGAGGAGGATACAGAGGGGACTGCTGAGGTCCCCCGTCCTCTAGTGGTGGAAATAGTAGACAGCCCGGATAAAACTCCGTCAGCTTGTCTAGGAGCCTCTTCTTTTGAAGGTGAGCCAATGGGTGGCACGGCGGAGGTCGGTGCCTCTGAGGGCCCTCTTTCGAGCGAGGAAATGCCTCTGGCTTTGGCGGGAGGATAGGAGGGATTTAGGGGCGGCGACGTAGGGCCGGCTGTAGTGAAGGCTCAAAAGGAGCCTACGGCTGGAGAACTTCCTCCTAGAGTGGTTGGAGAGATTGGTGAACCGACCAAGGCATTGGCAGAGCCTGTGGGGGAGGAGCAGGTACCCATGATCGAGGGAAGGAGCTCGGACAAGGGGAGAGAGCAAGGTAGAGGTCTTGCAGCCGAAGCTTCTTCCACCAAAGTTTCGAGAAAACTGGCGCCTGGGCTGGCCGAGTTATCTAAAGAATCCTAGGTTAGAATTCTGCTAAGGGGGGTCGAGAGGGCAGAGGCTTCTCAGTCGGAGGTCATCCGGACCGATCCTTCAGACTGCGATAGTCAGCCTGGTAGCTCGGAATCAGCTGTCGAGGCGGCGTTTGCTGCCCTAATAAGGTCAGCACTGTACCCGAGCGTAGGTCCCTCGGCGAATAAGTTCGCAGACCTAGACCTGGTAGACACCGCGTTTGGCCAGCGAAATGTGGTGACGGAAGCCCATCTCCTCCCTGAGATCAACAATTTTGCCCTTATGGGGCTAGCCAGGTCCTACATCTCCCGGGTGAGTCATTATTCCAGAGTAGTGAGTGCTTTTTGGTTAGCTTGGTCGCTCTCTTCTCACTTGTGCTTCATTCTGCAGAGTGCTTTGATCACCAGGGCGCTATGCTGGCGCTTGAACCTGGCGACAGGGGCTAATGCCCAGGCTAGGAGAGTCAGCGTCGAGCTTCGATCGCGAGCGGAGGCATCTAATACGTTTGAGCAAGCTCTGGGTATCGCCAACGGGAATTTGGCAAAGATGAGGGTGCTGCATCAGGCCACCCTAGATGACACGTCCAAGCTAAGGCTCGAAGTTAAAGAGCTACGAGGGCTCCTGGCGAGGTATGATGATGCATGCCTGGAGTTATCGCAGATCAAGTCTAAGCATGCTGAAGAAATGGAGACTGTCAAGAAACAGTTTAGTGAGAGCCTAGGCAGGCAGAGGAGAGAAGCCGTCGAGGAGAGAAATCGCTTGAACAAGATGCTTGGCGAGTTGGAGGAGAAGGTACGACAGCTCAACCGCGGTATAGCTGACAGGGATGACAGGATCAAATGGCACCAGGAAAAGTTAACCCAACTCGATAGCGAGCTCTCCCAGGCCTGGGGAGAAGCTGAAAGTAGGCAGTTGAAGATCAGCGATCTCAAGGGCAGGATCGAGCGGGTTAAGGCTAATAAATTGAGGGCTTTTGACGAGGTCAAGGAGTTGACCCAGAAGTTATCCCGGCAGGAGGAGGAGGTATGGTACTACCCCTTTTTGGCTTCCCTTATTGGCTCAGCATGGTACTGGCAAACTCTATTTTTGCAGATGAAGAAGGTGGAGCTGGAGAATCGAAGCCATATGCGGACCCTGCAAGAGGAATTGGCATCTAGCCGAGGGAGGAGCTCAGAGCTCGAAAGGCGGGTCACTGAGACCAAGGAGCAGATTGCCTTACTGCGGAGTCAAACTGCTGAAACCGAGGGGCAGGTCACCCTACTTCGAAACCAAGCTGCTGAAGCCGAGATGCGGCTTGCTCTGCTCAGGGGCGAGCAAGATGTAAATTGTGCCGATGCCTTCCAGCTTGGTGTGGAGGACGTTCAAAGTAAAATATCCAAGAAGCATCCAGAATGGGACCTCTCCTTCTTGGATGTTGAAATCTCTGAGGCTTGTACCCCAGGAGCTAAAGAGGATGAATACGATGATGCTCCGGACGTCGACCTCGATGCTATTCTAGATGCTAGTGAGGCCGCGGCCCCTGAAGGACGCCTCAAATCTGTCGCCGAGGAAACGACAACATTTGAAGTGGGCGAAACGAGCCAGGCTTCCCTGAGCGTTATTGAGGGCACTGCTGGAACTGATCTAGCTCCTGACCCCTAAGAGTTATTTGTGTACTTTTGCCTTTTTTAGACATGTAGTTTGGTCTGAATTTTCAATGAACGGGCCCTCAGCTCCTATTTGATTGCCTTTTTAGTCAATGTTTTATATTGCAGACTTCCTTTCAATTGTGAACAAGTTATGACTTGTTCGCGCCGTTTGGTCGATTTAGTTCGGATTTAGATGAACGTCTTGGTCGAGGCCGAGGTATAGGGATAGCTTGGCTGGGGCCGAATGACATGATAGCTCGGCTTAGGGTGAGAGATAAGATAGTTTTGATGAAGCCAAGTGACGTGATACTCGGCTTAGGCCGAGAGATAAGATAGCTCGGCAGGTGATGGCCAAGGATTGCAGAGGTATCCTGGTTAGAGCCGAAGTTGGGTAACTCGGCCCGTGCAAGGCGAAGAGGCGGGCGCGCCTTTCGAAGGGAGATTGGTCCCAAGAAGAAGGATATTTACCGGCGCGCCGTCATTTATTTATCCTTTTTGGAAAAGGGGGAGCGATTCCTCGCTTCCCGCACGCGGCCACGGAAGCGGTGACGCATGGCAAGACTTTATGGTAGTGGCGTTGGAACTGATGGTTCGGGTGATCGGGATGCTCGTCCGAGGTAATTTAAATACCGGTGGATGGTACGCCATTGTTAACCAATTCCTCTGCCGATCTCTTGTTGGCCTATCCAAGCTTATAGTAACTGGATGGCTTCCGAGAATGGAGGGAGGTCAACTGGGATGCCAAACAGCGTTGTTGGCGGCTTTGGGGTGCCTCACCGGGGTCGTACCACGATAACTATTGATGAGGAGGTTTTGGCATCTTTACTCGCGGACCGCGAACAAGTCCGGAGACTGGCTGAGCAACACATGGTTCTCTCAGCAAGAGAGATCGAGCTCCTTCGCCAAGCCAACAGTAGGCTGGAGCGGAAGGTGGCATCCCTTCGACAGCAATTGGCTGATTCGGCTCCACGGCGTGGGAAGAGTTCAGCAGCGTTCGGAGAAGGTAGCAAGCCCTTGTGAGGGCTAATGTATTTTTTCTTTGTTTTTCCCCTCTTGTAATGAACAAAGAAAGGTTTATTGGAACTTTCTTGTTTGTTTGCCATTTCTGAAGTGTTTTTCTTTATCGTCCGAGTCTTACGGAACGAAACATTCTCCCGGGAAACCTCCAACACGCATCCTTGTTTTTGACCGAGGTAAATGGGGCTCGTAGGTTTCAGTTGGGGCGTTGCATATCGCTCGGTCTTTGTCGAGATTTTTGACAAAAGATGCACTCCGGTCTTAGCCGGAGCTTATATTCCTAGGACGTGCACTCCGACCTTAACCGATGCTTACGCATTCTGGGTATAGGTCGGGGCTTACATTCATAGGACGTGCACTCCGACCTTACCCAATGCTTACGCATTCTGGGTGTAGGTCAGGGCTTATATCGTGTCCCATTATCATTGAGACAAAAGTAGTTACTTTAGACTGGACAGAAGTACAAGATCACATGCAGTCATGCTGAACGGAAAGGGGATACTTCGGTTTATTCCGAAGTATGGAGGCAGTTTTGGCCTTGGGTTAAAACGCAAGGCAATGTCCCGACTTACGTTAAGATGCAATGGGCAGTTGAGCCGGAGGAAGGAATACCGAGGTATGTTTGTTGAGGAGTACTTGGCTTCTGCGCCCTTTTTATGACTCTGCCGATGCTTTTGCCTTTTCCAAGGAGTCGATTTTCTCTTTGCTGAAAAGGATAATACGGCTCTGTGGTTTGCGAAAGGTCGCCTTGGCACTTTCCGGGGACACTTATTATGTCAACTTTTTCCAAGGCAAGTCATTTCGACGTACGACGCAAGCGCTTGTTTGCCATTGGAGGGTGTTATTTTCACCGGGCGATTTTTCAGGTCTGCCCGTATCGCTAAGATCAACGGGCGATTTTTTGCATTTAAGACCTGTGATCCGGGATCAGAGAAAATCTTCTGGCGTACATCATGGGCTAAACAACGCGTTTGGTGCGCATCGAAGAGCGCTATTTTCATCCTGGGAGGCCACGTGGCAGCGTGGATTGGGTATTTTGAACCTCGGGGCTTACTGCTTTAATAGCTGCTCCCGGTCCGTTCTGCATATCAAAAGGGGAGGAAGGGGCCATGCTAGGCCATCCCCAAAATTCTCTTCTCTGTGAGCTATGAAAGTTTTCATGATGTCTGCGTCCCTAAAGTTGAGAGTGGAGGGACTGAGTTTTCCTTTTGTAAGCCACCTTCCTATGGATAGCCGAGGTGACGAAGGAGCTGCTGGAGAGCAGCTCGTCTTCAAGGGAGGAGCTTCGGAGATCATATGGAGAGCGCATAGGAGGTCTGCAGAGATCACATGGAGAGCGAACATATGCGCTTCCTGTGTATCCTTTGTGGTTTGCTACGGGGGGCGTAGGGTAGGAAGTGCACATGTACCCCCGTAGCATGTGCGGACTTTTTCTTTTCCCTCTGGTTGGATGCTTAGCCCCTTCGTGTGGGAAATCTTTCGCCATGTGAAGAGGGAGTTGAGAGCAATGTGGGGCTGATGGTCCCCTATCTCTCTCAATCGGGCAGCGGCCTGCAGCCCAACATTCCACCCAGGAGGAAGCTTCCTCAGCATCTGCATCCACGGGTCTGTGCATCTTTTTGGATCTCTTAATTCATCCAGAGGACCCGTGGAAAGCCGGCATTGCTACCTATTAGGGCGAGCTGGCTGGTCGCCTGATCTTTTGGGTCGGATGCCGAATCATCATTGTTAACTGAAGCTGACTAGAGCAGTTCGGCCGGGCTATTTATTCGTTTTTATTTCTTGTGCTTTGATGCACTTGTAACTCCTTTTAGGATGTTGTAACTTTTCTTTTGATGAGGAAATAAAGAAAGTTTTCATTCCTTCTTTCTTTAGCACCTGCTTCTTTTTGCGCTGAGAGTTGTTGCTCCCATATTACGCTTTTTTATCATAGCATATTTCAGCAGCACTGTTGCTGCTTTGTTCTTGCTAAGATCAATGCCCGGTCCTCAGTGGAGAACACGTATATCCATGTGCGAGGCAAAGAGGGACCTGGGCGGTCCTGTGGAGTCATGAAGTAAGCATGATCCTATTTGCAGAACGAAGCAGGTGTTTCTTCGGGGAAACACAGCTCGTGGCATGTTTTTGCTGTCGAATAGTGGGAGGTCGTTTGCCTCTACCGAGGTATAATAGGATGCCTTAGTTGCGTCAGGGCGTTGGAGAGATTACTTGAATAGGGCGGAGCCTCAGGATATCACTCGATTGTTGCTGAGGATCAAGGATATCACTCGGTGGTTGTCGAGGTTTTTATCCTTTGGCTTCGGTCAGGGCTTGTTAGCTGCCCGAACCTTGAGCGATGTTTTGGAGATTATTTAATCCGATCGGGGCTTGTAAGCTGCCCGAGTCCAAATTAAGCTTTGAAGATTGTTTGGTTCGGCCGAGGCTTGTAAGCTGTCTGAATCCGAACGATGCTTCTTTGATGCTTGGTTCGGCTGGGGCTTGTAAGCTGCCCGAATCCGAACGATACTTTAGAGATTATTTGGTTTGGCCGGGGCTTGTAAGCTGCCCGAATCCAAACAATATTTTGGAGATTGTTTGGTTCAGCCGGGGCTTGTAAGTTGCCCGAATCCGAATGATAATTCTTTGGCGTTTGGTTCGGCTGGGGCTTGTAAGCTACCCGAATCTGAACGATATTTTGGGGATTATTTGGTTCGGCCGGGGCTTGTAAGCTTCCCAAATCCGAACGATAATTCTTTGGCATTTGGTTCGGCCAGGGCTTGTAAGCTACCCGAATCTGAATGATATTTTAGGGATTGTTTGGTTCGGTCGGGGCTTGTAAGCTACCCGAATCCGAATGATATTTTGGAGATTATACGGCTCACAGCTGCACCGAGAGCGCTCGGCCATACCAAGCCTTCGCGGGATGCAATTTGGCCTAACCGAGATATGTAGCTCTGGCTCAGAGCTCGGCCTAGCCGAGGTATGGAGATTTGGCTCAAGGAGATGGCTCGGTCGTGCCGAGAATGGATGTGTGAACGACATCTATTTTCTATTGCGAGTTTTTGAAAGAACGACCGTAGCAGTTCTGCTGTGGATCATAAAACAAAATGCCAAAGCTGTAAATAGGGCGAGTCTATAGAGAGCATACTCTATTGATGATATATGCGGAGGTTGTCCGAACTCCACGTCCGGGGAATGGATTTCTTGTTCAGGTCCTGGAGCTTGTAGGTGCCGGGCCCGATGACTTCCGCTACTTGGTAGGAGCCTTCCCAGTTATGAGATAATTTTCCTTGTTCCAGTGGCTTGGAGACGGACGCTTTCCGAAGGATAAGATCGCCAGGCGAGAAGGATTTGCCCTTGACTCTAGAGGCATGGTAGTGGGCCACTCTTTGCTGGTACGCAGCCATTCTGATTCGAGCTTTTTCCCTGATTTCTTCCACCAAGTCGAGATTGGTTCAGAGCTGCTCGTCGTTGGTTTCTTCTGAGTAGCTTTCCACTTGCGGAGAGGGGAGGCCTATCTCCATGGGGATGACAGCTTCCGTGCCAAAGGCCATCCGGAATGGGGTCTCGTCGGTGGGGACTCTCTGGGTAGTGCGGTAGGCCCATAGAACATGATGAAGTTCGTCCGCCCATCTGCCTCGAGCTCTAGTGAGCCAAGCCTTAATCCCTTGAAGTGGGGTCCGGTTTGTTACCTCGGCTTCTCCGTTGGCTTGTGGATGCCCCACTGAGGTGAGGCGATGGCTGATGCCATGATCCTTGCAAAACTCTCGGAACTTGGGATTATCAAATTGCTTGCCATTGTCGGTGATGATGGTTTGCGGGAGGCCAAAGCAACAAATGATGGATCTCTACACGAAGTCCCTGGCCCGAGCCTTGGTTATCTAGGCTACTGCTTCAGCCTCGACCCACTTGGTGAAGTAGTCAATAGCGACAAATAGAAATTTTCTCTATCCAGTGGCGAGGGGAAAAGGGCCGAGAATGTCCATCCCCCACTTAGCAAAAGGCCGGGTGGAGGAAATAGGGACCAAACTAGCGGAGGGAAGCCTTTGGATGCTGGAGTGCCTCTGACACGGGTTACAGGCTCGAACAAGATCATCGGCATCCTTTTGCATGGTAGGCCAATAATATCCCTAGCACAGTACCTTGTGGCACAGAGATCGACTCCCCAGGTGGTTGTCGCAGATTCCTTCATGTACTTCCCAAAGAGCATAATCAGCTTTGGGCGGGCGGAGGCATTTGAGCAGCGGCATGGAAAAGGACCGCTTATACAGCTGATCGTCGATCAGCACATAGTGGGTAGCTTGCAATCTCAGCTTCCTTGCTTCCTTGCGGTTGGCTGGGAGCGACCCTTCCTTAAGATACTTTAATATTGGGTCGAACCAGGATGGCTCGACCTCAATCTGCATCACTCGGTCTGCCTCCGTGATGCTAGGTTTCTTTGGGATTTCCAGGAGAAACTTTTGCTTGGAACTCATCGACTCCGTAGTCGTAAGTCGGGATAACAGATCGGCACGAGCATTTTCGGACCTGGGGATCTGGATAACTTCAAATTCAGAGAAGTGATAAAGCAAGTCCCACACCTACTGGAGGTACCGAATTATGTTTGGCTCCCAGGCCTCGAATTCGCCCCACACGTGACCGGCCACCAACTGAGAGTCGGTTAAGGCATTCAGCCTCTTCACTTTTAGATCATGGGCGATTCGGAATCCAGCAAGCAGGGCCTCATACTCGGCTTCGTTGTTGGAGGCTGGGAAGGAGAATCGAACACCGTACTCAAAGGTCGTCCCCTTGGGGCTGGTAAGGATCAAACCAGCATCGAAGCCATTGGCATTGGAGGATTTGTCGACGTGGAGGAGCCACAGGGCATCAGATCTTGGATGTTCGGGGGAGTTCGGAGCGGAGCCATCTTCTGGGATGGTGCACTCAAGGAGGAAATCAGCTAGAATCTGAGCTTTGATGGCTGGGCGAGGTTGATAACGGATATCATGCTCGCTTAACTCAACGGCCCACTTAGCCATTCTTCCTGATGTCTTCGGGCGATGGACCATCGCCTTGATGGGCTGATCGGTAAGGACTGTCACAGAATGTGCTTGGAATTACGGTCGTAATCTCCGAACCGATATTATCAAGGCCAAGACCAACTTCTCAATTTGGGTGTACCTTGTCTCGGCGTCCCAGAGAAGTTTGCTGACATAATAGATCAGCTTCTGGGTCTTCTTCTCTTCTCTGACCAAAACCGAGCCAATTGCGCCTTCATAGACTGCCAGGTACAGAAATAGCATTTCTCCCGGATTGGGGCTACTGAGGAGGGGTGGCGAGCCAAGATATCTCTTGAGGTCCTCGAATGACTTTTGGCACTCGGGAGTCCATTGAAAATTCTTGGCAGATCGAAGAGCTTTGAAGAAAGGAAGGCTCCTCTCTGCCGACCGAGCCATAAAGCGGTTGAGGGCCGCAATTCTTCCCGTCAGGCGCTGGACTCCTTTGATAGATGTTGGGGGCGTCATTTGCTGAAGCGCTTGAATATTTTGCGGGTTGGCTTTGATGCTTTGTTGAGAAACCATGAAGCCCAGATACTTCTCCGAGGTGACACCGAAGGCGCATTTCGTCGGATTGAGCTTCATCCAATACCTTCGGAGTGTTGCAGAGCTTTCAGAGAGATCTCCAATATGCTGGGATGCTTCCTTGCTTTTGACCAACATATTATCGACATACACCTCCATATTCCGGCCGATCTGCTCCTTGAAGACTTTGTTTACCAGCCTTTGGTAAGTGGCGCCTGCAGTTTTCAGACCAAAGGGCATGACACGGTTACAGTAGATACGTCGATCGGTTATGAAGGCAGTCTTTTCTTCATCCTTGGGTGCCATCCGAATCTGGTTGTAACATGAATAGGCATCCATGAAGGTCAACATCTGATGACCGGAGGTGGCATCCATGAGCTGGTTGATCCGGGGGAGAGGGAAGCTATCCTTCGGGCATGCTTTGTTAAGGTCGGTGAAGTCGATGCAAATTTGCCATTTATCGTTCGACTTTTTCACCACAATAATATTGGACAGCCAGCTTGGATAATTCACCTTCCGAATGAAGTTTGCCTTGATGAGCTTGTCCACCTCTTTTTCAATTGCTCTCTACCAGTCAGGGGCGAAGCTTCTTTTCTTTTGCTTCACGGGTCGGGACGTCACGTCTACATTGAGACGGTGGACGAGGACGTCCGGGCTGATCTCGGGCATGTCAGAAGCTAACCAAGCAAAGACATCAGCGTTTATTCAGAAAAAGTCGATTAGCTCCAGCCGGGGATTCCCAAGATTGCGTTGTAAGGCGACTGGAGCTTGGCCACCAGGAAATCTGCATGCACAGTGGCAATGGAAGGCCAGGTTCTTGCTCGGACCGTCAAGGTCACGACCCCCTCCGGGGTGATTACATCTCCGGTGAACCCCATTAGGGTGGAGTCCACCACTCGAAGATTCTCCATGAGAAGTTTCATCTTCACAAACACATCGAGGTACAAAACATTGACGGAGCTTCCACTATCAATAAGAATTCAGCTTACATCATAGTTGTTCAAATTGAGAGATACAACCAGTGCATCATCGTGCGGAAACTGTATTTCTTGGAAGTCGTCGTTGGAGAAGGAGAGCTCATCAGTTCGTGCTTTCTTCGGCGCCGAACCTTCTTCATCGTCCCTCCCGCCTGAAGGACCATCGACCGCCTCAATCACATTAATGTGGCCAGCGACCAGAGTATTTGAGGGAGGAAGAGGTTGCTACTAGGGCTCAGGTCGGCGATCGCCCCCGTTTCTTGGCTCGGGGGCTCCCCTGAACCGATCCAGTCTACCCTGCTGGATGAGCCTTTCGATCTCATTCTTCAGTTTCCAGCATTCTTCAGTGTCGTGGCCATGGTCGCGGTGGTAGCGACAATACTTGGCGGGGTCTCTCCGGGCAGCATTTCCTCGAAGAGGAGGAGGTCGAGGGAGTTGGCGCTCGATTTCCATAAGGATCTCCGCTCTTGGGGCGATGAGTGGAGTAAATCGATTGAACCTCCTAGGTGGGCTCCGGGTGCGGTTCCTTGGCGGCGGCTGAGGAATCCTTTGGCAGCGAGGCGGGCTTGGCTGACGGGCAGGTCGGCGCTTATCTGAACCCTTGGGCTTCGTCTTCTTCGTAAGCTCAGCTCGGGCAGCTCTCCATGATTCTTCGACTCTTGCATATTTGTCTGCCAGAGCCATCATGTCAGAGAGGTTTGGAGGGTAGCTGACCTCCAGCACCAGGTAAAAATCACTTTCCTTCAATACTCCATCTGCCAGGGCGAACATGGCCACCTCATGATTAAGGTGGTCCACCTCTAGCATGGTCGTGTTGAAACAGCCGAGATATTTCTTCAAGGACTCCCCCTCTCTCTGCTTAACCTCTGAGAGGGAGTCAGACCTCCGTCTGTAATGGCGGCTGCTAACAAACTGGCTGATGAAGAGGCGGCCTAGCTCGTCGAAGGAATTAACGGAACCTGGTTTCAAAGCATTGAACCAGGTTCGAGCAGATCCCCTGAGGGTGAAAGGGAAAGCACGACAGAGGACCGCATATGATGCCCCGTGGAACATCATGATCGATCGAAAGCTGCTGAGATGATCATCGGGGCCGGAGGAGCCATGATAAGGCTCGATGGCAGGCAGCTTGACGTGGGAGGGAATCACTTCCTCCATGATCTTCTTAGAGAAGGGGATGCCCTGCTCTGCCTTATTCTGAAGCGGATGAGCCTGCTTGGCGGCATCTAGCTCTTGACGCATTTCTTGGAGCTGGCAGCAGATATTCCTATCAGGAAAAGCAGAAGGGGCAGGATGAGGAGGATACTGAGACGGTGTTGAATCATGGTGAGAGAACACCGGGGAGAGGGATAGAGCCCGTCGAGATCTAGGGAGATCTCTGCCGCGGGCTCCTTGGGAAGCTAGCTCAGCTTCTCTAGGACAGCGAGGGGGGTCCACAACCTCAAGCGGGCCGGAGGAAGAGGCCGCTGGATGAGCGGGGCTGCATCCTCCTCATGGGGGTGAGGGGCAAGAGCAGCCGGACGGGGGGCTTCGAAGCACCCCTGAATCAATTGGGCCAGATCCTGGACTTGCTGGACCAGTGCGGTGAACTGGTCCTCGGTCACCGGGGCCGCCAGTGACGATGGAGTCTCAACTGGCGGTGGTGGCGGCGCAACACTGCTCGCCGGATCAGGCCTTTGGGAGGCGACCTGATCTCGGACTTCGGAGGTAGCCTTTCTTCGGTTGGCCTTGGGAGGAGTTCTCTTTCAGATCGAGATCCTTATCTCATGGATCACAAGTTTATGGGATTTGAGGGCCCTTCCTCTAGCGCCAATCTGTTGCTGCCAGAATCTGTCCTCCGACTCGGGCATGGTCGGGCTGCATCGCGGGCTCTCCGACTGGGTGGACCTGCAAAATAGTCTTCACGCGAGAGGTGTTGGGGGTAGCCCTCTGCGGAAGACCCTTCGACGCTCAAGTCAGTAGAGATCAGCAATCAACAAAAATGGAGAAAAGGCTCTCGCTGAAGAGTCCCTCCAGGGCTCTGAGCGGAGCGCTAATGGCGGATGCTAAGGCAGAAGGAGAGAGGGTTTCAGTGAGCAAGTGTGCGCATACCTGAGGAGTCGGCAGACGACTCTATTTATAGAGGATCACTTGATTCCCTGGGGGCATCGTGGGTCCAAAAGTCGTTAGGATCTGAATCTAATTTGTTATGAGGCCAGTAGGATTTGTATCTGGTTGGTTAGAGGATCGACGGCTAGGAGAGCCTGTTGATGTCTCGAGATGTGGTGAGGACATAGGCTCCAGGGCCCTAGGCCACTCTCGCGGGTCCTAGGTCACTCCCGAATATGATTTCTGTTTGGAATCTCACGAATTCGGGTTCTCCTGCGTCGAATTCCACAGAGGCATAGATATCGCTCGGGCTAGGCCGAGCGATGGAGAGATCGGCTAGAGGGGCCGAAAGATGACATAGCTTGGCTGGGGCCAAGAGACAACATAGCTCGGTCGGGGTCGAGAGATGACATAGCTCGGCCGGGGCCAAGAGAAGACATAGCTCGGCTAGGGCCGAGAGAATGATTCGCGTCTTGGGAGTCCTTGGTTCGGCAAGGGGCTAAGGCACCCCAACTTATCGAGGTTGACTTATCTCGGACGGATGTCGCATAGTGGACAGGAATCAGGGCTAGCCCTAGCCATATGCACGATTATTAACACAACGATTTTACCTCTCAACAATATGTTTCATCGATTATACATCGATTAAAAGTTATAAATTCTTTTGATTTTACTAAAATTTAATAAATTTTTTTCCTATATTTTCTTTTTATAAAAGTAAGAGAAAGATGGGGACAACTCGCTTTAGGTGGTATTGTTTCTTAGTCAGATGATCAAATATTAACTATTAAAACTAAATATTTGAGCATAAGTTACGATCTTCGCTTTCTAAATCATACTTCAGTCATATAAATGTTGGTTTCACTATAAGAAAATATTAAAATAGTAACGAAAATTAGTGATGAAAATTTTTGTCACTAAATTATGACGGTTTAGTAACAAAATAGTGACAAAAAATTAAAATCAATGACGGATTAGTTTTTTTGTCACTAAACTGTCACTAAATTAGTGATGAACTATTACATCTGTCACTAATTTAGTGACGAATTGCCCTTTCATCACTAATCCATAACAAATTAGTGACGGAAGAGCAATCCGTCACTAACTTGGTGATGGATTGCATTTTCGTCACTAGTCCGTCATAAATTAGTGATGAAAAACAATAGTCACTAATTAGTGACGAATTATTTTCGTCACTAATCCATCAAAATTAGTGATGGATGGGAAATCCATCACTAATTTAGTGACGGATTGCCCTTCCGTCACTAATCCATAACAAATTAGTGACAAAAGAGCAATCCGTCACTAAATTAGTGACGGATTAGTAATAGATATTTCTTCCGTCACTAATCCATCACTAATTTAGTGACGGATTGGACAATCCGTCACTAATTTTGTGATGGATGAGGCAATCCGTCACTAACTTAATGATGGATTACTTTTTCATCACTAATCCGTCATAAATTAGTGATGGAAAATAATCGTCACTAATTAGTGACGAATTATTTTCCGTCACTAATCCATTAAAATTAGTGATGGATGAGAAATCATCACTAAATTAGTGACGGATTACCCTTTCGTTACTAATTCATCACTAATTAGTGACGGAAGAGCAATCCATCACTAAATTAGTGATGGATTACCCCATCCGTCACTAATTTAGTGACGGATTGGCCTTCCGTCACTAATCCGTCACTAATTTAGTGACGGATTGGCCTTCCGTCACTAATCCGTCACTAATTTAGTGACGGATGCTCTATCCATCACTAATTTAGTGATGGGAGAGCAATCCGTCACTAATTTAGTGATGAATTGCTCTTTCGTCACTAATCCATCACTAAATTAGTGACGGACTGCTCCAATCCGTCACTAATTTAGTGACGAATTAGTGATGAATTTTTTATTGGTCACTAAATTTATACTCTAATTTTTTTTTAAAAAAAATTGTAACGAAATTATTAATCTGATGTGCCTAAATTTATATTCTAAATTAAAAAAAAAATATTATCATTATTATTTTAATCTCTCTTGGACGCTCTCGTCGACGCGCGGCCATTCCACTTCTCCCCGTCGAATTCACGTGGACCGGAGGGTACAGAACGACTCCCTCCGGCTTAACGCCATCCGCGGTTTAGACGGTCCGGTGACCCAGAAAAAAAAAGTTAAAAAATTGTTACACGTGGCCTTCATCAAGCTTCTCCCTCTCCTACTACTTCTCACCTCAGCCGTGTCTTTCCCCTATTTAAACCCTCCTCTCCGCCCTTCGTTCCAGTTGTGCCCTTATTCGGCCGTCGTTTGAGATCGATCGCAGGTACAATAGCTCGCCCCCTTCTATCTTGCTCTCTCTGGCTTTGATTTTAGGGTTGGGGTTTCAATTTCTTTTCTGGTCATGGTTTTTCTTCCTTCCGTTTAGGGTTCTTCAGCACTATTCTTGGTTGTTTTCGTTCGAATCATGAGGTTCGATAGTTGTTTATTTGGTTTTCTTTTGGATTCTGGCTCAGCTTGCAGCCATGGGGAAACCGAAGAAGCAACCGAGGGAAAGTGGGGGAGGAAGAGATGGGAGGAGATCGAAACGCTGGCGGAACGCTTGCAAGTTCTGCGAACGCCAGTTAAACATGGGTTATCCCCTGAACTTATTCCCTAGTGAACCTAGGAACAACTAAAGTTATTCCTTAATGACAGACTTGTAATTTTAAAAAGATACTTATTCCCTCACCTATTCCCTAGATAAATGCTATTCTGTACATTTATCTAGGGATAGCTTTTGAGGAGTCAAACACTACCTAAGAATATATATATATATATATATATATATATATATATATATATATATATATATAAATATAAAAAGATAAAAAATAATACTTTCTATCCAGCAAAATTCTTATATATTTTATATAATTAAATATATCATATTATTTTAATAATTTAAATATAACTTTATATATAATTTTAAGATATTTTAAAACTATATGCACTCCTCTTCTTTATATTAATTAAAATTTATAGTTAGTTATATATTTTTTTTAAATAACTCAAAATACAAGCTTATTTATTTTTTTATAAATTAATTCATAAAATTTTTAATTATGCAAATTTATTTATTATATAAAATTTAAATTTAAAATTTTATTTTTTTAAACATAATAAGTAAAAATCAAATAAAGAATAAAAAATTTAATGTTAAAAATGTGCATCTAAAGATTGCTTCATTGAAGGCAACCGCAGTATATGATGACCATGACTCGGTCATCAGTCCAAAGGTCACGGCAGAGTGATGTTTGGTTTGTTTTCTTTTTTTTTTTTTTTTTCTAAGCCCAGCTGCGGGGACTTGGTGAAAACATCCGAGTTGTCTCTGAAACGTGATGTCGACTTCCGTGGCAGCTGGTAAGACGCTTATTATCCCTCTAATTCTGAAAAATGTAAAAGAAAATAAAACTATCCTCATATTAAAATAAATGTATTCGATGACTACTCTAGTAGGGGTGCAATTTGGGTCGGGCTTAACCCAAATCCGGCCCATCGAACCCGATTTATAACAGTGTTTAAACTCATGTTTGTCCAATCCGAGCTCGAAAGACCCGAATTTAATCAGACCCGATTTGCAATTGACCCAATTTAGGGTTGACCACAATCTGAACCCGAGATAACCCGAATCCAAGGGTTACCCGAACGGAAGTAGCTTATCGGTACCAGATTTTTGGAGGCATTAAAGGCACCAATCAGATCGGACGAGATGACCAACTTGAGAGTGAGGAGGGCAAGACCGTCAGTCGCAAGCGAGGAAAAGGACAAACATAAAGGCGGACCATCCATACATTTCGTTTCACTTTCCACCTCCTTCTCTTCTTTGTTTATGATACCTCCTCTTTTTTGTTTCAGGTAAGACTTTTTTTTAATACAACATTAAAGCCCCGAGTCCAGCTTATGAGTTTGGCAAGGGATTTTATTTTTTTGTCTTTGATATCCATAATTCGGTGTTTATTTACTTTGAAAGAAGTAATTTATTTATTTTTTCTTATCAACCTGAATTTCAACCCGAAATTCAAACCGAATCCGATTTTTAAAAATAGGATTAGGATTAAAGTTTTATAAATAGGATTAAGTTTAGAATTAGGATTGATATTTTATAAATAGAGCTAAAATTAAGGTTAAGATAAATCTGAATTTTATGAGCTCAAGTTGCACCCTAGACTCCTAGCCCATCCTTCCGGCACAACTGGCTTTTGGAAATCGTCCAACAGTGCTCAATTCTTTGCGGGTTGATTGGAAGGTAAGTCTCATTAAGTGCCTCGAGATGTTACATCAACTTTAGACCAATCAGATGCAAAATGGTGTGAAACGGTTTGAAATTGTTTCTTTAGTCAGCACAGTGCCCAATCAACCATGGTTATCAGAATCGAACCGAATGGATCGATTTGATCGGTTGAACCAAGACGCAAAGGCCAATCCGATTTGATTCCAACATAAAATCAGTTATGTAAATGATTTAGAATAATTCAATCAATTCTTCTGATTCATTTATGAATTGATCAATTCAACTCAAACCGAATGAAGTCATAAATTTTATTATCACGCTAATCTTAATTTTTTTGTTAAAAATTAATTTATTAATATAATATATTTTTATATTAATATAATTGATTGATGATTCAACCAGTGATTCAACGGTTGAACCAATGATTCGATGATCCAAGCCCTTAGCCAGATTAATGTCCGGATCGAATCTGATAACTATGCTATCAATATTTGCATCTTTTTTAGAAGGTGTTATTACCTGAGATAATTATTATTTTTAACTAAATGACAAGTATATCATAGAAAACTTGAGATATTGAAGTTTCAATTGCATTTTAAATTGTATTTATCAAAAAAAGAGAGAGAGAGGGCTTTCAGTCCACCAAAAATTTTACGGAATAATGGACCTACTAACTCCAATCATTATAACTTTACATCCATGGTTAGCATTTAAAAAACTTTGCAGCCACCGTTTTCGAAGTTTTGTATTTGATTTGGCTCCTTCCAAGAGTGAAAACTGGATCTTAAGTACTTTAGCCTAATAGAAGCTCGTCGCTGTTAGCATCTCAGCTGGATGAGAACGAAGGAGAAGCCAGCTGTGTGTCAGAAGTCTATTTTCCCCCAAGAGTGTTTTGTTTGAATAGCTGTTTTTGTGCGGACATATGATGAGAGAAGTCCCCATCGCACCGAGAAAATACGTCAGAAGAACAAAGGCTAGTCAGGAACAAAGTCGAGAAAGCAATGCCACATGTTTTGTTTTGTAAGGGTGTGAGGGCCTTATTTTTTTTTATAAATAAATAAATAAATAAAAAGGACAAAGATATATGGTTCCATGAAAATACGGTAGACTACTGAGAGTAATGACCAGGTCAATTCTCTCCCGGCTCTCATGCTATAATAAGTGAAGAAGGCAGCCTTTGAAGCTAAAGAGCAAGAGCAATAGAGATTTGTTAAGAGTAAAGGAGAAGAAGAGAGCTGATTCTTTGTAAAATAGTCATGAGAGGAGCAGAGGCAACGAAGGGTGGGCTGGCGGTGCTGGTGTTAATGGAGGTTGTCTCAATAGCTCCAGAAGTGGCATCACTTGACACACTACCAGGCTGTCCATCGACATGTGGAGATGTTCATATCCCCTACCCTTTTGGCATTGGATCCGACTGCTCCTTTCCTGGTTTCGCTCTCAGCTGCAACGATGCTGGCAATGGCGCCTACAAACCTTTCTCTACAAACATTTAGTTCATCAATATATCCCTATTGTCAGGTCAGGCTCACATTTACAATAACATATCCTAGCAATGCTACAACGCTACTTTTAACAACGTGTCACAAAGCACATGGTCTCTAAATTTCACTAACGACCCTTACCCGTTCTCCGATGCCCTCAACAAGTTCATCGTTGTGGGCTGACACCCTTGCATACATCAGTGGCCAAAATCAATAGGACAGCTACGAGAGAGGATGCGTGTCAGCCTATAATAACAAAGAGAGCCTGACAAATGAATCATGCTCAGGCATCGGTTGCTGTCAGACCTCCATTCCCAAGAAAATCAATTATTATAAAGTTAATTTCGATGAAAATTTCAATAACTCTCGAGTGTATAAATTAATCCCTACAGCAACACCGTTCTAGCCGAAGTTGACTGGTTTCAATTCAACACCACTTACATTACCACCACCAAACTCAATGAGACAGATAGCGGACGGGTGCCCATAGTTTTGGACTAGGCCATCGGCAATGAAACGTGCAAGGTCGCAGAGGGCAACAGAACTTGCCATGCGTATCTTAGCTAGCATAGTAATTGTATTAACTATTAACTCCTCCAATGGCCCAGAATATCTTTGTAACTGCGCTACTGGCTATCAAGGCAACCCCTATCTCTCCTATGGATGCAAAGGTCTATAATTCCTCTTTTCTTTGCTTCTCCTTTGGCCTTTCTTTTTATGCTGACCTTTCTATTTAATAAATTAGAAATGTAGATATTGACAAGTGCGCTCTCAAGGTTGAGTATCCATGCTTTGGGAGTTGTACGAATACAGATGGGGGGATATAATTGCATATGTCCTCAGGCACGATTGGCAACCCAAAAATAAATGGAAGCTGCAATTACGTCCTAGGGAGTGGCAACAATTATTTCTTAGCAGTAAAATTGGCCATAGTTAATCCCTTTCTTAATAATAAGATTTTTTTGTTTCTATTACTTCTACCAAGTTTTTTCTGAAGAAATTATAATTTTAAATTAAATACAATGAAAAAAAATTATGTAGCCATCTTTAACTAATTTAATACAAAAATTTTTAAATTATTTTTAGTATTTGTACCACTTCAGTATCAAGTATAATGATTCGTCAAGTACAATTAAACTTGATCTCTGCACAGCAAAGAACAATCCTTTTAATCTTTAGTTAGCATGAAAAAGAAATATGGAAGAAAACCTTCTTATTACTATAACTCATGAATGAATGTTTCTTTATTTACAATATCTAGGGATTGCCGTTAGCACCAGCCTTGCCCTTTTGCTCTCACTAATTATTGTCATATCTATGGTACGTGAAAGATAAAAACTCATGAGGATAGAAAGAAAATACTTTCAGCAGCATGGAGGGCAATTGCTATTTGAAAAGATCAAGTCGAAGCAAGGAGTTGCATTTAAGATATTCACAAAAGAAGAGCTGGAGCAGGCAACAAACAAGTTTGATAAGAGCCGAATTCTTGGAGGTGGAGGCCATGGAACTGTTTATAAAGGAATGTTAAACGACAATAAAGCAGTTGCTATAAAAAAATCAAAAATAATTGATGAGAATCAAAAGAAGGAATTTGGAAAGGAGATGGCTATTCTTTCTCAAATCAACCATAGGAATATGGTGAAGCTCTTGGGATGTTGTTTGAAGATGAAAGTTCCAATGTTGGTTTATGAATTTATCCCTAACGGAACCTTATTCCAATTAATCCATCATAGGAATAATACATCCTCTGTTTCACTGAATACCACAATCTACAGAAGCACTTACATATTTGTATTCATCAGCTTCCCCTCCAATTCTTCACGGAGATGTCAAGTCTTCCAACATACTTTTGGATGACAATTATGATGCAAAGGTATCAGATTTGGAGATTCAATGTTAGCATCAAAGGATGAAATCCAATTTGCTACACAAGTTCAAGGAACTTATGGTTATTTGGATCCCGAGTACCTACAAATATGCCAACTAACTGATAAAGTGATGTTTATAGTTTTGGCATAGTTCTTTTGGAGCTCCTCACTAGAAAGAAAGCAGTTTATTTTGAAGGACCTGATGAAGAAAGAAGCCTTTCATCAAGTTTTATAGCTGCCATGAAGGAGGATCGACTTCTACAACTTATGAACAATCAAGTTAAGAATGAAGAGGACATAGAGTTGATACAAGAAGTTGCTAAGTTAGCAAGGCGATGCCTTAGTGTTAGCAGGGAAGAAAGGCCTACAATGAAGGAAGTGGCTGATGAGCTTGATCAGTTAAGAAAATTCAAACAACAACCTCATATACAGCATGATGCTGAAGAAATAGAGAATTGCTTACTAAGCCATCAAGCTCCAATGAACGTGACATCTCAGGGTACTATAGTAGACAAGGAAGCAATGCTAGATATAGAATGTGAAGATAGATAATCTTTTTTTCCTTTTGGTTTTGGAAAAAGAGTTGGAAGATGATCATATTATGTTAGAATAGTACAAGCTTCCTTCCTGATGTTGTAAAAATATGATGCTTGTTTATGTGTGCTTATATGTGGATTTGAAAGATTAAGAATTTTTAGTTCCTAAAATATGGTTAACTTAAATTGTATCTATAATATTTATGGATCTATCTTTATCATTTTTATTATTGTTTTGCTAATAATCCAAATTACAGTTAAAATTTTTGGGATTGTGCTTGAATGGAGGTTAGCTTCAAGTCTGATAATGACTCACAACTCTGCCTTTCCACTTTATTTTTTTATAAAACTAGATATGTTTGGTGGAGGCTTGCAAGCTTGAATGCATTTATAGAATTTTTTAAAATTTTAATCTTTGAAGGGTACCCAAGTTTAGCCTTTGGCTGCCGTAGTGCCAAACTTTAGCTTCTGCAATGAATCCTAGGTCACTGTGTGGTCAATCACAAATTAAAGGATCTTAGTTGGACACCACTTTTTATGTTACTTTAAAAGATCAATAAGAGATGAAGTGAATATATGTATTGCACACACTAGGTCAAGAGTAAACGAAGGGATGATGTTTTTCTCTATTACTAGCTATTTTTAATTTTAACATCACTATAATAATTATAACAAATATTGTTTTTAAATATTACTTTTTAAGACAAAACGCAATCATTACCGCAATGGTTGATCATGTTTTTTTGAAGTCCTATTATACTCAAATAAGTTATTTAAAACCTTGATCTAGCATGCATGGTTAAAAAAACTAATCACTAAAAAAAATAATTTATTATAACAAATTATTCATCGTATAAAAGTCACCGTAATAAGTTATTACGATGATAAAAATTCATCGTAATAAAATATAAAATCATCGTAATAATTTGTTATCGTAATTATTTATTACGATGATTTATTTTTACTGTAATATCAATTTATTACGATAAAAATAAGTTATCGTAATAAATTTTTATTTAAATTTTAAAAATAATAAAAATTATTACAACAACTTATAAGTTTATATATGAATCATGCGTACTTTAACTGTAATAAGTAATGATGACTTGTAAGTTATATATGCGACTTATAAGTTATATATGCATGATTAATCACACTCATGTAATTCTTTTGGCCGGTAGCTGTCACAAAAGCTGACTAGCATTTTCTATGAAGCATGCGTACTTGGCTGAGCGAGCACGATAATGACTGGTCACGGTGATGGCCTCCAATAATAAAAAAAATTAGATTTACATTTTCTTTTCAATATATATGCTGATTTATTTGTGCGAATTATTTGACATGTACATGACGGCTGATTCCAGCGGTGGACTTACTTGTTATATTCCTTTAATTTAACACGTTGGAGTTTTTGATAGGTGACATGTACTTGAGAGGTATGTATAGTTAGGCTTTATCTACATTTGAATCAGACAACAAGGGTGAAGTCATGAAGCCGTAGGCGTCTCGTCACTATTTCTTTTCGTTCTTTTTCTTTCTTTCCCCCTCCTGCACATTGTGCATGATAATATCAAAAGATCACCATTACGCGAGGCATGTATTCGATCTGTAAGGCAAAAGGTATGGTAGATATTTATATATTATTGCACGATGGTGCACCTGTTGTTCAATTATAGTTAGAAATGATACATCATATCAAAAAATTATAAATAAATTAAATTAACTTTAAATATAATAAATAAATAAAATCTAATTTATTTGTTAATTAGATTAAATTTTAAATTTGATTTTAATTTATATATTACGTAAGCTACACGATACAGTTCATGTAATCCATTTAATTTATATAACTTGTATAATCCATATAACCCATATAATTTGATGAAGGATAAAATCGTTATTGCATTATTGATCGCCCACATCGATAATTGGGTCATGTCCAATCTAAACACCATATCAGCTAGCTGGCATAATAGCCAAGCGACGAAGCCGAATCACCTTTGACAAAATCGGATCGCCTAGAACCATTCTCATACCTCGGCAATCTGAGCCGACCATACCTCGGTAACCCGAGCTATCCTCATACCTCGGCAATTGAGCCGATCATACCTCGGTAACCCGAGCTATCCTCATACCTCGGCAATCCGAACCGAGCCATTCTATACATCGGAAAACCAGGTTATTCCTCGTTCTGGCCGAACCAAGGCATTCGAAATATCTCTACGGAATCCGGCGCAGGAGAGTTCGAATTCACTATAACTGAATAAGATTCCAAACGAGGAATCATACCCGAAAGTGGCCTAGGACCCACAAGAGTGGCCTAGGATCTACATGATCACTGAATCTCAAGGCATTAACCAGTTCTCCCAGCCGTCGATAATCTAACTGACAAAATACAGACTCTACTGACCTCATAACAAACTTGATTCGAAACCGTTCTGAATCCTAATGGCTTTCAAACCTCCCCTCGCGACACGTCCAACGAACTAGGTGATCCCCTATAAATACTACAGTCCTCCAATCTCTCAGGTACATAATTTTTACACGTGCAATTACTTGCACTCATACTCATTTACTGGCTCATATATTCCATTGAAGCTTCCCTGAGCTTAGAGCTCTCGAAAGAATACCCGCCTAAGGGGAAGTCTTCTGTGAGAGTCTTCTCTTCACATCTACTTGCTGTGAATCTCTACTGACTTGGGCGTCAGAGGGTCCTCCGCAGAGGACAACCTCCCACAGCACCCTCTGCGTGCGGACTGTCTTGCAGGTTCCGCCCAAAGCGATGAGATCGGCGTCTGGATAAGGAGCCAGAAGCGCACCCGAGTCGGAGAAAGGATTTCCGCGGCAATAGATTGGCGCTAGAGGAAGGGCCCCAAGTCCCATAAACTTGTGATCCAGGAGACAAGACTCAAAAACTAGAAAAACAGCCTCTAATGGCCAATCGGAAAAGAGCTACATTTGAAGCTCAAGATCGGGCCACCTCTCAAAGGCCTGATCCGATTAGCGGTGCGGTACCTCCACTGCCACCGCCAGCTGAAACCCCTTCGCCACTGGCAACGGCGGTAACGTTGGACTGGTTCACCACTCTGGTCCAGTAGGTTCAGGCATTAACCCAGTTGGTTCAGGAGCTCCAGGCAACTCCCAGCCCTACCATCCCTGCTCCTCAGCTTCACGAAGAGGCCGCTGCCCCCCCCCGCCAACAATTTCTTCCTCTAATCCGTGAGAAGCAGTGGATTATCATTGCCAGCCCGCAAAGGCAAAACCAGCGCCGCAGCGAGCTGGAGGGAAGAGCTCGCTCAGATCTAGGCGGGTGCGTTTCCTTTCTCCGATGTCTTCCCAAAACTTGACGCCGCTACCACCTTCCCATCACCCGATCCCTCTTACCACTCTGGATGAGGGGATTAGGCAGCAGATGCAGGAGATGCGGCAAGAATGGCGTCAAGAGTTAGATGCCGCCAGGCTAGCCCTCCGCCTCAACTGAAAGTGGAGCAGGGAATCCCCTTCCCCGAGAGGATCATGAGGGAAGTGATTCCCCCTCATGTCAAGCTCCCTACCATCGAGCCGTACCATGCATCCACCGATCCCGACAACCATTCAGCAGCTTCAGATCCTTCATGATGTCCATGGAGCATCGGATGCGATCCTATGTCGAGCCTTCCCCTCCACCCTAAGGGATCTGCCCGAACCTGGTTCAACAGCTTGAAGCCAGGTTCCATTGACTCTTTTGACGAGCTGAGCTATTTGCTTATCAACTAGTTCCTTAGCAGTCGTCGCCAGCGACGGAGATCCGATTCCCTATCCGAGGTCAAGCAGAGAGAGGGGAATCGTTGAAGAATTACCTCGGCCGCTTCAACACGGCCCTCTTAGAAGTCGACCATCTTAACCACGAGGTGGCTATATCCGCCTTGGCCAAAGGAGTGGCCAAGGAGGGAGACTTCTACCAGGCTCTAGAGGTTAATTACCCAAAGAGCCTTTGGGACATGATGTTCCTGGCAGACAAGTACGCTAGGATTGAAGAATCGAGAAGATCAGCTCAGGCCGAGTAGCTGAAAAAGAAGGAGGCAAAGGGCTCGGATAAGCAGCGGGCCCACCGCCGCGCTAACCCGCCTCACCACCACAGAGCTCCTCCACCACCGCCTCAAGACCAAACTCAGAGTCCAGCTCGAAGGTTCGACCGTTACACTCCCCTTACCACATCAAGAGCACAGATCCTGATGGAGATCGAGCGGCAAATTCCTTGGCCTCCCCCTCTTCGAGGCAATGCAGCTCGGAGGGACCCTACCAAGTACTATCGCTTTCATCGAGACTACGGGCATGATATTGAAGACTGCTGGCAGCTCAAGAATGAGATCGAGCTATTGATTTGGCGGGGTAGGCTGGACCGGTTCAGGGTCCCCCTGAGCCGAACAATGAGGAGAATTGCCAACCCAAGCCTCGCCAGCTTCCTCCACCAAATCCCCCGGTCCTCGGCAATGTCAATGTGATAGCGGCGGCTGGATCCCCATCTTTTTGGTCAAGCGAGGAGGAAAACTCGCCAAAGAAAGCTCGAGTTGATGAGCTCACTTTCTCTGATGAAGACCTTTGAAAGGTACAGTATCCCCATGATGATGCCTTGGTTGTATCTTTAAACACGAACAATTATGATATACACCGTATTTTGATTGATAGTGAAAGCTTTGTTAATGTTTTGTATTTCGATGCCTTTGTGAGATTAAAATTTCGAGTAGAAAGCCTCGACCGGTGGAGTCCACCCTAGTGGGCTTCACAGGTGACTCTATAATCCCTGAAGGAGTCATCACTCTGTTAGTCCGAGCTGGCACTTAGCCCCGCGTGGCTACCGTGCTCATGGATTTCCTTATGACCAAGCTCAGGTCTCCCTACAATACCATCCCCGGTAGACCAAGGCAAATATCTCTCAAAGCTATCATTTCCATTCCCCATCTCGCCATGAAATTCCCCATCGAATGGGGAGTGGGGGTTGTTCGAGGAAGTCAGATCATAGCTCGACATTGCTTTGTCGTTGACCTTCAGTCCAGAAAGCCCGAGGTGGATGGGCTGGATGCTCGGGAAGATCTCGCCAAGCAACGAGGAGAGCCGGCCGAAGAACTGGAGGAGGTATCACTTGATGAAGCCCGACCAGACCGAACCATAAAGGTCGGATCACAGCTAGAAGGAAAGCTTCGGCAAGAATTAATTGAATTCTTTTAGAGGAATGCCGACGTCTTTGCCTGGTCTACATCGGATATGCCCAAAATCAGCCCAGACATCCTGGTACACCGCCTCAGTGTGGACGAGACATTCAGGCCTATTAAGCAGAAGAAAAGGAGCTTCGCCCCTGAGCGCCAAAAAGCCATCGAAGAAGAGGTGGATAAACTCATCAAAGCCAAGTTTATTCGGGAGGTTAGTTACCCCAACTGGTTGGCGAATGTGGTCATGGTAAAAAAGTCAAATGGCAAATAGAGGATCTGCATCGACTTCACTTACCTCAACAAGGCCTGCCCAAAAGATAGCTTCCCTTTTCCGTGGATCGACCAGCTCGTGGATTCAACTTTAGGCCATCAAATGCTGACTTTTATGGATGCCTATTCGAGCTACAACTAGATCTGAATGGCGCCCGAAGATGTGGAGAAAACTGCCTTTATCATCGACCGAGGTATCTATTGCTACCGAGTTATGCCATTTGGTTTGAAAAATGCAGGTGCTACCTACCAAAGGCTGGTCAACAAAGTCTTCAAGGAGCAAATCGGTCGAAACATGGAGGTGTATGTTGATGATATGCTAGTGAAAAGCAAGGAGGCATCCCAGCACGTCAAAGATCTCACGGAGAGCTTCGCTACACTTCGAAAGTATCAGATGAAGCTCAACCCCACCAAATGCGCCTTCATGGTCAATTCCGAAAAATTACTCAGCTTCATGGTTTGTCAGCGAGGCATCGAGGAAAACCCTCAGAAGATTCATGCCCTGCAACAAATGGCCCTGCCTGGGTCAGTCAAGGACGTGCAATGCTTCACTGGGAGAGTGGCAGCCCTTAGCCGCTTCATTGCTCGATCGGCCGAGAAATGCCTTCCCTTCTTCAAAGTGCTTCAGTCGGCCAAAAACTTTCAGTGGACCCCAGATTGCCAGAAGTCCTTTGAAGACCTCAAGAAATACCTCGGCTCACCACCTCTCCTCAGCAGCCCAAAGCCAGGGGAAGTGTTGAGTCTATACCTAGCGATCTCGAAAGATGCTGTTAGCTTGGTGCTAATTAGAGAGGAGAACAAAGTTCAAAGACATGTTTATTATGTCAACAAATTGCTCAAGGACGCTGAAACGAGGTATACTCGTGTCGAGAAGATGGTCCTAGCCCTGGTAACATCGGTCCGAAAGTTGTGGCCATACTTCAGGCGCACACCGTTGTCGTCCTGACCGACCAACCCCTCAAGGCAATTATCCATCATCCGGAGGCATCGGAAAGAATGACCAAATGGGCTGTCGAACTGAGCGAGCATGACATTCAGTATCAGCCTCGTCCAGCCATTAAAGCCCATGTTCTGACGGACTTCCTCCTCGAATGTACCATACCCGAAGATGGCTCTGTTTTAGATACCTTTAGACAACCAAAGCCCAGCGTCCCATGGTTGCTTCACGTCGATGGATCCTCCAGCGCGGGCAGATCTGGCGCCAGCCTGGTCCTCACCAGTCTGAAAGGCATGACTTTCGAATATGGCATTCGCTTCTCCTTTTCGGCTTCAAACAATGAAGCAGAGTACAAAGCCTTGCTCTCGGACTCCGAATTGCCTACGAGCTTAAAGTCAAAAAACTGATTGCCTACATCGACTCCCAATTGGTGGCTGGCCAGGTGCAGGGAGAATTCGAGGCTCGAGAGCCAAGTATGATTCGGTATCTCCAAAAGGTGAGCGATTTATCCTCCTATTTCGATGAATTTAAAATTATTCAGATCCCAAGGTCTAAAAACACGCACGCCAACCTTCTATCCCGTCTGGAAACTACGAAGTCAATGGATCTCGAGCAAAAATTTCACTTGGAGGTCTTGGAGAAGCCTAGCATCGCCGATACTGATTAGATGATGCAGATTGACACCGAACCATCCTGGATGGACCTCCTGTACCAGTACCTTAAAGAAGGGTTGCTGCCCACTGATAGAAAGGAAGTAAGGAAGTTGAAATTGTAATCATCTCATTACGTTCTGATTGATGACCAACTGTACAAGCGGTCCTTCTCAATGTCGCTGCTCAAATGCCTCCGACCAACAGAGGCCGACTATGCTCTTTGGGAGGTCCACGAAGGCATCTATGGTAATCACCTCGGTGGTCGGGCCCTATGCCACAAAGTATTACGTCAAGGGTATTATTGGCCGACGATGCAAAAAGACACCGATGACCTCGTTCGAACTTGTGATTCATGCCAGAGGCATTCGAATGTTCAAAGGCTCCCCTCAGCACACCTAACATCCATATCATCCCCCTGGCCCTTCGCCAAGTGGGGGATGGATATTCTTGGCCCTTTCCCCCTTGCAACGGGGCAAAGGAAGTTCTTATTTGTTGCAATTGATTATTTTACTAAGTGGGTTGAAGCCGAGGCAATCGCCCAGATAACCGAAGCCTGCGCTAAAGACTTCGTGTGGAGATCCATCATCTGCCACTTTGGTCTTCCCTACACTATCATCACTGACAATGGGAAGTAGTTCAACAACCCTAAGTTCCGAGAGTTCTGCGAGGATCATGGCATTCTCCATCGCCTGACATCGATTGGACATCCTTAAGCTAATGGAGAAGCCGAGGTAACCAAGCGAACTCTCCTGCACGGAATCAAAGCTTGGCTTAACCGGGCATGAGGCCGATGGGCCAAGGAACTCCACCATGTGTTGTGGGCATACCGAACTACTGAAAGAGTACCCATAGGGCAAACCCCATTCAAGATGGCTTTTGGTACAGAAGACATCATCCCTGTGGAAGTCGGAATCCCCTCCCCTTATGTGGAAGGCTATTCAGAAGAATCCAACGACAAGCAGCTCCGAACTAATCTTGACTTGATAGAAAAAGTCAGGGAGAAGGCCTGAATCTGGATGGCCGCCTACCAACAAAGAGTAGCTCGTTATCATGCCACTAGAGTCCGAGGGAAGTTTTTCCTCCCCGGCGATCTGGTGCTTCGGAAGGCATCCGTCTCGAAGCCACTGGAGCAAGAAAAATTGTCCCCGAATTGGGAATGTCCCTACCAAGTGACGGAAGTAATTAGACCCGACACCTACAAACTCCAAGATTTGGATGGGAAATATATTCCTCGAACGTGGAACTTGGATAGTCTCCGTGCATATCATTAGTGAAAGTACGCTCTTACTAAACTCATTTTTTGTTCATTGAATTAAATTTAATTCTTAAGGCTCATAAAATTCTTCTAATTCTCCTTGAAAGCTGCAATGAGAAGTAGGTTTATAAATCCTTGGCCGGATCGAGCGATCTCCATACCTTGTCTGCGCCAAGTAAAATATATGTTGGCCCAGATGACAACCCAAGAGGGGGGAGGGGGTGAATTGGGTTCTTTAAAAATTAGCCTTTTAAAATAGTTTGCTTATGAAGAATGAAGGCAAATGCAATGTAAATACAAAGTGCAGAGAATAAAACAGAGATAGAGATAGAGTCAATGGAAGCACGGCAAACACAAAGATTTTATAGTGGTTCGGTGTATCCAACACCTACGTCCACTCCCAAGATTCACTTGGGTCACACTATATTCTTCCTTGATTACAGCAGAGTTGTTTTACAAGCTCACAACTCAAACTTGTTATTTTCGGGATCACAATGAACCCAGCTGGTTTTCAAGGGCTCACCAGCACAAAAACCCTAACACAAGCTTTACCAAGCTTGTACCGAGGTAAGACTACCTCCACTAGTTCAATCCCCCAGATTGAACTAGACACAATAATAGAAATGTTGTTTTTCAATTACAAAGCTCCTTAATGAGCAGATAATCAAATATAAGAACAAAGTTTAGAAAAGCCTGATTTGTAGTTGGTTGGCTTTTGAGCTTTTCTTCTTTTCTTCTTCTCCTTGCTGGATTGAATCAAGCCTCAGCTCCGATTCTTCACAGTTGAAGCAGTTGAGAAGATTTTGAGCTTTTTCTTCCTTTCTTTGAAAGTTGAAAATCTTTGATTTGCTCTTGAATAGCTCTTGGATTTTCTTTTGAAGCTTCCTTGGATTGTTGAACTTGAACACAGATGAAGCTTCCTTTGATTTCACACTTTTTCTTTCACTCTATTTGAATCACGGATTTTTTCAAATGACGCTCTGTTTTTTCGATTTTTTCTCTTCTTTTCTCTTGAAGTGAATATCTCTACTTTTTTTTGATTTGAAAATGGCTCCTCTATTTATAGATTCTGCAAAATATATCCGTTAGAGACAAGGAAATATAGCCGTTAAAGAAAAATCTTACCGTTGACGTTGAGTTGGCATTCGGGAAAATCTCGCCCAGATTTGCTGGAGTCGACTCCTGCTTTCCGCGAGTTGGCTCGAGGATGCGATACCAAAAATAGAAATGTTCAGAAAGTTAGACGGTCGACTCATCAAAAGTAAAGTGTCGACTCCTGACAGTCGGGGGTCGACTCATGAAAAGTTGGGGGTCGACTCGCGAAGTGCTCAGAAAAACACTCCTCTGGTGTCTGAGCGGAGTTGACTCACACAGTCATGGAGTCGGCTCGACCGAATCGGGGGTCGACTCTTGAAATCACTGGGGTCGACTCGAGAAACTCAGAAATCTCTGTATTCTGAGTGGAGTCGACTCTGAAACTCTAGAGTCGGCTCGGAACGTATCAAAAATCAAAGAATTTTCTGATTGACTTGAAATTCGTTCCAGATTCATTTTAAATCAATTTTTTGACTTGAATATAATAAATTATCATTAGGAATCAATTCAAGAAATGTTCCAAAAACTCATTGATTGAAATATGAAGTATAAAAATTTCTTTTTGAAAGCTTAAACGTGGAGCTTGAAGTTACTTTCAAATTGATTAAAGTCATACTTAACATACTCAATGATTGTTCTAAATAAATTCATTTCTTATGTAAATAAACTCATTGCATCTTTTAATATACTCATGGATTTTGGTAATCATCAAAATCAATAAGATTGGGGCAACAATTACTCAACAATCTCCCCAACAATCTCTCCCTTTTTGATGATGACAAAAACATTGAGAATATGCAAGATTGATTAAAGAATTTATTTTATTTTCATAGTTAGGCTTAGGCTCCCCCTGAATGAGGTAGCTTCCCCTATGAAACTCAATTAAGTATCCCATTCATTCAATTATTTAACTCATTCATTCAATCATTTTAATATCATTTGATTATTAATTAATTTCTCTATGCATATACAGTTATAAAACTATAAAACTCTCCCCTTTTTTGTTATCAACAAAAGGTAGAGATGCATCAAACATAATCATTCATTCATTTATTCAAGATATGATTTAACAAAATCTGAAATTCATTGATAATTTGAGAAGTACATTCAAATTGAGATTACATTGATCATTCAAAACATAACTAGATTTTTCATTATACCAAAATGTAACACATAAAGTGAACTTCATTACATTGTAAAGACTAAGCATCTAATACATCAAAAGTGAGTCATTACAATCCTAGTTAAATGATCTACAATATTTTTCATTCCATCTGTTTGAATCTGTACATACTCCTTCAGTCTTTATCAACAAAGTGCAAGCAGTCGATATTTTATTTGGAGTTCAGAATTGCATTTTGCATAGGTCTCACCATCACCACATGTCTTTAAGTTCTTCAAAGATATTCTTTAGATCTCCACTTAATGACTCAGATGAAGTGCTAAGGGTTGACTCAATCTTGGTGATCCGATCATCTAAAGAGTAAAGAGTTTCTTTGAGATTCATAAACTTGTTTTCAAACTCTATTTTAATATATTAGCCTGATCATCAAGAAGACCTTTAAGCTGCCTTAACTGAAGTTCAGAGAAACCAACAGATGAAGATGAAGTCTGATCAACCAACGGAGCAGGGTTAGGGACAGGAGCAGGAATAGGAGAGCTCGAAGGTACAGGCGAAGAATGTCTAACTGACGGTTCCGATGCCTCAGTATCCACGGCTCTATCATCCATCAAACCTTTCCTTTCCCATCTGCCATTCCTCTTAACAAAACCCATTCTATGTATAGTGGCCAAACTATAGTAATCGGTATGTCTTAGTTCTCATTGGCTCATTATCTGATATGACTATCCCTTGGCTTTGAAATATTTTAGTAAGAATCATGCCGTAGGGTAAACTGAATTTTCTCTTGCCTCCACAATCGGCAATGTACCATAAGATCATGCTTGGAAGATTAATGGGTTTACCGGTCACAATTGCATCCATTACAAATATATCTCTTCAGACACGTAGTCAAACCTCCCAATTTTGGGGAATAGGATTCTACTACAAATATTGGAGAAGTCTCAATTCTAAGGACAATTGATTAGCAAAGACCTCTTCAAAACCAACAATCTCCTGTTAAGCAGTCTAGACAGTGCTGGGCTTCTATCTTCAGAAGAAAAAGTAGATGTACCTGACATTGGAAGATCCAATAACCTTGAAAGCAAATCCACTGTCACTGAAATTCTATTTCCTCTAATGAAGCTTATAAGTCCATTGTCTCCTCTAGATAGATTCTTATAAAATTCCTTGACTAGGGCTGGGTAGGTAGGACAATCTAAAGAACAAATCTTTTTCCAACCCATCTCAATCAACTGCCTCCCCACTAGAAATCCTTCGGCCTCAAATAATTCAAAATTGACTTTCCTCCCGGTTGTTATCACTCTATCGGCAAGTCTATCTACCTGTGATGGAGCCGTAGAGGGAGAAGCACTAGGAGTCGAAGAAGATGAGGTTGAATCCAAGCTCGGTGAAGGCTCACGAGCGGGACGCCTCACGGTCTTCCTCACCGCCCTCTTCCTCTTTACACTGGCCGCACCAAGGTTAGATCCATGAGTTTTAGGGGCCATTGATCTATTGGAAGGGATAATCAGGGATTTCTGAGGATTTGGAAGGTCAGGAAATATTTTGGAGAGAGTATTTTAAGGATTCGAGATGATTGAAATGAGCGGCGAGTTGACTCTGCCCTAGATAAATTGACCTGGGACCACTTCGAGTCGGCTCCCGCAAAGAGAGGGGTCGACTCCGGACAATCACAGAAAATATCCCGAAGTGGAGTCGACTCGCGCAGAGAATGGGTCGACTCTAGAATTTCAGTAGAAACATGGAGTCGACTCCGATACTCACCGAGTCAGCTCCGAGACCATTTCAGAGCAAAAAAATATAAAGTTTCAGATAATCTGAAATGTGTCCGGAAGATGATCATAAAGATTGATAAAATAATTATTGGATTTTAGTAGATCAATCAGATATGAATTCTAGATAAGATTTCCTTAAAGATCAAGGATTTGAAAGAATTTTAGATAAAATTTCCTTAGGGGTTCCAAATTCACTCTAATGGATACAAATCCCTAACTCTCCTCTAAGATAACAGAATCTTTCTTCACTCAAGGGTTTTGTAAATATATCTGCTAATTGATCTTCAGTATTAACATAATCAAGACATATTTCATTATTGGCAACATGTTCTCTTATAAAATGATATCTAATTTCAATATGTTTTGTTCTAGAATGTTGAATTGGATTTTAGTTAGATTTATTGCACTAGTGTTATCACATTTTATAGGTGTTTTATCAAGTGTGATACCATAGTCTTCAAGTTGTCGCTTAATCCATAGGATTTGAGCACAGCAACTTCCAGCCGCAACATATTCAGCTTCAGTAGTTGATAATGCAACTGAATTTTGCTTTTTGCTAAACCATGAGATTAAGTTACTTCCTAAGAATTGGCATGCACCACTTGTGCTTTTTCTATCTAACTTACATCCAGCATAATCAGAATCAGTATATGCAATTAAGTTCAATGTTGAGTCTCTAGAATACCATAAACCTACATTTTTAGTTCCACTTAAGTATCTTAGTATTCTTTTAACAGCAATTAAGTGTGATTCTTTAGGTTCAGACTGAAATCTAGCACATAAGCAAACAGCAAACATTATGTCTGGTCTACTTGCAGTTAAGTAAAGTAGGGATCCGATTATACCTCGATAATATTTTTGATCAACCTTCTTACCTTCTTCATCTTTGTCCAGCTTGCATGAAGGACTCATTGGAGTTCCGAGGGGTTTGATTGATTCCATACCAAACTTCTTTAGAATTTCTCTTGTGTATTTTGTTTGGTTGATAAAGATTCCCTCTTTGCTTTGTTTGATTTGGAGTCCAAGGAAGAAATTGAGTTCTCCCATCATGCTCATTTCAAATTCACCCTGCATTAGCTTAGCGAATTCTTGACATAGAAGATTGTTAGTAGCACGAAAAATGATATCATCAACATATATTTGAACTACTAATAAATCTTTACTTTTCTTTTCAAAAATAATGTTTTATCTACATTTCCTCTTATAAAATCATTTTCAATTAAGAATTTACTTAATCTATCATACCAAGCTCTAGGTGCTTGTTTCAAACCATATAATGCTTTGTGCAATTTAAAAACGTGATTTAAAAATTCATGATCTTCAAAACCTGGTGGCTGTTCTACATATACTTCTTCATTTATAAATCCATTTAGAAAAGCACTTTTTACATCCATTTGAAATAAGTTAAAATTCATGTGACATGCAAAAGCAAGTAATAGTCTAATGGCTTCTAATCTAGCTACTGGTGCAAGGTTTCATCAAAATCAATACCTTCTTCTTAATTATATCCTTTTGCAACTAATCTAGCTTTGTTTCTAATTACTATGCCATTTTCATCTAGTTTATTTCTAAATATCCATTTTGATCCTATAACAGAATGATTTTTAGGTCTTTCCACTAAAGTTCATACATTATTTCTAGTGAATTGATTTAATTCTTCTTGCATTGCTAACATCCAATTATTATCTTTTTCAGCTTCTTCTATAGTTTTAGGTTCAATTTGTGATACAAATGCAAGATGATTACTAATATTTCTCATAGATGATCTAATTCTTATTCCTTGAGATGGATCACCTATAATCAATTCCTTAGGGTGACTATAAGCATATCTCCATTCCCTAGGTAGATCTACATCATTATGATTAGTATTAATATCATCATCCTTAGGTGAATTATTATCTTTAGCGTCTTGCTCATGATCTGAAGATACATCAATATTAATTTTTCAAGATCTTTCTCAATTATGTTTGTATCTTCTTCATCATTAAACTTTTCGGAACGAGTTGCTAAAGATTCATCAAAAACTACATGAATGGATTCTTCAACAACTAAAGTTTTCCTGTTAAATACTCTATATGCTTTACTAGTTATTAAATATCCTAAGAATATTCCTTCATCAAATTTAGCATCAAATTTGCCTAAATTATTTTTACCATTATTGTGAACAAAGCATTTACAACCAAATGCATGAAAATATTTAATGTTGGGTTTTCTATCATGCCATAATTCATAAGGTGTTTTCTTTAAAATAGGTCTTATTAAGGCTCTATTTAGGATGTAACATGCTGTGTTAATAGCTTCTGCCCAAAAGTATTTCGGGAGTTTACTTTCACATAGCATGTACGGGCCATGTCTTCTAAAGTCCTATTTTTCCTTTCAACTACTCCATTTTGTTGAGGGGTTCTTGGTGTAGAAAAATTATGATTAATACCATTTTCATTGCAAAAACTTTCAAATAATGATTTTCAAATTCAGTTCCATAATCACTTCTTAGAGACACTATGGTAGTGTTTTTCTCATTTGTGACTTTCTTGACGAATTTCAGGAATATCGAGAAAGTCTCATCTTTGTGAGCTAAAAACATTACCCAAGTAAATCTAGAGTAATCATCTACTATCACAAGACCATATTTCTTTCCTCCTAGACTTGTGGTTCTAGTTGGTCCAAAAAGGTCCATGTGAAGTAGCTCTAATGGCCTAGAAGTTGAAACAACATTTTTAGATTTAAAAGAGCTTCTCGTTTGTTTTCAAACTGACATGCATCACATATTTTGTTATTTTCAAAATCTATTTTAGGTAGACCTTTTACTAAATCCATTCTAATTAGTTTTAAAATTAGGTGTGTGCTTGCATGACCTAATCTTCGATGCCACAACCAGCCAATCTCATTCATATTAGCATTATTAGCAACTAAGCAATGATTATTAGTAGACAAATTGTCTAAGTCAATCAAGTATACATTGCCATTTCTATTTCAATAAAAACAATGCTATTATCAATGGTATTAGCTACTGTGCATATAGAAGATTCAAATGATACTTTAAAACCTTTGTCACATAATTGGCTTATACTAATTAAGTTATGCTTTAAACCATCAACATAAAGTACATTTTCAATGTATGTGGAGGGAGTTATTTGAATGTTACCAAACCCCAAGATTTGGCCTTTGCCATTGTCGCCAAATGTAACAACTCCTCCTTCTTTTCTTCAAGGGTGATGAATTCTTCTTTGTCACCCGTCATATGTCTTGAGCAGCCACTATCAAGATACCACTTTTCTTTGATCTCTTGGCCACAAGACATTCCTGCAATGGAATCAAACTTTATGTTTAGGTACCCAAGCTTTCTTGGGTCCTTCATGGTTAGTAGCAACAAATATTGTTCCTTTCGGAACCCATATTTTCTTCCCCTTAACATTTAAGTTTTTATTAGGTTTTAGAATTTTACATTCATAAGATTTATGTCCTTTTGATTACATTTAAAGCATGTAAAATTACTTTGGCCAGCACGCACAAAAATATTTTTAGTGATTTTTGTTTTCTTAAAGTGTTATATCCTAACCCAGCTTTGTCAAAAACTGCTTTTTGACTATTTAATAACATGTCTAATTTAGTTGAGCTTAATGTAAACTTATCGACTATGTTCTTATGTTTTTCAACCTCTTTCCTTAGTTTATCATTTTCATTGGAATTTAATTCTTTATCTTTGACCAAAACTTCATTTTCAGATTTAAGTTTCTTAACTTCATTATTAAGATCTTCCTTTTCTTTAATGAAAGTTAAATTTTTATTTTTCAAAATCTTGTATTTCTTTTTCAAAACCTTGAAATCACCAACAAGTTCATTAAAAGCATCAAATAATTCATCAAATGCAAATTCATCGCAAGGGTTATCGGTACTTACCTCATCATTGTCGTCCGCCATAAAACATACGTTTGCAACTTCCTTTTGTTCTTCATCTTCGGAAGAAGATTCCTCGCTATCACTCCAAGTCGCCACATAAGCCTTCTTTTTCTTTTTGTAGGCTTTCTTCAATTTAGGACATTCATTCCTAAAGTGCCCCGGTTTATACACTCATAGCAAGTCAAGGGGTCTTTCTCTTTTTCTTTGTCATTGTCCTTGTTCTTATCCTTTTCTCCTTCCCACTTTGCTCCAAATTTCTTCTTGTGGAAGGGTTTCTTTCTCCTCATAAATCTTTTAAACTTTTAGCTAAGAGAGCAATTTCTTCATCATCATCATCATCATCACTGCTGCTCTCTTCTTCTTTTGCAGCTTTGAGGGCAATCACTTTCTTCTTCTTTGTGTCCTCCTCTACATGCTGCCTCATAGTCAGCTCATGGGTCATATGAGATCCTAGAAGCTCCTCTAAGGGTAGAGTGTTGAGGTCCTTTGCTTCTTGGATTGCTGTCATTTTTGTTTCCCATAATCTTGGTAATGACCTAAGAATTTTTCGAACAAGTTCTGAGTTAGTATATGTCTTACCAAGACTTTTCAAACCATTAACAATGTCTGTAAATCTAGTATACATGCATGCAATGGTTTCAGATTGTTCCATGCTAAACAACTCATATTTATGGACAAGAATATTAATTTTAGATTCTTTTACTTGGTTAGTACCCTCATGGGTAACCTCTAGTCTATCCCAAATCTCCTTTGTGGAATTACATGTGAAGATTCTATTAAATTCATTAGCATCTAAGGAGCAATATAAGACATTCATGGCTTTAGCGTTAAGCTGTGCCATCTTCCTATCATTATCATTCTAGTCCCTTTCGGGCTTAGGAACAATAGTGCCATCAATAACATGTGTGGGTGTACTAGGTCCATTAATTATAACACCCCATAATTCATAATCAGAAGCTTGAATGAATATCTTCATTCTTGCTTTCCAATAAGAATAATTTGAACCATTAAACAGTGGAGGTCTATTCGTAGAATGACCTTCAGCAAATGATCCAACTTGTGTTGCCATTTGGATCTTTAGCTATTGATCGTGTGATCAAAATCTAATGAGCACTAGCTCTGATACAAATTGTTGGCCCAGATGACAACCCAAGAGGGGGGGGGGTGAATTGGGTTCTTTAAAAATTAGCCTTTTAAAATAGTTGCTTATGAAGAATGAAGGCAAATGCAATGTAAATACAAAGTGCAGAGAATAAAACAGAGATAGAGATAGAGTCAATGGAAGCACGGCAAACACAAAGATTTTATAGTGGTTCGGTGTATCCAACACCTACGTCCACTCCCAAGATTCACTTGGGTTCACACTATATTCTTCCTTGATTACAGTAGAGTTGTTTTACAAGCTCACAACTCAAACTTATTGTTTTCCCAGGATCACAACGAATCCAGCTGGTTTTCAAGGGCTCACCAGCACAAAAACCCTAACACAAGCTTTACCAAGCTTGTACCGAGGTAAGACTACCTCCACTAGTTCAATCCCCCAGATTGAACTAGACACAAATAATAGAAATGTTGTTTTTCAATTACAAAGCTCCTTAATGAGCAGATAATCAAATATAAGAACAAAGTTTAGAAAAGCCTGATTTGTAGTTGGTTGGCTTTGAGCTTTTCTTCTTTTCTTCTTCTCCTTGCTGGATTGAATCAAGCCTCAGCTCCGATTCTTCATAGTTGAAGCAGTTGAGAAGATTTTGAGCTTTTTCTCCCTTTCTTTGAAAGTTGAAAATCTTTTGATTTGCTCTTGAATAGCTCTTGGATTTTCTTCTGAAGCTTCCTTGGATTGTTGAACTTGAATACAGACGAAGCTTCCTTTGATTTTACACTTTTTCTTTCACTCTATTTTGAATCACGGATTTTTTCAAATGACGCTCTATTTTTCCGATTTTTTCTCTTCTTTTCTCTTGAAGTGAATATCTCTCTATTTTTTTTGATTTGAAAATGGCTCCTCTATTTATAGATTCTGCAAACATATATCCGTTAGAGACAAGGAAATATAGTCGTTAAAGAAAAATCTTACCGTTGACGCTGAGTTGGCATTCGAAAAAATCTCGCCCAGATTTGCTGGAGTCGACTCCTGCTTTCCGCGAGTCGGTTCGAGGACGCGATACCAAAAATAGAAATGTTCAGAAAGTTAGAGGGTCGACTCATCAAAAGTAAAGTGTCGACTCCTGACAGTCGGGGGTCGACTCATGAAAAGTTGGGGGTCGACTCGCGAAGTGCTCAGAAAAATACTCCTCTGGTGTCTGAGCGGAGTCGACTCACACAGTCATGGAGTCGGCTCGACCGAATCGGGGGTCGACTCTTGAAATCACAGGGGTCGACTCGAGAAACTCAGAAATCTCTGTATTCTGAGTGGAGTCGACTCTGAAACTCTAGAGTCGGCTCTGGAACGTATCAAAAATCAGAGAATTTTCTGATTGACTTGAAATTCATTCCAGATTCATTTTAAATCAATTTTTTGACTTGAATATAATAAAATTGTCATTAGGAATCAATTCAAGAAATGTTCCAAAAACTCATTGATTGAAATATGAAGTATAAAAATTTCTTTTTGAAAGCTTAAACATGGAGCTTGAAGTTACTTTCAAATTGATTAAAGTCATACTTAACATACTCAATGATTGTTCTAAATAAATTCATTTCTTATGTAAATAAACTCATTGCATCTTTTAATATACTCATGGCTTTTGGTAATCATCAAAATCAATAAGATTGGGGCAACAATTACTCAACAATCTCCCCAACAATATATTGACAAACCTCGGCCGGGCCGAGAGAGCTTCGTACCTTGGCAGCGCCAAGTAAATATAATCTTAAATCCTTGGCCGGACCGAGCGATCTCCGTACCTTAGCCGCACCAAGTAAAATATATTTGACAAACCTCGGCCAGGCCGAGAGAGCTTTGTACCTTGGCCGCGCCAAGTAAAATATAATCTTGAAGCCTCAGCCAAGCCGAGTGACAGTCTCCGTACCTTGGCAGCGTTAAGTAAAATATAATCTTAAATCCTCGGTTGGGCCGAGCGATCTCTATACCTTGGCCACGCCAAGTAAAATATATTTGACAAACATCGGTCGGGCCGAGAGAGCTTCGTACCTTGGCCGTGCCAAGTAAAATATAATCTTGAAGCCTTAGCCAGGCCGAGTGACGGTCTTCGTACCTTGGCATCGCCAAGTAAATATAATCTTAAATCCTTGGCCAGGCCGAGTGATCTCCATACCTTGGCTGTGCCAAGTAAAATATATTTGACAAACCTCAGCCGGGCCGAGAGAGCTTCGTACCTTGGCCACGCCAAGTAAAATATAATCTTGAAGCCTTGGCCAAACTGAGTGATATATTCTTGAAGCCTTGGCCAAGCCGAGTGACAGTCTCCGTACCTTAGCTGCGCCAAGTAAAATATAATCTTGAAGCCTCGGCCAAACCGAGTGATATATTCTTGAAGCCTCGGCCAAGCCGAGTGACGGTCTCCGTACCTTGGCAGCGCCAAGTAAAATATATCCTTGAAGCCTCGGCCAAGCTGAGTGACAGTCTCCATGCCTTGGCCGCACCAAGTAAAATATATTCGACAAACCTCGGTCGGGCCGAGAAAGCTTCGTACCTTAGCCGCGCCAAGTAAAATATAATCTTGAAGCCTCGGCCAAACCGAGTGATATATTCTTGAAGCCTCGACCAAACTGAGTGATATATTTCTGAAGCCTCGGCCGAATCAAGTGATCTATTCCTAAATTATCCCCGAAGCCTCGGCCAAACTGAGTGATATAGTTCTAAAGCTTCGGCCTGATCGAGTGATTCCTCAAACACTCTGACGCGACTAAGGCGTCCTATCATGCTTCGGCAGAGGTAAGTAACCTTTCTTCACTTAGCAACAAAATTATGCAAGTTATTTCTTTTCAAAGAAATACATACTTCATCCCTTAAATAAGATCATGTTTACCACATGAGTTCATAGGGCCACCCAGGCCTCCCTCTGACCTAAACAGAGATAAACGCTTCCTCCACAGAGGACTGAATATCATGTTAACAAAAACAAAGTAGCAAAAGCGCTGCTGGACTTATAGATTGTGCTACGGTTTGAAAAGCATAAAATGATAGTAGCAACTCTCAACACAATCACATCGGAAAAAGAAATAGATGTTAAAAGAAGAAAGAGTAGAAACTTTCTTTATTAACGAAAGAATTACAACCTCCTGAGAGGCATTACAAGTACATCATAGCACAGGAGATAAAGATAAAAAAATGCTCGGCTGAGCAGCTTTGGTCGATAACGATGTCTCTAATCTGATCCTAGAAATCAGAGAAACTAGACAGCTCTGTTGAGCTACTGGTTAATGCCAAAGAACAAAGTAGGCCATCCACGGATCCCTCGGACGGACACGTTGGGGGATCATAACCAGGTCAAAGACCTGTGGATGCTTATGCCAATGAAGCATCCCCCCCATGTGGGATGCTAGTCTGCTAGCCACTGCCCAAGTACATAGGCAGAGAACCAGCAGACCAACACCACCCTCCTCCCTCTTCACATGGAAAAAAATTCCTTAGGCGGATGAACTGAGGAATCCCAATTGAGGGAGGAGGCAAAGTCCATGTTAGCCATGGGGGATACGTATGCTTTGCGTTCCCATGGTCCCCATGGTAAGTGACAAAGGACACACAGGAAGCGCATACGTGCACTCCCCATATGACCTCTGCGAGCATCCCGTGCACTCTCCATCTGACCTTCGAGAATTCCTCCCTTAAGGACTATCTGCTCTTCAGCAGCTTCTCCATCACCCTAGCTACCTGGGATGAACCAACTTTCAAAAGGGAAGCTCGATCTCTCCGCTCTCAATGAAATAAGCACCATGAAAGCCCTTACAACTCACAGAAAGAGAAGGTCTTGGGAGATAGCCTACCATGGCCCACTCTCCCCATTTTATAGGCAAGCAAGCCGAGGGCAATCATTAAAGAAGGGAGCCCCAGAATTTGAAACACCCTTGCCACGTCGCCACGTAATAGGGCAAAAGAAAGGGGCACATTCTAAAGCGCGCCGAGCATGCCTCCCAAGCTGTGACGAAAAGCAGAAGAGGAATCTCTGGAAAGGCTTGACTTGCCCCACCGCTTCAAATGTCATCGGAAGAGGAATCTTGGGTTCCTCAGTGGCAGACTGAGGGCATTCTTTGGGAGCCATAGCCTCATTAGGGCCCAGGATAGCGTCAAGATCGATGTCCGAAATATCCTCATACTCGGCTTCTTCGGCCCCCAGGTTAGAAGTATCAAAACATTCGGCCTCCAGAAAGGATAAATCCAACTCGGGATATGCTCAAAAGATCTTCGCTCGAGTTTCCTCCTCGCCGAACCAGAACGCATCGGCATAAGCCTCTCTACGCTCTTCATAAAATTGAATAGAACTTTTGTACTCCTCCACGGCCGAGGTGATTCGGTTATTTGCTTCAACTAGCTGGTCCCCAAGTTCGAGGTTCATTTGGCGACTCGCAGATAACTCCGCCCTTAGAGCCTTAAATTGCTCCTGCGCCTCGAGCCCAATTCTTCCCATTTGCAAAACATTAGAACGTTTGAGCCCACAAGCAAAAGAAAAGTATCAGAAGCAAATAAATGAGAAGACACTATATCTCTCCTCCCGCTAAGCCATTTTATTGCTCAGCTCTTGAACCTTTTCCAGGGCCTTCAATTTGGCCGATTTATTTTGTTGGAGACCCTCCTTGAGGTCATTAATTTGAGACTATTTGTCCCTGATTTCCCACCGAGATTGATCAAGATCATCAGTGAGCCTAGCAATCTGCTCATGTTGCCATTTCAGCTGATTTTCCATATCAGCAAGTTCCTTATCCAGACCGGCAAGCTGATCTCGTTGCTATCGGCACCTGTGCTCCTCCTCCTCGAGCCTCCTGCCCCAATTATTTTTCTCCTCAGCATGACTAGCCTTCAGCTGGTCCCATCTTTTTTCAAATACTGCTGCATGGCCTTAACTTCGATGGCTTGCTTAGCCTTAATTTGGGATAACTCTAGGCAAGCCTTGTCCAATTGTTCACAGAAATCCTGAAGCTCTCTGACTTGAGTGATATGTCTATTTATTATCCCAATTTAACTATTAAAATAAATATTAATTACTTTAAATTTATTAAGAATTGATACTTTTTATAGATGTTTGTAGGAAAGGAGCCTATAGATGGAAAGAGCTTGATTTTTGGAGTCCAATGATGCAGACGACACTCAAATCAGGATTCGGTTTGCCCAAAAGGAAGAAAGAGATGATTTCGCATGATTCCCTGTGCAAACTAAGGCAAGAGGAAACCCTAGATGTGCTCTATAAAAGGAGGACCTTAGGCAGTAGTTGGGAGGAGGAGTTTCTACAAAGCTCTTTTTATTCTTCTTTTATTTAGATTATTGTATTTAGGCCTGGAAGAGAAAAATTATGGAGGGGATGCTGGCAGCAGCAATGCGTGGCTAGATTCCTTCAACTTGGGATGATGATGAAGCCTGTAATTAGGTTTTATCTTTCTTTTTGTTCTTAAATTCTATGCAATAAAAATTATGCTCTTCTTTATTATATCTTTAAGTTATTTTTCTGATTGAGGTTTGATCTGGCATACACGGCTTGTACCCTCTACCGACATACCGTGATCTCAGAATACGGTACGTGCTTAAGAGAGACAGATCATAGTATGATAGATTAGACCCTTAACCTTGCAATGATTAGATAGTTTATACTCTAAGCAGACGTGCCGTGATCTTCTGATACGGTCCGTGCCTGACAAGAGATAAATTATTCTAATTTAAATTTATAAAAATTATTACATTGCAACATTAAAAAAGAAGATAAAACCTTTTTCATGGTGGATTCGGATTCCTGGGTTGCTTCTCCTGCTATTTAAATTTGTTAATTAATTAGTTGTTATCTTTTAATAACCATTATTCTTAATATAATCCTCTATAGATAAATTTTTTTTTTTCTCTTTCATGAAATAATTGCCCTTGATCCTTGAGGATACGATTCCGATTCACCACTAGCTATAGTAGTGAGTAGGTTTATTTTTGACCGCCAACGACAGCGATCAAATTTTGGCATCGTTGCCGGGGATCCAGGCATGATTACTTCACGAAAAAATATTTAAAAAAACAAAAAAATTATTATGAATTTTTTCTTAATTTTAATTTTTTTTTAATTATTTCATTATTATTCTTGCTTCTATATAAAAGAAAAGAGTAAAAAAAATTCTTTTTTGTTGAATAGTTATTGCTCTCTTTAGCTTATTACTTTTTTTATAGTTACCTTAATTGTTAGATTTTCTTATTTTCTTTTTAACATAAAAAATTACTTTCCTTCTTATCACAAATCCACTTTTAACCTAATCAACTTTTCCTTTTAATTAACTTACCTTAAAAGAACATGAAATAAAACCCTAAGTCACTTTCCATAAAAGATAATTAATTTAAGAAAACAAAATAATAATAAAAAATAAATAAATAAAAAAAAAAAAAATATTTATTTCTATGCTTAGATTGACTTAGGTAAATTTATTTTCTACAAAACTCAAAATTCTTCTATTGACATCTCATAATTTATTAGGAAATTAGAAACCTAATCACAAAAATCTTAAAAAAAAAGTAATTAGATTAATTTTGTTTGATAATTTCAAGAGGTGGACATCTTATTGTTGCATAGCATTTTCATAATTAACTTTAAGGGCACAAACCCCCAATCAAGATAAGGTGGGGATTTCATCACCCTTTCTTAGCCCACAAATCACATCCTTCATTTTGCATTAACCTAACCTTTAACTCTAAAATTAATTAGGCGTCAGCCCCTAAGGAACTCGAGCACAATAGGACAAGGCACCTAAAAGAGTTGGACCAGGTCAAGATTGACTGCTTAACTGGTGTCTAGAAAAGGAAAGGAAAGTGGTTACTTAATTGGTTCCGTTCGCTTACCAAGTAAGCAACGGGGGACCCCCACTGACCTTATCCTCAACTGGCTAGTTAATCAGCTAATTTTTGACTTGGAGGGCTCCAAGGCAGTCTTGGAAGTTAGGAGCTGTCTAGATCTAAGGTAATCCTAGAATAGAGAGTCCAATTTTTATTAACTTGATTGCTAAGAATTATTAAACCCTAATTAAATTCGTCATTGCTCTTAGTTCTAGGAATCTTTTAGGATATTTTCTTTAGAGTTTTCTTCTTTCTCTTCTATATATATAAAAAATTGAATTATTGTTTGCTTTAGAGTCATTGGTAGGGTGTATGCTTGGTCACCGATCGTTGCAACCCAACCTTATACCCTTAGATCCTGAGATAGAAAGAACTATTAGAGCAAACAGACTCAGAATCATGGATCCTAATAACGAAAATAATCAACCATGACAGTTAAAAGAGTATTTCACTCCTTCAAGGTATACCTATTCCCCTGCATTCAAGTGCCTCCAGTAGAAGTTGTCCAATATGAAATTAAGTCAAGTGTAATCCAAATGTTACCATCTTTCTATGGACTTACAAATGAGGATCCCTACAAACACTTAGATGAATTCTTGGAAATTTGCTCAACTGTCAAGATTCAAAATTTCTCTAATGATGCACTTAGGCTTAAGTTATTCCCTTTTTCCCTAAAAGATAAAGCCAAGTATTGGTTAAATTCATTAGACACTGTTATAATTTCAACTTGGGATCATCTTTAGAGAGAGTTTCTTAAGAAATATTTTCCCGTAGGAAAAATGAATCAAATTAGAAAAGCCATAACAAGTTTTTTCCAAATAGATGGAGAGATGTTTCAGACATGGGAGAGATTTAAAGAACTGATTAGAAATGTCCACATCATGCCATACCCAAATGGCAACTGATTCAGTGCTTTTATGATGGTTTACCAGAAAAGCATCGACAAATGGTTGATGCTTCATGTGGTGGGACATTTATGTTAAAAAATGAACATGAAGCTTGGCAACTCTTTGAGACATTAAGTGAAAATTCCTGGTACCACATGTCTGTTGCCTGTAGAGATCCTCCCACAAACCTAAGAGAGGGGAATATACAACATAGGTCAGTCTATAGACATTTCTATCAAAATTGATGAACTATCCCAAAAACTTGATCGAATTCTACAAGTTGGAAACACCTCTTTCCCATCTACTCAATTACATGAGGTTTGTATAATCTGTTCGAGTACAACCCATTCTAAAGGTGAATGTCCAGCCGCATATCAATTTCCTGAGCTTATTCAAGAGCAAGCCTACCAAGCCCAAACCCGAATGGCTCCTAGACCAGAAAATGGTCCATATTCAAATACTTACAATCCTACTTGGCAAAATCACCTAAATTTTTTATGGAAACCCCAACCTATCATTAGTCCAACATCAATTAGGCCTAACCATCAAGAGACCCAATTTAGAAGCATGTCGTATTCCAAATATCCAAGTACTCCTCAACATTCACCAAATAATTATGATCTTACTTTCGAAGAGAAGGTTTACAAGCATTGAAAGGGCTACTCATCTTCTTCACTTACACACACAATCCATTGCACAACTAGAAACCCAGATAAGTCAACTAGCCACAACATTCAGTAAAAGAGAATGGGGTAAGCCATCGAGTCAGCCCGAAGCTAATCCTAGGGACCTAAACATCCAAGGATCAAAACAAGAAGCCCAGATTAACCAACTAAGTGTTATTCATACATTAAGATCTGAAAAATAAATAGATAATCAGATGGATACACATGAAGAAGAAGAATTAGAAGTCCCACCACTTGAACAACTTATTGAGCTGGGTCAGCCCGAAACACCTGAGGCATCAGAGTCTAATGTAATGGCCAACCCACCAATTGAGCCCATGTCAAAAGAAGATAAACAAAAAATTAGGATTGTAGCACCATTCCCAAATAGACTTAAGTCCAATCAAAATTCAGCTCAATTTGATAAGATTTTGGAGGTCTTTAAGCAAGTTAAAGTGAACATCCCCTTATTGAACATGATCCAACAAGTCCCAGCCTATGCCAAATTCCTTAAGGATCTATGTACCAAAAAGAAGACCATCTATGTACCCAAGAGAGCCTTTCTAGCAGCCAGTGTGAGCTCTTACCTATCAAACCATATGCCAGTAAAATACAAAGATCCAGGATCACCCACTATTTCATGCATTATGGGGAACACCCTCATAAATAGGGCTCTATTAGACTTAGGAGCAAGTGTTAATATATTGTCATACTTTGTATATAAGAAACTAGGGTTAGGAGAACTAAGCCTACGAAAATGATCCTACAACTAGCTGATCACTCTTTGAAAGTACCCAAGGGAATAGTAGATGATGTATTGATCAAAGTTGGTAACTTTATCTACCCATTGGACTTTGTGATTTTAGAAACTGAACCAGTGACAAACCCAAAAAGCCACATCCCAATGATTTTAGGTAGATCATTTTGGTCATATCTAATGCCCTAATTAATTATCGAAATGGATTAATGAAACTCTCCTTTGGGAATATGTCAATTGATCATAATATTTTTAATCTTACCAATACACATTAAGCAAGCGACTCAAATTATGTTCAGGATACTGTTTATGATCCAATTGACCTTAGTGATGAAAAGCTTGACATAGAAACCTGCATAAACCAAGATGGGGAGCAAATTAATGAGGTTGCTATAATTGATAAAAAATTAAGATGGAAACTTCCAACTGAACTATTAAGAAAGTACCTGAACCATTACCTAAACAATCAATAAAGGAACCACCCAAATTAGAACTGAAACCACTTCCCAAGCATCTCAACTATGCATATCTAGGTCCATCAGAAACCCTACCTGTGATTATTTCAACCGATCTAGACTCCTCACAAGAAGAGAAACTATTGAATGAGAATAAAGAAGCGTTAGGATGGACCATGGCTAACATAAAAGGGATTAGCCCCTCGATCATTCAACATAGGATTCACTTAAGGGAGAAAACCAAGCCTATAAGAGATCTTCAAAGAAAACTTAAACCAACCATGAAGGAAGTAGTAAGGGAAGAGATCATCAAACTCCTTGATAATGGTAATCAAAGTGAGCCATGACATCTGGCTGAAGACATTAAACTTAGCGCTTTTTGGAAGGCAACCCAAAATTTTTATGTTCTAACCTTTATTTCATGATTCTTATTTTTAAGAATAAGAGACTACTCCGCACGGTCACTCCTAACATTACACAAGGCATATCTCATCCAGGTGATGTTTCTTCTTATTTTATTCTTCCTTACTTCATTGAGGATAATGAGAATTAAGTTGGGGGGTAAGAGAAATCTTTTTGAAAAATATTTTGAAAACACCTTGGAATTTTTTAAAAATTTCAAACTTTTTATGCTATGAAAGAAATTCTTGAGAAAATTGACTAGAAAAAGGTAATAGAGTTAGAAAATATTGGCTAATAACTGTAGAGAGCCAAGGAGTAGACTAGCTGGTCAAACTTTTAGTGACCTACTTAGGTCATCTAAAGGCTATTAGCACTTCATTGCACATGCACACTGATGAGGTAAATTAGGTATTAGTTGTAAGGTCAATTGGAGATTCAATTATTACTGAAAATTGGTAATTGATATACACCCCAATGAGAGAAACTTGAATTTAAGGAAAGAGCTACCTGCCTGATAAAAAAATATATATATATATATATATATATATATATATATATATATATATATATATATATATATATATATATATATATATATATATAAGTCTAACATTGGTTTTCCATCGAGTAACCGGGCACCTCATCTAAGTAAGCATTGTTGTTCGCGTTAAAAAATGGGCAATATAAAGATATCGCTAAAAATAAAAATAATAAAAATAAATAAATAAAAAATATATATCAGGCAGTGTGAAAGCTACCTTAGGTCATGTGCTTAATTTTAGGGTGTATAAAAGTTGCTCAAAGTAAGTGATAAGCGAAGATACCATTGTTTCTTACAAGCTAGTACGAAATGCTAAGTTAGCCATCATAAACATAAGTGCTGTAGATCTATAAATGAACTCTAAGAAAGTTTCTGATAGTTCTGACAACAAAATTTATTCAAAAACTCAATAGTTAATTAGTGATACTGGCTATCTTCTTTCAACCTTAAGCCTAGATTTAATTTTGCAAAAGAGAATTTAGTGATGCATGGTTTTATTTTAATTACATTGCTAAGGGACTAGCAATGATTAATTGGAGGGTGTGATATGTCTATTTATTATCCCAATTTAACTATTAAAATAAATATTAATTACTTTGAATTTATTAAGAATTGATACTTTTTATGGATATTTGCAGGAAAGGAGCCTATAGATGGAAATAGCTTAATTTTTGGAGTCCAATGATGCAGACGACACTCAAATCAGGATTCGGTTTGCCCAAAAAGGAAGAAAGAGATGATTTCACATGATTCCCTGTGCAAACTAAGGTAAGAGGAAACCCTAGATGAGCTCTATAAAAGGAGGACCTTAGGCAGTAGTTGGGAGGAGGAGTTTCTACAAAGCTCTTTTTATTCTTCTTTTATTTAGATTATTGTATTTAGGCATGAGAAAAAAAAATTATGGAGGGATGCTGGCAGCAGCAATGCGTGGCTAGATTCCTCAACTTGGGATGATGAAGCCTGTAATTAGGTTTTATCTTTCTTTTTGTTCTTAAATTATGCAATAAAAATTATGCTCTTTTTATTATATCTTTGAGTTATTTTTCTAATTGAGGTTTTGATCTGGCATACACATATCCTCTATCGATGTACCGTGATCTCAGAATATGGTACGTGCTTAAGAGAGACAGATCGTAGTAATAGATTAGACCCTTAACCTTGCAATGATTAGATAGTTATACTCTAAGCGGACATGTCGTGATCTCCTGATACGGTCCATGCCTGACAAGAGATAAATTATTCTAATTTTAAATTTATAAAAATTATTACTATTACAACATTAAAAAAGAAGATAAAACATGTTTGCATGGTGGATTCGGATTCCTGGGTTGCTTCTCCTGCTATTTGAATTTTGTTAATTAATTAGCTGTTATCTTTTAATAACCGTTATTCTTAATATAATCCTCTATAGATAAATTTTCTTTTTCTCTTTCATGAAATAATTGCCCTTGATCCCTGAGGATACGATCCCGATTCACCACTAGCTATAGTAGTGAGTAGGTTTTATTTTTGATCGCCAATGACAGCGATCATTGAGCCTCGAGCCGAGAGGCCCTCTCGGCTGTAAGTCGGTAAGACTCGCTCACCTCTCAAAGTCTGCCTTAGCGGATCCAAGGCCCTAGAAAGCTGGCTGGTTGAGTCCACCCTCGTTCGAAGGTCGGCCATTTCCTTCCTGGCCTGGAGCACAAGCCCCAGTGGTCAAATTAAGTGCCAATTCAGCACCCTTGTAATCAAGGCATTCTGCAAGAAAAACAAGTAAAAAACCATGGTCAAACCGACCCATCAGGAATTACAACCTTGGTACAATAACTTACCCAAGAGGCATAGTTCGAAGCGATCTTCATGAGAGTAGCGTTACTAATCTCGGGGAGAAGGTAAACATCCTTCGGCGCCCCGCCGATCGAAAGCCACATCAATGATATCCTCGACCGCAGGCTCATCCATCGAGGAACTTCCCCCTGCGCGCAAAATAACCTCATCAAGGAAGTAAGCATGTCATCCACCTCTGAGCTGTGGACAAGAGAACTCATGGCCGAAGAGCCGGCCTGAGGGGCTCCGGCCTGAGGAACCGCCATTCGCTCGGCTTTCTCCATTAAGACTCTGGCCTACAGGGCCTCGGATGCTTCGGCCTCGGTTGAGAAAGCCTCGGCCCGAGTGCCCCCTTCATCCAGTAATTCTTCTTCTTCTTCCTCTTCTCTCCGACTATCGCTCCATCTTCGGCAGACTCCACTTGAACTTCAATCTCTTTCACGGCATCCCCTGGTACCGTAACAGAGAGACCCTCAACAGGAGGTACCTCGACCTCCACGAACCTTTCAACAGACGGCTCCACTTGAACTTCGATAGCTGCCACTATCTCTCCGGACCCCTCCACCTGAGCTGAGGCCTCTTCCATGCGCAGTGGACTCCCTATCGCTGGAAATTGAAGAACATATGGCAGGAGGATCGCCGGACGGACCGCGACATATCCTCGGCGTCATCTGATATGATCACTATTTGGAGGGGGTAAACCTCAATGGCTCCTTCTGAGCTCCCCCCAATTGTTTCCTCTGCTACCTTCCCCCCTCCGGCAGGGAGGGCTTATCAATTACGGCCGGCGCTTCCGCTTCCTCCCTCTTTGAAGCAGAGGAGTGGCAGCCATGCCGTCTTTCCTAGCTCCCTTGAGCGAGACCGGAAGGACGGGCCCTCTTCTTGGACCTATGCTTATCCCCGGAGCTGGAGCTCCTATGGCACTTGCCCAGCTCCTTCCTTATTTGGCCCACAAATGCGGATCTCTCGGCTGAAAACAAGCAAATGTTCAGTTAAACAGTAATGGAATCACATAAATATACCGACCATCAGAGCAAAGACTCCCTGAGGGTCAATAGAGCTAAGCCGGCGGCGAAAAGAACATCCTTTGCTAACAGAGTGCTGGCTGAAACCTCCTGACCATTGCAAAGGGTAACCAGTTCTCTTTTCTCCTGCTCGCTCAACTCCGGATGCGCCTTCGGATCCTTCACATAACACGCCCATTCTCTCGAAAAATCTGAACTGATGTTTCCTTCGGCAATGAAAAATCGGGACTTCCACTCCTTTATCGAAGATGGGTTATCAAAATCATCTTGAATGACTTCCGGGGACCAATATAGGGCCACTCTCCTCCCCATAAACCAGGTTGTAAAGACTCAGAATATGGGAAGGGCGCAGTCACCCCAACACAATTGTACATCGGATGAACCCGACAAGATTGCGCCAGCTATTTGGGGCTACCATCATTGGACATATGTTGTAAAACCTCATCACCCTCCTGTATCAGCGGGTGAGAGGGAATCGGAGACCTGCCCTCAAGCTCTCCTCGTAGAAGAAGACTCCTCAGCTTAACTTGGTTGAAACCCGGTGCTCGGTCCTTGGCACCCATAAGGCTACATCCAAGGAACCCTATAATGGCGACGGATCAAATCCAGGTCCTCAAGAGTTACTTCAGAGGCAACATCACATGGACCCTTCATACTGGTTGAATGGGGGGGTAGGATACGAACAAGCAAGCAAGGGCTCAGAGAAAGAATGGACAATCTCTATGACAAGGACAAAGGAGCGTTGCAGAAGGAGCGCCGCCCCAGCCCTCTTTAAATAAATGTTTCAGAGAGAAAGCCCGAGCGCCAAACTTTCGATATGGGCGCCATAAATAAAGGAGTCATGCCACGTGGAACTTCCGCTATCGCGGCTTACTAAAAACGAGGCGTTCCTCCTTGAGCTACGGTGAAAAATGATGACAAAACAGCGGCCCGTCATTTCGAGATTATCATTG
>UESW01004181.1:60837-308588 GCA_900491605.1 Calamus simplicifolius
AAAAAAATTATTTTTGCACTAATTGTTTCTGCTCAGCGTCTTAAGCCTTACTTTCAAGCTCATCCAATCATGATGCTCATGGATCAACCCCTGAAAGCTATATTAGCTCATTCGGATAGCTCCGGGTGGCTGGCCAAGTGGGCTATCAAATTGGAAGAGTTTGATATCTCCTATCGGCCGAGGTCGGTCATGAAGTCCCAAGTTTTAGTGGACTTTGTGGTTGAGTACACCTGGACCGAGAGCCAGCCAGCGGAGCCCCCTCTAGCGGGCTTGGCTATTGGACCAAAGGAGATAGGAGAGACCTGGACCCTCCACATTGACGGTGTTTCAAACTCCCAAGGGAGTGGGGCAGGATTAATCCTTGCAAGCCCGGAATGGATGGTAGTAGAGTACGCCCTTTGATTCCTCTTCGAGGCCACTAATAACCAAAGTACGAAGCCGTGCTGGCAGGAATAAGACTTGCGCGGGAGCTTAGAGTAAAGCGCCTCAGAGCTTCACCGACTCTGGTCTCCCAACAGATCACTGAAGAATATGAAGCCCAAGACCCCATTATGTCTCGGTACTTAGATAAGGTCCGATCATAGACCTTTACTCTAGCCTACTTCTGTATCAGTTACATCTCTAGAGGCAAAAATGCCAGAGCTGACACCCTATCTCGACTAGCCACATTGGCTACCAATGCCCTAGAGAGGACCTACATTGAGCATATGAAGCCCCAAGCATCGACGTCATGGAGGAGGCATTCCAGTCACACAAGAGCTGACTTTATTGGGTGCCTACGTTCGCTACCTCACTACAGCACTCTCCCAGATGATCACGAAGAAGCTAGACTACTCAAGTGAAGAGCTTCCAATTTTGAGGTAATGGACAGACAACTATACATAAGGTCATTCTCCTACCCCCTTCTCAAGTGCATAGGCCAAATGGATGTCGATTATGTCCTTCGGGAGATCCGCAAGGATATATGTGGAAACCACCTGGGGGGGAAGTTGCTAACATATAAGGCACTCCGCTAGAGGTACTATTGGCTCACCATACAAGAAAATGCAGCTGAATTGGTTCAGAAGTGTGGAAGCTATCAACGGCATGCATACATCTAATGATAGCCCGCTTCCTAACTAGGTTCGCTATCATTCCCATGGCCCTTCGCTTAGTAGCGATGGACATCTTTGGTCCATTCCCCCAAGCTTCAGGCTAGTAGAAGTTTCTGCTCGTCACCATCGACCACTTCACCAAGTTGGTCGAAGTTGAGGCACTAGCATGGATCATCAAGAGCAAGGTGAAATCCTTCTTATGGAAGTCCGTCATTTGTCCCTTCGGGCTACCCCACACTGTCATACCAACAACGGGGACAATTTGATAACAAAACTTTCAAGGAATTCTACGTCAAGATGAACATTTGTCATCGGTTCTCTTCTGTTGGCCACCTAAAGACCAATAGAGAAATCAAGGTAATGAACCGAACTATCCTCCAGGGCCTTTGGACTTGGCTGGATGAGTTTAAGGGTAGATGAGTGAAGGATCTCCTGAATGTACTTTGGGCCTACCATACAACTCCAAGAAACCTACTGGTGAGACTCCATTCAGCCTCGTCTATGGATCAAAAGTGATCTTCCCAGTCGAGATTGGTCTCCCAAGCTTGCAGATGAAATCATACAATGAAGAAGATAATCCCATGCAGCTGAGGGCCAACCTCAACCTCATCGACGAGGCACACAACCAAGTGCAGCTCATAATGGCGACATTTCACCAGCGAAATGTGAGGTACTACAACGCCCATGTGCATTCGAAGGCCTTCCACCCCAAAAATCTCATCCTAAGGCGTGCTGAGGTTTCCAAACCAACAGAGGGGGAAAGCTATCCCTGAATTAGAAGGGACCTTATTGGGTCATCGAAACACTTCACAAAGGAGCATGCCAAATCGAAGGACTCGACGGAAAGCCAAAACTTCGCACATAGAATACGAAAAACCTCTGCATGTACTACCAATGATGTGTAAGGATCCATTTGATGAGAATAAAAAGGGCTCCAAGCATGCTACTTCATCATCCAACCTTCTTGTGGATAGAAGATCAACTTCTTGACCTCACCTCGGACAACTCCAATCGACTCACAATTGGAATATGTTAACCTCTTGGCTCACAATCAATGTTTGATGACGATGCCTCCAGTCGGCTTACAGTTGGAAGACGGTGACGTCTCAGCTCACAGTCGATGAACGGCAATTTCTCGACTTTATGTTGGACGACTCCAGTGGGCTTACAGTTGAGAGATGTCGACCTCCTGATTCATGATCGTTGGATGATGATGGCTTTTCAACTTCGTGTCGGATGAGTCCGGTCGGCTCATAGTTAGGAGACATCGACCTCTCATCTCACAATCATCGGACGACCACTTCCTGACCCTGCATCGGATGAATCCAGTCAGCTCACAGTTAGAAAATATTAATCTTTTGGCTCACAGTCATCAGACGACCACTACCCGACCCTGCGTCGAATGAGTCCAATCGACTCATAGTTGCAAGATGTTGACCTCCAGGCTCACAGTCATTGGACGATCATTTTTAACTCCGCATCAAATGCCACCGGATAGGACTCCAGCAGCCACCCGGATAGGACCCCAACGGCCACTCGGGTCGGACTCCAGAGCCGCCCGGGTAAGACTCCATCAGCCCTTGGGTAAGATCTCAAATCAGTTTGCAGGTGATGGACAACTACCCCCGACTCTAAGTCGAAAGGGGACAGCAAGCTAAGGGAACCCGGTTTGCCCCCGCCGACCGAAGGCTATCCCTCAACTTCAAATTGGAAGATGGGAGCCAAGTCATGGCCCGATGGTCAAATTACAACCACTCTGCCTCCAATCCTACCTGAAGCCCTTCAAGCAAGCAAGTGAACCACCTCAAGGACGTGTTTCTGCATCCATGAACTTGTGCAGGCAAGTGAAAGTTGCCGGAAGCCAACGTGCAAACACAAATGTTAAGTGTTTAAAAGACCAAGGGACCAAGACTTCAGAGAAAAAGGTTCAAAGTACTTTAAAAATTCTTTATTGAAGTATAAGTGTGAGTTATAACAGAAAGAGCTAATTGAAGTCAAATTACAAGGGAAGTTCAAAGTGAAAATACAAAGGAAAAGTAGGGAATGGTCTTCAATCCTCGATGCGCTTCGTTAGTGTGGTCGCCTCCGTCGCCACCTCTGCAGGTGAATTACCACCACTCCCCCTAGCTTCAGGCACATCATCATAGTTTTCGGCCTCTCCCACTATGGCATCCGCCAGTTCCTCCGCCGACTCTTTCGGGTATTCGGTGATGATGTCATCCAAGTTGGTGATGTGGAAGATCCGGAAGACTTTATTCTTGTATTTCTTAAACCCTTTGAGGAATATCGTAGGCTGCCTCTGCGACCTTATCACTAAAGTCAGCAGAGTCCCTATAGGCTTCCATGGCCCTAGCAGCCTTAGCCATAGCTCAGGAGGCCCCCTCCCTAGCCCCAGCAACCTCCTCAATTACCGCCCGCACCTTGGCCTCAGCGGCCTCCACTTGGCATCGGCATCTATAGCTCGTGCCTCAGCCTCATCTCTATTCAGTTCAGCCCTCTCCATCTGGCCTTCGAGCTCTCTCAGCCGGGCTGAGGCTTCGACCCACTTTTCCTCGACAGCCACCAAACACCCAGCCTTGGCTTGGGCCCTCTCCTCCACCTCCACGAGTCAAGCCTCTAGTCCCTGGCTCGCCTCCACGGTGACTCAAAATTCATCTCCCAGTGCTGCCTCACATACAAAGGTTACTGAACTCATTATGGATTTCTAATTGATGTAGTTAAACTTTTGATTCCCGTCAATCCATTTGAGTCCAGATTCATTATGGATTTCTTACTTTATATTGGTTTGACTTTAAGTCCTATAATCAAGTTTTGTCAGTATGAGTCCAGTAATTTTTATTTGAGTCAAGTCAAGATTTATTGAGTCAAAGTGTAAGAAGTTGAAGACCCAAGACCATGAAGGCACATTCAATGCACCACCTCAGTAGCCATATGGAATCCCAATCAAAGTAGGCATCATCTACTCAATTAGGGCATCCCAGGATTTTTATGAAGTCATCTCAGTATAAAAGAAAGCAAATAAGCCCCTATAAAAGGTGACTTGCCGTCCACCCCTTATGGAAAGCATAATATAGCACCATCCCCTAATCCTTTCCCTTATTTCAAGATGTCGCCTATCTCCTTATTTGAAAACCATCTTTGATCTCTTTTTCTTATTTCAAGATGTCATCTATCTTCTTATTTGGAAACAATATGGCATCCGTATTTTCTTTTTTTATATATAATTCAAAGGTTATGGTTTATTATAAAAACCCCGCCCTTCTTCTTATAGAGAAATTGTTAGGAAATATGTCCTATAACCAATCGTCTAGCTTATAGACAGTTGTGATTCATTGTACATGATTTATTTGATTAATAAAAGTTATTTTGGTAGTACAACATATTTTTTATGTTCCAATAGTGGCTCACCTCTGTTGAGTACTCTACTATCAAGGGTATCTCACAGAAGGGCAATAGGTATAAGTGTCCCTTTGACCTGAGACTATCATGGTGACTTAGTAAGCAACTCACTGTACTTAGGCGCTGAACTACCCGGATTTCTAATCCAGTGACGGAAGGTTGCTGGGTATAGTCAAGTACTTATTAAATCAGTGATGAGTCAAGATGAAATTGTCCACTCTAAGTATTAGAGTTAATACTCGGTTTGTGTTTTAATTTTGCAAAACCTTGGCCAGGATAATCCATGTGAAGAGTCACAGGATTGTACATATTGAAACACACTTAGATGTTTTTGGAAGTTGGCAGTGAACTCTAAATTTATCTTGAGTATTTGGATAAGGGGAAATTATACAGTAACCATAGCCTAGGTTCCTGAATATTGCTTTGCATATATTCAGTCTATTCGGACGTCGGGTACCATTGCTAGATGGTCACATCGATTGGTATAGGAAGTATTCCTATGCTATCGACTTAGATTCGAACCTATGGAGTCATGCACATAGTCAGATGACCTGGAGACAGGCTTAACCCATGATCTAAATGGGACTTGATCATATGGGTAATACCGAGTTTGTACTAGCAATGTCTAGCTAGCACTGGGCATTAGCGATAGTACTTGTTCTGGGGATAAACTTGAGTTAGTTTGTAACTCAAGTAAATTTTTAAGATTTATTCAGACCCATTGTGGGATAAGACTTGAACCATAAACCAATGGTTGATTGACGATAGAGAGGTTTAAGATCTGGTTTCAAAGTGGTTTGAATCAGATATCCAATATAGCCTATGATCATTTATTTATAAATTTTGAAATCATAAATTACTTTAAATTAGAAATTAAATAAGTCCAATGCAAAGTATGGTTCGAGATCTTCGCATGAGTTCTTCCAGATTTTAATTTGGACTTCAAACAAATTTAATCTGATTATTTCATATTTATAAATATTTTGAATATTTTTATATTATCGTTGGGCAGCCAACAACAGTTTAAAACTTCAAAAAAATTTATGATTCTATCATTTTATTTAAATTACGATTTTACCATGGCATGAATTTGAAATTTTGTATGAATTTAAAATTTGTATTTAAATTACGATCTTGCCATTGAGATGATATGAATCCATAAATTTATTTTATAAAATTTTCTTTATGCGTTGACAACGCGTGAATGCCCGTAACCCATCCACTTTCGAAGATCGGATATTATCGTATCACAAAAAAAATTCAAAAATATTGTTTTGGGTTGTTTTACGATGGGTTTATTTAAGAACCTTTTCTCAACTTCGAGGATGACCGTAGCAGAGAAAGAAGAGTCCAAAAATCAGAGAAGTCCAACAAGAGAGGGTCTCCTCTCTTGGAGAAAAGTTCTCCATCCCTTATGTTTCAATATCCCATGTCTCAAGGTTTCCTGGCGTGCGTACGAAATGGAGGAGTGGCACGTGCGACTCTCGCAAGGCATCAACAGGAAACTACTCACAGGAGATTAGATCTACATATGGTTTCTGCATCAGGTATGCAAATTGAAAGGTATAAAATTTAATTTTAAATTTTGCATACTTTCAATTATAGATATACATGACGTATTTTATAAATTTAATTAGATTAAATTTAAATAAAATACATGCATACAAATAAACCTGAGATACTGGAGCATCGTAAAATCAATTTTTTCCTTCAAATGGTATCAAAGCCTCCTAGGTTTAGGAATGCATAGTAAATCTGTAATAATCAAAGCATGTTTTAAAGCAGATCTAGCGTAGATCTAAATATGATACATGATTAAAGCATGTTTATTAATGATTAAAGCATGTTCTAAAGTAGATCTAATGTAGATCTAAATATAAAGCATGTTTATTATTGATAAAAGCATGTTTATTAGTAGGACTAGTGTATATCTAGAATCCTATGCTTTGCTATGTTTTTGGATTCATCTGGCCATCCAATCTGCTGAGGTTTCACAACCTCTGTTACCCTCACCACGGGGTGCTAATTAAGTTATGATCCATGAAACAGATCTAAAATAAAAGAATAAAAAAGGTTAAAATTATTTTACATTTTTTATCTGAATGTCATGATATTTTAGATTAAATCTAATATTAAATTATGACATAAATGTTAATTAAATTAATATTAAAATTTTGGATCATAAATAAAATATTGTAAAATTGTTTTACAAGATAAATTTTGAAATTGTTTCAAATTAGAAAATTGGATTAACTTAATTAAGAATTAAGTTGATGACTAAAAGATTTTAAATCATAAATCCATAAATCTGGGTAAATGGGTTAGCTAGGGTCAGGTTCAGTAATTAGGTTAGACCTAAGTTTAGAATGAATGGACCAAGTAGAGAATTAAGTCTAATCAAATGTTGAATTAGGTTTTCTTCTCTATACATCTCTCTGATTAGTTAGATTGATCAGTCCATACATCTAAATGGACTTGATTTTTGGCTTAGCGATGAGCCCGAGTCTCTAGGCTAGTCTAATTGAGTCTGGTAAACTAGATGATGTCTAAGGCAAGATGGTTAATGGCACAACCCATCTCTTGATCCCACTTACCTGGCCAATGTGGTCAACCAGAATCCATTAGATAGCTTATTGATTCGAGTTAACCCATGTCAATTAAGGCTTATCAGTCCAGACTGATTTTAGGAGCCCATGGATCAATTATTCATAAACCCCTCTAATAGGTAGTGGAAGGATTCTTGATTAAGGTTCATGTCTTTCCGCATTTGTCATAATTTGATCAAACCCTAAAAATTATTAGGTCCATAAAAGGTAAAGTTATGGTGATAACTAAGTCTTAGCCTCCTATTAAGTGGTTGGTAATGTGTCCAATAGTTGGGTGATCATTGGCAGACCCAAAGGTCGGGTGATCATCACGCTATTGGAATTGTCATTCATAATATGATGACTTAATGCAACTTTCTCAACGATGGTCAGGTTGGCCGACCAAAGTCGGGCTTAACTATTTGTTGGTTTGAAACATTAAATTTTTCCATGTTAATGGTTGGACCTAACTAGGACCTTCAATAGGAGGCCCAAAGGCTGATTGAAGTGCACTGTTGATCCACTTATTGATTTTGATGATTAACAAAAGCCATGAGTATATTACTTGTGTTACTAATGTAATTGACATATGTTTCAGGAATTTAGAAAGGTAAATCATTCAAATATTACATAGAAAATGAGTTTAAATCAGTTTCTATTGATATATGTCAAAGTTCAGAACTTGGAGCTGACACCCACAGTTTTGGAGCCGACTCCAGAGCGTATCAAAACAGTTTAAACTTTCGGCACGGTTTAGAGTCAACACCTAGATATCTAGAGTCGACACCTAAAAATTTAGAGTCGACACCTAGAATGTTAGAGATGACTCTAACCTGAGATACAAAGAACGGTTTTTCTACATCAATGTTCGGAGCTGACACCCCAGAAATTAGAGCCGACTTCAGATCACGTTGAGCCGACACAACAATTTATCAGAGCCGACTCCCCGACGGACGTTTTGTTACGATTTTTGGAAACCCGATTTAGAGCCAACACCTAAAAAGTTGGAGCCGATTCTAACATGTCAGAATCAAATTTTAAATATGTCAGAGACGATTCCAACGGTAACATTTCTTCACCTAACCCCCAACGAATTTATTTCTTTGCGTGAGGAAGCAATCCAAGTACACTCTCAATGGATATTTCTCACCTAATCTTGGATTAAGGAAGTTTATAAAAAGGGCATCGTCTGTTTGAAAATAGAGAATAAGAGAGAAAAGAAAATATTGAAAAGAAAAAGAGAGGAATCTATTAGCTTTCAAAAGAGGAAAATCTCTATGCTCAAGGCCATCTACTGAGAAAAGATAGAAGAGAAATCCAAAGGCGTTTCAATATCAAATCCGAAGGATTTCCACCATTTTGAAGAAGAGGAGCAAGAACCCTAAAATCTTCAACCTTCTCTTCAACGAGCTTCATTCAAGAATCTCAGTTCAAATCATGATAGTCCATTCAGAAGAGAGGTGGAAAAGAAGAAAAGCTCAACTTCACATTGCTTCAAAACAGGCTTTTCTATTCTCATTTATTTACATTGCATATTTGCTCAATTGAGGAGCTTTTAATTATTGTAAACATATACTTGAATTGTCTGTTTGCTAATTCAATCAGGAGGATTCAATTAGTTGAGGTAGTTGACCTCGGAGTAAGCTAAGAGTAGCTTACATTGGGTTGTGTTCTGGTAAACCCATGAAAACCAGCTGGGTTCGTTATGACCCCATGTAAAACAACAAGTTCGAGTTGTGATCTTGCAAAACAACTCAGCTATAATCAGGGTGATTATAGTGGTGACCCAAGAGTTGCTTGGGAGTGGACGTAGGTGTGGGTAACACCGAACCACTATAAATCTTTTGTGTTTATCGTGATTATCTCTCTCTATCTCTTATTGTACTTTACATTCTTAGCATCACTTCACTTGTGCACATTAACTTTGTGAAATTGGCTTTTAAGTGTAAATTTTTTTTTTAAATAACCCAATTCACCCCCCCTCTTGGGTTGCCATCTGGGCCAACAATTGGTATCAGAGCTTGTGCTCATTTCGGCTTGATTTAACAATCAAGAGCTAAAGATCCAAATGATAGCTCAAGCTGGATCATCTTTTTCTGAAGGTCAATCCACAAATTGACAACCTTTGTTTAGTGGCACAAATTATTCATATTGGAAAGCTAGAATGAGAATTTTTATTCAAGCTTTAGACTATGAATTATGGAGTGTCATTATCAATGGTCCCAGCACTCCCACACACATAGTAGACGGATCTATAGTTCCTAAGCCCGAAAGGGATTGGAATGAAAATGACAGGAAAATGGCTCAGCTTAATGACAATGCCATGAATGTCCTATACTGTTCTTTGGATGCAAATGAATTCAATAGAATATCTACTTGCATCTCAGCCAAAGAAATATGGGATAGGTTGAAAGTTACTCATGAGGGTACCAACCAAGTTAAGGAATCCAAAATTAACATACTAGTGCACAAATATGAACTTTTCAGCATGGAACAAAATGAGTCAATCATATGCATGTACACTAGATTTACTGATATTGTAAATGGATTGAAAAGTCTTGGTAAGACTTATACTAACTCAGAATTAGTGTGAAAAAATCTTAGGTCTCTTCCGAGATCATGGGAAGCCAAAGTGACAGCAATCCAAGAAGCCAAAGACTTGAACATTCTACCTTTGGAGGAGCTACTTGGATCCCTTATGACCCATGAGCTTACGATGAAACAACATCAAGAGGAAGAGGTAAAAAAGAAAAGAATAATAGCACTCAAAGCTGCAGAAAATGAAAAGAGCAGCAGTGAAAATGATGAAGAAGATGATGAGACAGCTCTCCTTGCAAAGAAATTTAAAAAATTCATGCAAAGAAGGAGACCCTTCCACAAGAGAAAACCTGGAATCAAAATGGAAGGAGAAAGAGAAAGAGAAAAGGATAAGGACAAGGAAAAGGATCCCTTAATATGTTATGAATGTAAGAAACCGGGACATTTTAGATCAGAATGTCCTCAATTGAAGAAGGGATACAAAAAGAAGAAGAAAGCTTATGTTGCAACTTGGAGCGACAACGAGGAATCTTCATCCGAAGAAGAACAAAAAGAGGTTGCCAACATATGCTTCATGGCAAATGATGAGAATGAGGTAAATTATGAAACCCCCAATAATGATTTTACTTTTGATGAATTGTATGATGCTTTTAATGAATTAGTTAGTGATTTCAAGATTTTGAGAACCAAAAACAAAACATTGAAAACTAAAAACTTAGATCTTCTCAAAATGAAAAATGAACTAGTTTTTGAAATTAACAAACTAAATCTGAAAAGGATGATATATTGAAAGAAAAAGAATCAATTTCTAATGAAAATCTTAATTTGAAGAAAGAAGCTGATAAGCATAAGAATATTGTTGATAAATTTATAAATAGCTCAGAAAAACTTAATCTACTTTTGAATAATCAAAGAGCTATTTTTAATAAAGATGGTTTAGGATATAGACCACATATAAAACAAAAATATGTCAACAATTTTTTTTTAAAGAAAACAATCAAAGATGATATTTCATGTTATCATTGTAACAAAAAAAGATATAAATCTTATGATTGTAATTTCAAAATGTCTCATAAGAATTTAAATCTTAAAGATAAGAAAATATGGGTTCCAAAATGAACAATCTTTATTGCTACTAACCATGAAGGACCCAAGAAGACTTGGGTACCTAAACAAAAGATTTGATTTCCTTGCAGGAGTGTTTTGCGGCCAAAGGATCAAAAAGAAAATGGTATCTTGATAGCGGCTGCTCAAGACACATGACGGGTGACAAAGATCAATTCATCACCCTGGAAGCCAAAAGAGGAGGAGTTGTAACTTTTGGAGACAATGGCAAAGGCCAAATTATGGGCTTTAGTAAAATTCAAATCACTCCATCCACTTTTATTAAAAATATTTTATATGTAGATAGATTAAAACATAATTTGATTAGCATTAGCCAACTGTGTGATAAAGGTTTCAAAGTTTCTTTTGAAGCTTCTATTTGCACTGTATCAAATCTCATTGACAATAGCATTATATTTATTGGAAATAGAAATGACAATGTATACTTAATTGATTTAGACAATTTGTCTACTAGTAATCATTGCTTAATTGCTGATAATGCTAAGGTAAATAAGATTGGATGGCTATAGCATCGTAGACTAGGTCATGCAAGCACACACTTAATCTCAAAATTGATTAGAATGGATTTAGTTAAAGGACTTCCAAAACTAGATTTTAAAAATAATAGAATTTGTGATGCATGTCAATTTGGAAAACAAACTAGAAATTCTTTCAAATCTAAAAATATTGTTTCCACTACTAGGTCGAGCTACTTCATATGGACCTTTTTGGACCTACTAGAACTACTAGTTTAGGAGGAAAGAAATATGGTCTTGTGATAGTAGATGAATATTTTAGATTCACTAGGGTATTATTTTTAGCTCACAAAGATAAGACTTTTCCTATATTTTTGAAATTCTTCAAGAAAGTCACAAATGAGGAAAATAACACCATAGTGTCTCTTAAAAGTGATCATAAAATAGAATTTTTAAATCATTTATTTAAAAATTTTTGCATTGAGAATGGCATTTATTATAACTTCTCAACACCTAGAACACCTCAACAAATGGAGTTGTAGAAAGGAAAAATAGAACTTTAGAATACATGGCCTGTACCATGCTATGTGAAAGCCAACTCCCAAAGTACTTTGGATGGAAGCTATAAACACGGCATGTTACATCCTAAATAGAGCCTTAATTAGATCAATCCTTAAGAAAACTCCCTATGAACTATGGAATAATAGGAAACCCAATATTAGTTACTTTCATGCATTTGGTTGTCGATGTTTCATTCATAATAACGATAAAGACAATCTTGAGAAGTTTGACGCAAATTTGATGAAGGTATATTCTTAGGATATTCCACTTCTAGCAAGGCCTATAGGATATTTAATAAGAAGTATTTAATTATAGAAGAGTCAATTCATATAGTTTTTTATGAATCTTTAGCATCAAGTTCTGAAAAGATAAATGATGAGGAAGATACAAATTTGCTTGAAAGAGATATTGAAAAATTGAATATAGATGTATCTTTAGATCATGAACCAGAAGCTAAGGATGATGATTTACCTAAGGATGATGGTATTGATACTACTCATAATGATATAGATCTATCTAGAGATTGAAGATATGCTTATGGTCATCCAAAGGACTTGATCATAGGTGATCCATCTCAAGGTGTAAGAACTAGATCATCAATGAGAAATATCAATAATCATCTTGCATTTGTGTCTCATATAGAACCAAAACTATCGAGGAAGCCAAAAAAGATAGTAATTGGATGTTAGCTATGCAAGAGGAATTAAATCAATTTACTAGGAATAAAGTATGGACCCTAATTGATAGACCCAAAGGTCATCCTGTTATAGGATCTAAATGGATATTTAGAAACAAACTAGATGAAAATGGCATTGTAATTAGAAATAAAGCTAGATTAGTTGCAAATGGATATAATCAAGAAGAAGAAATTGATTTTGATGAAACTTTTGCACCCGTTGCTAGATTAGAAGCAATTAGATTATTACTTGCATTTGCATGTCATATGAACATTAATTTATTTCAAATGGATGTGAAAAGTGTATTTTTAAATGGATTTATAAATGAGGAAGTTTTTGTTGAACAACCTGGTTTTGAATATCATGAATTTTCAAATCATGTTTTTAAATTACACAAAGCATTTTATTGTTTGAAACAAGCACCTAAAGCTTGGTATGATAGGCTAAGCAAATTTCTAATTGAAATGATTTCTCCAGAGGAAATGTCGATAAAACCTTATTTTTGAAAAGAAAAGATAAAGACTTATTAGTAGTACAAATCTATGTAGATGATATAGTATTCGGTGCTACTAACAATCTTCTCTGTCAAGAATTTGCAAAGTTGATGCAGGGTGAGTTTGAGATGAGTATGATGGGAGAACTTAACTTCTTTCTTGGACTACAAATCAAACAAGAAAGAAAGGGGATTTTCATCAACCAGACAAAGTATACTAAAGAAATTCTCAAGAAGTTTGGTATGGAATCAGTTAAACCTCTTGGAACATGTTGGCCCAGATGGCAACCCAAGAGGGGGGGGTGAATTGGGTTCTTAAAAATTTAAGACTCTTTTAAATGTTTTAAACAGATTTGCTCAAGATGTGCAAGTGAGTGAAATTAACTAAGAAGCAATGCACAAGCAAATAAAAGAGAGATAGAGAGAGAGAAAATATAGCACAGCAAACACAAGATAATTTTATAGTTGTTTGGTGCAACCAACACCTACGTCCACTCCCAAGATTCACTTGGGTCCACACTATAATCTCCTCAGATTACAGCCGAGTTGTTTTCCAAGCTCACAACTCAAACTTGTTGTTTTTCCGGGATCACAACGAACCCAGCTGGTTTTACTCGGGCTTACCAGCACAAAACCCTACACGTTGTTTTTTACGGGCTCCCAACTAACCCAACACAAGCACTCCGGCTTGCAACGAGGTATATCAACCTCCACTGATTCAATCCACTGATTGAATCAGCAACCAATCAAAATATTCAGAGTTTAAGTATTGAACAGCTCCCTTTGAGCAAATATACAAATTAAGTATAAAAGAATAAAAGGTTAGAAAAGCCTGATAATATAGCAGATGGATGTGGCTTTGGCTTTCTTCCTTCTCCTCTTTAACTCCTCTTGAAGTGTCGAATCAGGCCTCAGCAAGATCCTTGACCGTTTGAAAACTTTGGAGTTGGGATGAAGCTTTTTTTCTCCTTTTGTTGAATGTAGAAAATCCTTCGATTTGATCTTTAAAAAGCTCTTGGATTTTCTTTTCACTTTTGTGGATTGAAGATCTGGAGCAGACGAAACTTCCTCTTTGATTTCACTCCTTTTGAATCACTCTACTTTGAGCTAGAAGATTTTTCCAATATGCTCTGTTTTTCCCTCTTTTTGAAAGATATTCTTTTCTCTCCTTTTTGATATTCAAAATCGTGTGTGATATGAAAAGAGCTCCTCTTTATAGATTCTGCAAAAATATATCCGTTAGAGACAAGGAAAAATAGCCGTTATTCAAAAATCTTACCGTTGGAGTGACGTGTCATCGTGAAAAAATATCGTCCAGATTTGTTGGAGTCGACTCATGCTTTTCCCGAGTCAGCTCGAGCTCGTCTTACCAAATATAGAAATGTTTATAAAGGTTAGGGGTCGACTCGCCAGAAATAAAGTGTCGACTCCTGATAGTCGGGAGTCGACTCGAGAAAGGCTTGGGGTCGACTCGCGAAGTGCTCAGAAAAACACTCTTCTGGTGTCTGAGCGGAGTCGACTCGCACAGTCAGGGAGTCAGCTCGACAGAATCAGGGGTCGACTCGACAATTTCGTGGGTCGACTCGACACAGATGCACATTTCTGTACACTGAGCGGAGTCGACTCTGAAACTCAGGAGTCGGCTCCGGAACGTATCAAAAATCAGAAACTTTTCTGATTGACATTAAAATCGTTCCAGATTCATTTTAATTCATTGTTTTGACTTGAATACAATAAAATAGACATTTAGAATTGATTCAAGAACTATTCCAAAAACTCATTGATTAAAACATGAATTATAACATTTCTTTTCGAAAGTTTGAATATTGAGCTTAAAGTTTATTTCAAAATAGATTAGAGTCAAACTTTAACATTCTCATTGATTGTTCAAAATAAATTTGTTGCTCATTTACATAAACTCATTACATCTTTTAATAAACTCAATGGCTTTTAGTAATCATCAAAATCAAAAGGATTGGATCATATAATTTTTCTATAATCTTCCAACAATCTCCCCCTTTTTGATGATGACAAAAATATTGAGTTTGTTCATGATTGATTAGTGAATTTATTTTGTTTTCATAGTTAGGCTTAGGTTCCCCCTTAATGAGGTAGCTCTCCCTATGAAACTTAATTAAATATCTCATTGTTTATCTCATTGATTACTTTGATTTCTTTCAAATGTATCACATATCACAATCATAGAACTATAAAATTCTCCCCCTTTTTTGTTATCAACAAAAAGATAGAGAAGCACAAACATTCATTCAAACAAGATAAGATTTGACAATTTCATTCATTCATTGAAATAAGGAGATACATTGAGTAATCAATATAGAGAATTCATTTCATTAAAAGTTCTAATACATCAAGATGTTCAGTACATTGATTTCAAAATGAAAGCAAACAAAAAAAAACTTCAGTACAAAACAAGGATTGAAAATCTAATAACTCAAAAATGAGTTCTTACAATTCTAGTTAAATGATCTACTATATTTTTTATTCCTTCAGATTGAATTCTCACATAATCCTTGAGCCTCTCATCAACAAAGGTGCACGCACTCTGAATCTTCTCTTGAAGCTCCGCGTTGCACTTGGCATATGTCTCTCCATCTCCGCATATATCCTTAAGTTCTTCAAATATATTTTTGAGATCACCACTTAAGGATACCGAAGAAGAGCTGAGAGTAGACTCTATCTTAGAGATACGATCATCAAATGAATAAAGAGTCTCCCTCAAATTCATAAACTTATTTTCAAATTCAGTTTTAAGTTTATCAGATTGATCATCAAGTAGAGCTTTGAGTTGCATAAGTTGTTGATCTGAGAAACTGGCAGAAGATGATGAGGTTTGATCAAATGATGGAACTGGGGCTGGAGCAGAGGCAGAAATCAAAGGACTCGGAGGTGCAGGTGAAGGATGTCTAACAGAGGGTCCTGCAACCTCAGCATCTGTAGCTCTATCTTCTGTCACTCCTTTCCTTTCCCATTTTCCATTCTTTTTGATAAATCTCATCCGATGAATTGTTGCCAGGCTATAAAAATCAGTGTGTCGCAGATTCTTCATAGGCTCATTGTCAGAAATCACTACACCTTGGCTCCGAAAAATCTTTGTAAGGATCATTCCATAAGGCAGACTTGACTTTCTTTTTCCTCTACAGTTTGCTATGTACCATAGTATCATACTGGGAAGATTTATAGGCTTGCCTGTCACTATGGCATCCATTACAAAGATATCTCTTTCCGATACATAGTCAAATCTACCAGTCTTAGGAAAGAGTATCCTACTGCAAATATGTGCAATAATCTCAATTCTAAAGAAAGCTGATTAGCAAAAACCTCTTCAAATCCAACAACATCCCGGTTTAATAATCTCGATAAAGCTGGGGCGCGGTCATCAGAAGAAAAGGTGGAAGTGCCAGATAAGGGTAATTCCAACAATCTAGATAGAATCTTAGCAGTAACAGATAGCCTGACTCCTCTCACATTGCTAATAAGTCCGTGATCTCCTCTAGACAGATTCTTGTAGAATTCCTTTACCAATGAGGGATAAGTCAGACACTCTAGAGAACAAATTTTCTCCCATCCCATCTCAATCAGTTGTCTCCCAACAAGAAAACCCTCAGCCTCAAATAATTCGAAATCCACTTTCCTACCCGTAGTAATAATCTTATCCGCTAAATGATCTACCTGGGACGAGTAGCAGCAGGTGAAGCAGTCGGAGTAGAAGCAGATGAAGTGGAGTCCGCGCTCGGAGAAGGCTCACGCACCAGACGCTTCACTGTTTTCCTCACGGCACGCTTCCGCTTGATGCCGCCCGCCGCAAGACTAGATCCTCTAGTTTTGGGTGCCATTGGATGATTGGAGATGATAATCAGGGATTATTGGAAGTTTGGAAAGTTTGGAATAAACTTGGAGAGAGTATTTTGAAGAAATGGGTCGAATGAAATGAGCGACGAGTCGACTCTGCCCTAGATAAATCAACTTGGGACCACCTCGAGTTGGCTCGCGCAAACCCAGGTGTCGACTCCGCACAGTCACAGAAAGACTATCCCGACATGGAGTCGACTCGCGCCTAAGAGGGGTCGACCCGAGAGTTTCAGTTGAAACCGGGAGTCGACTCCGATACGCATCGAGTCGGCTCCGAGACCATTTCAGAACAAAAATATAAAATTTCTGAAATGTGTCCGGAATATGATCATAAAAATTGATAAATAATCATTGGATATGAGTTAATCAATTAGATATGAATACTAGATAAGATTTCCTTAAGGATTGAGGATTTGAAAGAATCTTAGATAAAATTTCCTTAGGGGTTTCAAATTCATTCTAAAGGATCACAAATACCTAACTCTCTCTAAGATAACAGAATCTCTCTTCATTTAAAGGTTTAGTAAATATGTCAGCTAATTGTTTTTCAGTGTTAACATAGTCAAGACATATTTCATTATTTGCTACATGTTCTCTTATAAAATGATATCTGATTTCTATGTGTTTAGTTCTTGAATGTTGAATTGGATTCTTTGTTAGATTGATTGCGCTAGTGTTATCACATCTTATGGGTGTTTTATCAAGTGTGATACCATAGTCTTTAAGTTATCGCTTAATCCATAGGATTTGTGCACAGCAACTTCCAGCCGCTACATATTCAGCTTCAGTAGTTGATAATGCAACTGAATTTTGCTTTTTGCTAAACCATGTGATTAAGTTACTTCCTAAGAAATGGCATGCACCACTTGTGCTTTTTCTATCTAGTTTGCATCCAGCATAATCAGAATCCGAATATGCAATTAGATTTAATGTGGAGTCTCTAGAATACCATAAACCTACATTTTTTGTTCCACTTACATATCTTAGTATTCTTTTAACAGCAATTAAATGTGATTCTTTAGGTTCTGATTGAAATCTAGCACATAAACATACAGAAAACATAATATCTGGTCTACTTTCGGTTAAATAAAGTAGGGATCCGATTATACCTCGATAATACTTTTGGTCAACCTTTTTACCTTCTTCATCTTTGTCCAGCTTGCATGAAGGACTCATTGGAGTTCCGAGGGGTTTCATTGATTCCATACCAAACTTCTTTAGGATTTTTCTTGCACTACAAGAAATCTAAAATATTGCGACGCCAAAATGCGTCGCAATTGCGTCGCTAAACATGGTATAGCGACGCAATTGCGACGCAATGATAGCGTCGCTCAACTCCCCGTCGCAATACACTTTTGTTGCAATTGCGTCGCAATATTGCGACGCTCTGCGACGCATAAAAATGCATCGCTAAATTTAAAATTAAATTTTTAAAAAAAATTTATTAATAAATATTGCGACGCATAAAATTGCATCGCAATATTTAAAATTAATATTTAAAAATTAAAAATTTATTAATAAATATTGCGACGCAAATAATTGCGTCGCAATATTTAAAATTAAATTTTAAAACAAAAAATTTATTATTAAATATTACGACCCAATTAATGCGTCGCAAGATTTAATAATAATTTATTTTTTTAAAAATTATTTTATTATTGCGACGCAATTTGATGCGTCGCAATATTTATTAATAAATTTTTAATTTTTAAAAATTAATTTTAAATATTGCGACGCAATTTATGCGTCGCAATATTTATTAATAAATTTTTAATTTTTATATATTAATTTTAAATATTGCGACGCAATAAATTGCGTCGCAATATTTATTAATTAATTTTTTTAAAAAATTTAATTTTAAATTTAGCGACGCATTTTATGCGTCAGAGCGTCGAAATTTTTTAAAAAAAATATTTAAATAATTAAAAATTAAAACGGTTAATAAAATTTCGCTAAATCTAAATATTGATACAAACATTTTTCACTCAATCCAAACAATAATAAATTTCAAAAATAATTTATATATTAAAATTTAAAAGTTTTTACAACATAAAAAAAAAAAAAATACATCAAGAATCTGAATGATCACGTGAAGGCTGTGAAGGCTATGGAGGCTGAAGACTCTGACAAGCGTCTAACCATATCCCGCAAATACTGCATCTCACCTCGCATGTCAGCAACCTCTGATCCCGGCCTCGCATACGATCCTCAAAATCCTGCTCGTAATCCTGGCGAAGCTCCTCTGCAATAGATCTGCGAAGCTCCTCTAAACGCTCGGGAGGAAGATCAACAGGAACTCGCGAGCTGGAGGCCTGATGGGGAAAAAATGTAGAAGCTCTAGTGCCCATACCATAGACCCTGCGGTCTCATGGCTGGGCACCAACAGCCTCCAAAAACACACGTCGACTCTCATCTGCTGAGAGTTCGACGGGCGTCTCCCCATCAGTAGAGTCGACCTGTGATGCCTGGGATCGAAGCTCGTCGACTCGTGCCTTGAAATTATGAAATCAATAATAAATGAGTTAATAAATTTCTAGAAATAAAATTTTAAAAATTAAACAGATACTACATAAATCTAATTTCTTACCGCAACCTCCCGTGATCGCGTATCGACCCAGGAGCCGTCCCTCCTGGTGTGTGTCGCCCTGAATAGACGAAACTCACCAGGATCTCCGCCCTCCTGCTCAGTCTATAACAATAAAAAAAATGATATTAATAAAAATATTTATAAAGAACTAAAATAGTAATTAAAATATTTATGTTTTCTTACCATACGCCGTCTGTGCTCCTGAATCGAAATGGAGCCCGATGTATGACAGGAGAGACCCGTGCCACGACCGCCCTTCTCAGATCGGCGGTTCATGCTGGCTGATGCGGACCTCCTACGCCAGCCATCGGACTCCCAGGCCTGCTGCCACTCGTGCCAAATACCCTCTGGCACGTGCGCAGGACACTGACCCGACGACCTCCAACGATGAAGCATGTCGGAGTATCGGCGTCGCGTCAGAGCCTCCCATGCTGCCCTAATGGCATCATGGGTGGCAGGATCCCACGTAAATTTTTTCTGCATTAAAATAAACAGTTAGTTTCTGAATTTATTAACTTTAAAGAATTATATATCACTGCTAAATTGTATTTAATAAGTTTACCTGAAACTCGGAAAAATAAAACTCCCTCGTGGCCGGCGATACGTGGCGCCAATCGTAGCCACTGGGATCTGCACGCCTCTGAAAAACGGCGCTGATGTGGCTGGAGACATGATGCTGCTCAATGAATCTGTTAAAAAAATGCAAGTTTATAAGTTAATGACTTAAAAACATTAACAAATATTTGTAATTAATATATACTTACATCCCCTGAGCATCAAGTCGAAGTAAAGTGCGGCCGAAGGTGGAAGAACTCTCGGAGGTCTGTGCCGATCGGGTAGATGGTAATACTGCTGCAGAGGTCGAAGGCTGCGCCTCTGCTGGAGATCCAAACTCTCCATCTCCGACACTCATGTGATCTGATGTCGAAGGATCCAAACTACGTCCTCTGCCCCTCATACTGAAAATACTATGGATTCACACAATTAAATTACGATTAATGATTGACTATGTAAGAATTTAACACTTATAAAAAAAAGTTAAATTTTAAAAAACCTTTATGTTTAATGGTGTCATTTGTTTCGTGAAATGTTGGTTCAACATCCGATGCCGTATCGGATTGCGAATCAGTTTCATTATCGGAAGAAAACCGAACATTTGCATCCGCAATTTCTTGGACATCACCACTTGGATCTCTAAGTGATGTTTCAGGAGCTCTTGTGTCGTCCTCAATTGCATGCAGTTCCATCTCATCCTCTTGAAATGCAGGGCACTCGGCTGATTGACTTGATGAACTCTCCTCTAATACGATTGTTGAACGTGGGACGATTTTAGAAACGGCCCACCAATCTCGCTTGTCGTTGCGCAAACTTGGATATCCGCAGTAAAAGACTTGCTGAGCTTGGGATGCAAGGATGAATGGGTCATATTTATGTAATCTTCGTCGATGGTTCACTTCAACCAAATTATAGTCGTTATGAACCCTTTTGCCCACAGGAATTATCGGATCGAACCAATCACAACGAAACAATACGGTTCGTTTTAAAGGCCAACCGGGATATTCAACTTCAACCACCTCTACTAACTTTCCATAATAATCCTGCATATTTGCTCCAACACTTTCTCCTTTTACACACACGCCCCAGTTCTGAGTACCTCTTGAAGCTGCTAATCGTTCAATCTGAAATTTGTACCCATTTACAAAATAGCCAGTAGAGGTTGTTATGGTCTTCAATGGCCATTGCGATAGACATTTAATGAAAATATTGTCGGTTGTCGACCATGGACCGTTGACCTATAAATTAATAAGCTATTGACATCCAATTCAAAAAATAATTGCCATTATCGAAATTGATTGAGTGATACTACTCACAAATTCATAAAACCAGTAAGCAAACTCCATTTCTAATTTCTGCCCAATTGCAACTTGACTGATGTCGGGATTCATCTATCGTTGTCTATCACAAAACATCCTTATGGGATGAAAAGGATGAAAACTACTGTTAGAAATTAAATATTATGGTATATTATTATATAAATTTAAATTTTTAATTTAGCATTGAAGTATACACTTACTCAATATATGGATCGACTTCTCGACAGTTCATTAGGATGTAATAATGTGCTGCATTATACTCCATATCGCTAAGATTTCTTGACTTCTGCCCACCAAATGAACGGCCGATAGCTTTAAAAATTGATATTCTACCGTCATTAGCTTCTGCTTCGTCCACACATACGTCATCGTTACGACCATGATTTCGGCTCCTCGTGTGGACGTGACCCTCAAAGTAATGCGAGGCAAAAGCTGAAACTTCTTCGACCAAGTGTGCATTGCATATAGAACCTTCAACCCTAGCCTTATTACGCACATTATTTTTTAACTTCTTAAGATACCTATATGTAAAGTTGCAACAAAAAATTAACGAATTTTTCAAGCAATGAAATAATATTTCAAATGTCAACATATCTTAATGATGTATATATTTACCTCTCGAATGGATACATCCAGCGATACTGCACAGGACCAGCTATGCTCGCTTCGTATGGCAAGTGAACCGGTAAATGCTCCATTGAGTCAAAAAAACTGGGAGGAAATATTCGCTCAAGCTTGCATAAAATAATTGGAATTTCCTCCTCAAGCCTTGCCATTGATGCAGAAGTAATGACTGCGGCAGATAACTCCTTGAAGAATAAGCTGAGCTCCGTAATTGCTTTCCAGACATGTTGCGGAAGCAACTCACGAAAAGCTATAGGTAATAATCGTTGCATGAAAACATGGCAGTCATGGCTCTTCATGCCGAACAACTTGAGCTTATGCATGTCCACACACCTACCGATATTTGAGGCATAACCATCTGGAAATTTTAACCCTCTTAGCCAGTTACATAAAACTTCTCGTGAATTTCTGTCAAGAGTGTAACATGCTTTAGGATAGGTCCCATCGGCACTCCTTCTCAAATTACCTCTTCTACAGTACTGATTAAGTTCTTCTCTTGACTTTGCAGTATCTTTTGTTTTTCCCGGGATGTTTAGCACCGTGTTAAATATGTTATCAAAGAAATTTTTCTCTATATGCATGACATCCAAGTTGTGCCGGATGAGATTTGTGCTCCAATAAGGCAAATCCCAAAATATACTTCGCTTCTTCCAGTTATGTTCTTTACATATACGGCTATTTATTCTATCTGCATCTGGTTCCCATGCATACATCAACACCAAATTCTCTATAGAATCAAATAGATCCATGCCGGACCTAACCGGTTCGGCAAATTTTGTGACTGCTTTGTTCTTCCGGAAGGCGATCAAGTTACGCCTGTAAGGATGATTTGGTGGCAAGAACTTCCTATGGTTATCAAACCATGACTGCTTACCACTCTTCTGCAATGTAAATGCATCCGAATCATACATGCAATGAGGGCATGCCAGACGTCCAGCAGTGCTCCAACCAGACAACATTGCATATGCCGGAAAATCACTTATTGTCCACATCAAAGCAGCTCTCAATAAGAAATTTTGTTTCATAGAAATGTCGTAGGCTACCACTCCTGTTTCCCACAACATTTTCAATTCGGCCACCAACGGTTGCAGAAAGACATCAATCTTTTCCTTAGGATTTGATGGTCCTGGAACCAAAACGGTTAAAAACATTGCAGGATCTTTCATGCACTTCCACGGAGGAAGGTTATATACAGTCAGTATCACAGGCCAACATGAATACTGTTGCCCCGCTTGACCAAATGGTTGGAAGCCATCGGTACAAAGACCTAATCTCACATTCCTTATATCTTCAGCGAAAACAGGATGATTTTCATTGAACTGCTTCCAAGCCTTTGAATCTGATGGATGCCGCATTTCATCCTCTTTAGATTCATGTTCGGCATGCCATCTCATATCAGCAGCTGTTGCCTCAGATCTATATAATCTCTGCAGGCGTGGGGTAAGAGGAAAGTAATGCATCCTCTTGTAAGGCACACTTTTCCTCCTACTTGTACCGGCTCCTCCTTCGGTGTTTTTGAACCTCGATTGCCCACAAATCTTACACCATCTCAGCTCTGAGTCTTCACCCCAAAATATCATACAATTGTTCAAGCAACAATCGATCTTATTAACTGGAAGCCCAAGCCCACGCAACAACTTCTTTGTTGCGTAAAAACTGTCTGCAGCAACATTATCATTTGGCAGAATTTCTTTGATTAACTCAGCTACAGAATTGAACGCCTTTTCTGATAATCGATGTTCTGCCTTAATATTCAACATTCGAGCAGCTGTAGAGAACTGGGAATGACCCTCACACCCAGGATACAATTCTTGATTGGCAGCACTCAACATATCGTAAAATTGTTGTGCTTCTGGGTTTGGTTCTTCCATAAATGTATTCTGATTGAAGTCATTACCCGATGCATTCATAACCATTTTTTCATATGTGTTTAAATTCACAAATGGTTCTTCTACGGGAATTGACTCTTGTTCGCCTATAACAACTGCTGGAATATCCTCTGGTTCACCATGACAGTACCAAACATAGTAATCAGGCACAAAACCCTTCTTACACAAATGCACCTTAACAGTTTCCACATCTCTGTAGGCTTTATTCTGACACCTGTGGAAGTTGCATGGGCACCTAATCCTAGGCCCATCCATCCATTCAGGTTGGCTACATGCAAATGCGATAAACTCTTCCAATCCATTCAGAAAATCTGGATTCAGCAAGCCATCTTTTATCCTTGCATACATCCATGAGCGAGTCCCGCTCATTTTTGTCCGACTTATACAAAGTCTGGTAAAGCATTAATTAAAACCAAAAAATAAAACTATATTAGTATTAATACATATATCTAAATTATTTCTTGGGCACAACTAATTAAGGTTAATTACAACCAATTAAATCATTTATAAGTACGCAAATAATTTAGATATATTTATGTACTAATATAATTACAACCAATTGCTAGGAAGGACCGATGCATAGGTTAATGGCTAAAGAGAGGGCTTGAGTTTGTGTCGGGCCATAAGGCGATGCGTTTAGTCATTAGACTTCACAAGAATTCAAGTGTCTTAAATAATTCTACCTTCACTCCATGTCTACAAGGTAAGGCCCTATCCCATTCAAGAATATTTTTTGTGATATGTTATTATGCTATTAATTATCATCGATCGGCAATATTGAAATTTCGGCAGCATTTCCCCATATGTTCTCCTACATGTGTGGTATATAAGCCACACTAGGAGAACGTATGAGCAAATGCAAACCGAAATCTCACCCCACGACAATTACTAGCAGACTAACATGTCACAAGAAATATTCCCAAACTGTCCACCAGGACAATTTGAGAATTTGCAAGACTAAGGCTTACAAATTCTCAAACGGGTCTAAAGGTTAATTAAAGTGCTGTGATTATGAAAGTCCGAAGACAATCGAACTTATGCTTTTTATTCTTAACATCTTGTGAATTATACATGTAATCACTAACTTTTTTAAGATTATTGTGTCAAATACAAAGGTTTGCGAATACTAAAATGTAAATCATTGAAACTAGTAATTTGTTGCTGGAAATTAAATAATATAACAACAAAACATTTTATTTAGCATTTCAAAATGTAATTCATCATTAAGTTTGCAGCAAAATATAAATAATCAAAACATAACAAATGTAAATGAGTATAAATGCACAAATACTATTGTCATAAACATTCTGCTTAAATTAATTATTGCATAAATAATATGTAAATTAAATAAACATTCTGCTTAAATTAAGAAAAAATTTATTTTTTTTTTTCACAGGGGGGCGGGGGTTTCCCCCCCTTCCCCCTGCTATGACCTCAAAATTTTTTTTTTCTTTTTCACAGTGGCCTGGCCACCGTGGCCAGGCCACTGCCGGCCACGGCAACGACCGTGGCCGGACAAGATAACAAAGGGGGGGCGGGGGGGGGGGGGGTTTCCTCCCCTCCCCGGCCCCCTGTTAAAAAAAAAAAAAAATTTTTTTCATTACAGTGGCCTGGCCACCAAGGCCAGGCCACTGCGGCCCCGGAGAAGACGGCCGGACAAGAAAAGAAAGGGGGGTGCGGGGGGTTTCCCCCCCTCCCCCCTGCTATGACCCCAATATTTTGTTTTTTTTTTCTTTTTTCACATTGGCCTGGCCACCGTGGCCAGGCCACTGCCGGCCACGGCAACGACCGTGGCCGGACAAGAAACAAAGGGGGGGGGGGGGGGGTTTCCTCCCCTCCCCGGCCCCCTGTTAAAAAAAAAAATTTTTTTTCATTACAGTGGCCTGGCCACCAAGGCCAGGCCACTGCGGCCCCGGAGAAGACGGCCGGACAAGAAAAGAAAGGGGGGTGCGGGGGGTTTCCCCCCCTCCCCCCTGCTATGACCCCAATATTTTTTTTTTTTTTCTTTTTCACAGTGGCCTGGCCACCGTGGCCAGGCCACTGCCGGCCACGGCACGGCCGTGGCCGGACAAGAAAATAAAGGGGGGGGGCGGGGGGGGTTTCCTCCCCTCCCCGGCCCCCTCTTAAAAAAAAAAAAATTATATTTGATTACAGTGGCCTGGCCACCGTGGCCAGGCCACTGCGGCCACGGCAGCGGCCGTGGACGGAGAAGACGGCCACGGCAGCGGCCGTGGCCGCCTTGTCCGGCACGGCAGTGGCCGTGGCCGCCTTGTCCGGCCACGGCAGCGGCCGTGGCCGGACATGAAAACAAAGGGGGGGCGGGGGGGGGGGGTTTCCTCCCCTCCCCCCTGTTTAAAAAAAAAAAATTTTTTTTTATAACAGTGGCCTGGCCACCGTGGCCAGGCCACTGCCGGCCACGGCAGCGGCCGTGGCCGCCTTGTCCGGCCACGGCCACGGCCGTGGCCGGACATGAAAACAAAGGGGGGGCGGGGGGGGGGGTTTCCTCCCCTCCCCCTGTTTAAAAAAAAAATTTTTTTTTTTTATAACAGTGGCCTGGCCACCTTGGCCAGGCCACTGCCGGCCACGGCAGCGGCCGTGGCCGGAGAAGACGGCCACGGCAGTGGCCGTGGCCGCCTTGTCCGGCCGCGGCCACGGCCGTGGCCGGACATGAAAACAAAGGGGGGGCGGGGGGGGGGGGGTTTCCTCCCCTCCCCCCTGTTATAAAAAAAAAAAATTTTTTTATAACAGTGGCCTGGCCACCTTGGCCAGGCCACTGCCGGCCACGGCAGCGGCCGTGGCCGGAGAAGATGGCCACGGCAGCGGCCGTGGCCGCCTTGTCCGGCCGCGGCCACGGCCGTGGCCGGACATGAAAACAAAGGGGGGCGGGGGGGGGGTTTCCTCCCCTCCCCCTGTTAAAAAAAAAAATTTTTTTTTTTTATAACAGTGGCCTGGCCACCTTGGCCAGGCCACTGCCGGCCACGGCAGCGGCCGTGGCCGGAGAAGACGGCCACGGCAGCGGCCGTGGCCGCCTTGTCCGGCCGCGGCCACGGCCGTGGCCGGACATGAAAACAAAGGGGGGGCGGGGGGGGGGGGGTTTCCTCCCCTCCCCCCTGTTTAAAAAAAAAAAAAAATTATATCAGTGGCCTGGCCACCGTGGCCGGAGAAGACGGCCACGGACCTGCCGTGGCCGGAGAAGACGGCAGCAGGTAAATAAAAAAAAAACAGAAAAAAAAAATTTTTTTTTTTGGATTTTTGGGCCTAACCTTTGTTGAGATTCGCCTTGGCCGGGTAGCCGGAGTCGGAGGAGATCCTCGGGGGGGCTGGGAGTCGGAGGAGATCGCCGGAGTTTCGGGGGGCTGGGAGTCACGACGGCGGCAGCTAGGTCAGACCGGAAGGAGGAAAGAAGAAAGGGGGGTTTATATAAAGGTGATTAGCGACGCCAATTTGGCGTCGCTAAGTGCGTCGCAATAATTTTTTTTTTTTTTAGCGACGCACATGGGCGTCGCTAATCCATCATTAATAAATGTAAAAAATACTTTTATGAAAATATAGCGACGCCAATAAATGCGTCGCTAAAGCGTCGCTAAATTGGCGCCTTCACCTGGCGGAAAAATAATTTTATTTTCTAATAATTGCGTCGCTAAGGCGTCGCAATATTTTTTAATAATTTAAATTGATTAATAAAAAAAAGTTATTACATATATTGCGACGCAATAAGTGCGTCGCAATTATTTTTTAAATATTTTTAAATAAAAATATTTAAATTTATTATATAATTGCGACGACGAATTGCGTCGCAAATATTTTTTAATATTTTAATCAGTTATATGTATTCTAATAATATTGCGACACATATTTTGTCGCAATATTTATTTATATTTTTTTAAACTGTGTCGCTAAGGCGTCGCAAGCTATTTGTTAATATTTATAAATGATTATATTTATAATTAATGTTAATAATTACGACGATAAATTGCATCACAATTTATTCTATAAAATTTTTAATGATCCCGATCGGCCACGACCTATCTCGGACAGTTGCAATCCGTCAGAGATCGACGACGATCCGACTGTTGCGATCGATCCAAGCCCTGATCCCGATCGGCCACGGTCGATCTCGGACCGTGGCGATCCGTCCGAGATCGGCGACGATCCGACGGTTTGCGATCGATCCAAGCCCTGATCCCGATCGGCCACGACCGATCTCGGACCGTAGCGATCCGTCCGAGATCGGCGACGATCCAACGGTTGCGATCGATCCAAGCCCTGATCTCGATCGGCGACGACCGATCTCGGACCGTGGCAATTGGTCCGATCGACAAAGATACGACGGTTGTGATCGATCCAAGCCCTGATCCCGATTGGCCACGACCTATCTCGGACAGTTGCAATCCGTCAGAGATCGGCGACGATCCGACGGTAGCGATCGATCCAAGCCCTGATCCCTATCGGCCACGACCGATCTCGGACCGTGGCGATCCGTCCGAGATCGGCGACGATCCAACGCTTGCGATCGATCCAAGCCCTGATCCCGATCGGTGACGACCGATCGCGGACCGCGGCAATCGGTCCGATCGGCAAAGATCCGACGGTTGCGATCGATCCAAGCCCTGATCCCGATCGGCCACGACCGATCTCGGACCGTGGCGATCCGTCCAAGATCGGCGACGATCCAACGGTTGCGATCGATCCAAGCCCTGATCCCGATCGGCCACGACCGATCTCGGACCGTGGCGATCCGTCCGAGATCGGCGACGACCTATCTCGGACAGTTGCAATCCGTCAGAGATCGGCGACGATCCGACGGTAGCGATCGATCCAAGCCCTGATCCCTATCGGCCACGACCGATCTCGGACCGTGGCGATCCGTCCAAGATCGGCGACGATCCAACGCTTGCGATCGATCCAAGCCCTGATCCCGATCGGTGACGACCGATCGTGGACCGCGGCAATCGGTCCGATCGGCAAAGATCCGACGGTTGCGATCGATCCAAGCCCTGATCCCGATCGGCCACGACTGATCTCGGACCATGGCGATCCGTCCGAGATCGACGACGATCCGACTGTTGCGATCGATCCAAGCCCTGATCCCGATCGACCACGGTCGATCTCGGACCGTGGCGATCCGTCCGAGATCGGTGACGATCCGACGGTTGCGATCGATCCAAGCCCTGATCCCGATCGACCACGACCGATCTCGGACCGTAGCGATCCGTCCGAGATCGGCGACGATCCAACGGTTGCGATCGATCCAAGCCCTGATCTCGATCGGCGACGACCGATCTCGGACCGTGGCAATTGGTCCGATCGACAAAGATACGACGGTTGCGATCGATCCAAGCCCTGATCCCGATTGGCCACGACCTATCTCGGACAGTTGCAATCCGTCAGAGATCGGCGATGATCCGACGGTAGCGATCGATCCAAGCCCTGATCCCTATCGGCCACGACCGATCTCGGACCGTGGCGATCCGTCCGAGATCGGCGACGATCCAACGCTTGCGATCGATCCAAGCCCTGATCCCGATCGGTGACGACCGATCGCGGACCGCGGCAATCGGTCCGATCGGCAAAGATCCGACGGTTTGCGATCGATCCAAGCCCTGATCCCGATCGGCCACGACCGATCTCGGACCGTGGCGATCCGTCCGAGATCGGCGACGATCCGACGGTTGCGATCGATCAAAGACCTGATCCCGATCGGCGACGACCGATGCAATATTTGCGTCGCAATATTAAAAATTTAAAATATTTAATTCTGCTAAAAACATTGCGACGCAAATATTGCATCGCAATATTTTTATTGATATTTATATTTCATAAAAATTAATTTAAAAATATTGCGACGCAATATTTGCGTCGCAATATTAAAAATTTAATTTTTTTAATTCTGCTAAAACAATTGCGACGCAATATTGCGTCGCAATATTTTTATTGATATTTATATTTCATAAAAAATTAATTTAAAAATATTGCGACGCAATATTTGCATCGCATATTAAAAATTTAATTTTTTTAATTCTGCTAAAACCATTGCGACGCAAATATTGCGTCGCAATATTTTTAATGATATTTATATTTCATTAAAAATTAATTTAAAAATATTGCGATGCAATATTTGCGTCGCAATATTAAAAATTTAAAATATTTAATTCTGCTAAAAAATATTGCGACGCAAATATTGCATCGCAATATTTTATTGATATTTATATTTCATAAAAAATTAATTTAAAGATATTGCGATGCAATATTTGCGTCGCAATATTAAAAATTTAAAATATTTAATTCTGCTAAAAACATTGCGACGCAATAAAAACATTGCGACGCAAATATTGCGTCGCAATATTTTTAATGATATTTATATTTCATTAAAAATTAATTTAAAAATATTGCGACGCATATTTGCGTCGCAATATTAAAAATGTAAATATTTAATTCTGCTAAAAACATTGCGACTCAAATATTGCGTCGCAATATTTTTATTAATATTTATATTTCATAAAAAATTAATTTAAAATATTGCGACGCAATATTTGCGTCGCAATATTAAAAATTTAATTTTTTTAATTATGCTAAAAAACATTGCGACGCAAATATTGCGTCGCAATATTTTATCGATATTTATATTTTATAAAAAATTAATTTAAAATATTGCGACGCAATATTTGCGTCGTAATATTAAAAATATAATTTTTTTTGATTTTTTGGTTAATTGAGTCGCTAATGCGTCGCATATTTTGTTGTCACAAAGGCGTCGCAAAGTGGTCGCAATTTAGCGACGCAATTTGGCGTCGCTAAATTTGCATCGCTATTCAGTATTTTCTTGTAGTGTTGTGTATTTTGTTTGGTTGATGAAGATTCCCTCTTTGCTTTGTTTGATCTGGAGTCCAAGGAAGAAGTTGAGTTCTCCCATCATGCTCATCTCGAATTCTCCCTGCATCAACTTTGCAAATTCTTGACAAAGAGAATCGTTAGTAGCACCAAAAATAATGTCATCTACGTATATTTATACTACAAGCAAATATTTACTTTTCTTTTTAAAAACAATGTTTTATCAACATTTCCTCTTGTAAAATCATTTTCTATTAAGAATTTACTTAACCTATCATACCAAGCTCTAGGTGCTTGTTTCAAACCATATAAAGCTTTGTGCAATTTAAAAACGTGATTTGAAAATTCATGATCTTCAAAACCTGGTGGTTGTTCTACATAAACTTCTTCATTTATAAATCCATTTAAAAATGCGCTTTTTACATCCATTTGAAATAAGTTAAAGTTCATATGACATGCAAATGCAAGTAATAGCCTAATGGCTTCTAATCTAGCTACAGGCGCAAAGGTTTCATCAAAATCAATACCTTCCTCTTGATTATATCCTTTAGCAACCAATCTAGCTTTGTTTCTAATTACTATGCCATTTTCATCTAGTTTATTTCTAAAAACCCATTTTGATCCTATTACTGAATGATTTTTAGGTCTTTCAACTAGTGTCCAAACATTATTTCTTGTAAATTGATTTAATTCTTCTTGCATTGCTAACATCCAATTATTATCTTTTTCAGCTTCTTCTATAGTTTTGGGTTCAATTTGTGATACAAATGCAAGATGATTACTAATATTTCTCATATATGATCTAGTTCTTATTCCTTGAGATGGATCGCCTAAAATCAATTCCTTGGGATGACTATGAGCATATCTCCAGTCTCTTGGAAGATCTGTATCATTATGATCAATATTGACATCATCGTCCTTATGTGAATCATCATCTTTAGCTTCTTGCTCATGATCAGAAGATACTTCATATTAGTTTTTCAAGATCTTTTTCAATTATGTTTGTATCTTCCTCATCATCAAGCTTTTCAGAACTAGATGCTAAAGACTCATCGAAAACTATATGAATGGATTCTTCAACTACTAAGGTTTTCTTGTTAAATGCTCTATAAGCTTTACTAGTTGTTGAATATCCTAAAAAGATTCCTTCATCATATTTAGCATCAAATTTTCCTAAATTGTTTTTACCATTATTATGAATAAAACATTTACATCCAAATGCATGAAAGTATTTTATATTTGGTTTTCTTTCATTCCATAATCATAAGGTGTTTTCTTTAAGATTGGTCTTATTAGGGCTCGATTTAAGATGTAGCATGCTGTGTTAATAGCTTCCGCCCAAAAGTACTTTGGTAGGTTACTTTCGCATAGCATGATACGGGCCATATCTTCTATAGTCCTATTTTTCCTTTCAACTACACCATTTTGCTGTGGAGTCCTAGGGGCTGAAAAATTATGATTAATTTCATTTTCAGAACAAAAACTCTCAAATAAGTGATTTTTAAATTCTGTTCCATGATCACTTCTTAGAGATACTATAGTAGTGTTTTTCTCATTTATGACTTTCTTGAAGAATTTCAGGAATATCGAGAAAGTCTCATCTTTGTGAGCTAAAAATATTACCCAAGTATATCTAGAATAATCATCTACAATCACTAGACCATATTTCTTTCCTCCTAGACTTGTGGTTCTAGTTGGTCCGAAAAGATCCATGTGAAGTAGCTCTTGCCCTAGAAGTTGAAACAATGTTTTTAGATTTGAAAGAACTTCTAGTTTGTTTTCTAAATTGACATGCATCACATATTTGTTGTTTTCAAAATCTAGTTTAGGTAATCCTTTAACTAAATCCATTTTAATTAGTTTTGAAATAAGGTGTGTGCTTGCATGACCTAATCTACGATACCACAACCAATTAATTTCATTTATGTTAGCATTGTCAGCAATTAAGCAATGATCACTCAAAGATAATTTTTTTAGATCAACCAGTAAACATTGCCATGTCTATAACCAGTAAATACAATGCTATCATCAATAGAATTAGTTACAGTACATACAGAAGATTTAATGAAACATTAAAGTTTTTATCACATAATTGACTTATACTTATTAGATTATGCTTCAAACCATCAACATAAAGTACATTATCAATAAATATAGATGGAGTTATACGGACTTTACCAAGGCCCCATAATTTGACCTTTACCATTATCGCCGAACGTAACAACTCCACCTTTCTTTTCTTCTAGGGTGATGAATTCATCTTTGTCACCCGTCATATGTCTTGAGCAGTCACTATCAAGGTACCACTTTTTCTTTGATCTTTTGGCTACAAGACATTCCTGCAACATAATTTAAACTTTATGTTTAGGTACCCAAGCCTTCTTGGGTCCTTCATGGTTAGTAGCAACAAAAATTGTTCCTTTTGGAACCCAAATTTTCTTTGCTTTAATATTCAACTTGTTGTTATTATTTAATGTTTTGCATTGAGATGATTTATGGCCTTTTTCATTGCATTTGAAACAAGTTATTTACTTTGGTTGGCTTTTACAAAAATATTCTTAAAGATTTTTGTTTCCTTAATGTGTTATACCCTAAACCTGCTTTGTCAAAAACAGCTTTTTGACTATCTAAATCATATTCAGTTTAGTTGAGCTTAGAGTAAATTTCTCAACAATATCTTTATACTTTTTAACATCTTTCTTAAGAAAATCATTTTCATTAGAGATTGATTCTTTTTCTTTAATTAGATTTTATTTTCAGATTTACCAAATCAATCTTAAGAACACAATCATTCTTTTCATTAAGAAGAGTATCCATTTTATCTTTTACATCTTTAACTACAAAATTTAATTCATTTTTCTCTTTAATTAAATTTAAGTTTTCGGTTTTTAATGATTTGTGTTTCTTTTCAAAGCTTTGAAATCTATCATTAATTCATTAAAAGCTTCAAACATTTCATCAAATGTAAAATTCATCATCAAGGGTTTCGGTACTTACCTCATTGTCGTTGTCGTCGTTGTTGGCAATGAAGCAGATATTAGCAACTTCTTTTTGTTCTTCTTCTTCGGAAGAAGACTCTCACTATCAGTCCAAGTTGCCATGTAGGCCTTTTTCTTTTTCTTGTAGGCCTTCTTAAGTAAAGGACAGTCATATCTAAAATGTCCTGACTTTTTACATTCATAGCAAACTAAGGGCTCTTTCTCTTTGTCCTTTTCCTTTTTCTTATCCTTTTCTTTTTCTCCTTCCATTTTTGAAACAAATCTCTTTTTGTGGAAGGGCCTCCTTCTTTGCATAAATTTCTTGAATTTCCTTGCAAGGAGGGCTGACTCATCATCATCATCTCTTCATCATCGCTGCTGCTTACTTCCTTTTCCGCAGCTTTGAGGGCGATGGTCTTCTTCTTTCTTGACTCATCCTCATTGACATATTGTTTAACTTGAAGCTCATGAGTCATCAGCGAACCAAGAAGCTCTTCCAATGGTAGGATGTTCAGATCTTTGGCTTCTTGTATGGCGGTCACCTTGGCTTCCCAAGTCCTTGGAAGTGACCTAAGGATTTTGCGAACAAGCTCAGAGTTAGTATAAACTTTTCCAAGACTTTTTAAACCATTCACAATATCAGTGAATCTAGTGAACATGCATGTGATGGTTTCATTTTGTTCCATAGTAAATAATTCATATTTATGAACCAAAATATTTATCTTGATTCTTTTACTTGGTTTGTTCCTTCATGTGTTATTTCCAACCTATCCCAAATTCTTTTGCGGAATTACATATTGAGATTCGGTTGAATTCATTTGAGTCTAAGGAACAATAAAATATTAATGGCCTTAGCATTTAGTTGTGTCATTCTCCTATCATTATCATTCCAATCCCTTTCGGGTTTAGGAACAATAGTGCCATCAATAAGGTGTGTGGGTGTACTAGGTCCGTTATTATTACTCCCCATAATTCATAGTCCGAAGCTTGAATGAATATTCTCATTCTAGCTTTCCAATATGAATAGTTGGTTCCATTAAATAAAGGAGGTCGATTCGTAGAATGACCTTCAGAAAAACATGAACCACTTTGTGTTGCCATAAGGATCTTTAGCCCTTGATCGTGAGATCAAATTCTAAATGAGCACTTGCTCTGATACCAATTGTTGGCCCAGATGGCAACCCAAGGGGGGGGTGAATTGGGTTCTTAAAAATTTAAGACTCTTTGAAATGTTTTAAACAGATTTGCTCAAGATGTGCAAGTGAGTGAAATTAACTAAGAAGCAATGCACAAGCTAATAATAAAGAGAGATAGAGAGAGAGAAATATAGCACGGCAAACACAAGATAATTTTATAGTGGTTCGGTGCAACCAACACCTACGTCCACTCCCAAGATTCACTTGGGTCCACACTATAATCTCCTCAGATTACAGCCGAGTTGTTTTCCAAGCTCACAACTCAAACTTGTTGTTTTTCCGGAATCACAACGAACCCAGCTGGTTTTACTCGAGCTTACCAGCACAAAACCCTACACGTTATTTTTCACGGGCTCCCAACTAACCCAACACAAGCACTTCGGCTTGCAACGAGGTATATCAACCTCCACTGATTCAATCCACTGATTGAATCAGCAACCAATCAAAATATTCAGAGTTTAAGTATTGAACAGCTCCCTTTGAGCAAATATACAAATTAAGTATAAAAGAATAAAAGGTTAGAAAAGCCTGATAATATAGCAGATGGATGTGGCTTTGGCTTTCTTCCTTCTCCTCTTTAACTCCTCTTGAAGTGTCGAATCAGGCCTCAGCAAGATCCTTGACCGTTTGAAAACTTTGGAGTTGGGATGAAGCTTTTTTCTCCTTTGTTGAATGTAGAAAATCCTTCGATTTGATCTTTGAAAAGCTCTTGGATTTTCTTTTCACTTTTGTGGATTGAAGATCTGGAGTAGACGAAACTTCCTCTTTGATTTCACTCCTTTTGAATCACTCTACTTTGAGCTAGAAGATTTTTCCAATATGCTCTGTTTTTCCCTCTTTTTGAAAGATATTCTTTTCTCTCCTTTTTGATATTTAAAATCGTGTGTGATATGAAAAGAGCTCCTCTATTTATAGATTCTACAAAAATATATCCGTTAGAGACAAGGAAAAATAGCCGTTATTCAAAAATCTTACCGTTAGAGTGACGTGTCATCGTGAAAAAATATCGTCCAGATTTGCTGGAGTCGACTTATGCTTTTCCCGAGTCAGCTCGAGCTCATCTTACCAAATATAGAAATGTTTATAAAGGTTAGGGGTCGACTCGCCAGAAATAAAGTATCGACTCCTGATAGTCGGGAGTCGACTCGAGAAAGGCTTGGGGTCGACTCGCGAAGTGCTCAGAAAAATACTCTTCTGGTGTCTGAGCGGAGTCGACTCGCACAGTCAGGGAGTCGGCTCGACAGAATCAGGAGTCGACTCGACAATTTCGTGGGTTGACTCGACACAGATGCACATTTTTGTACACTGAGCGGAGTCGACTCTGAAACTCAGGAGTCGGCTCCGGAACGTATCAAAAATCAGAAACTTTTCTGATTGACATTAAAATCGTTCCAGATTTATTTTAATTCATTGTTTTGACTTGAATACAATAAAATAGACATTTAGAATTGATTCAAGAACTATTCCAAAAACTCATTGATTAAAACATGAATTATAACATTTCTTTTCGAAAGTTTGAATATTGAGCTTAAAGTTTCTTTCAAAATAGATTAGAGTCAAACTTTAACATTCTCATTGATTGTTCAAAATAAATTTGTTGCTCATTTACATAAACTTATTACATCTTTTAATAAACTCAATGGCTTTTAGTAATCATCAAAATCAAAAGGATTGGATCATATAATTTTTCTATAATCTTCCAACAGAACACCTATGAGTCCCTCATACAAACTGGATAAAGATGAAGATGGTAAGCAAATTGATCAAAAATACTACAGAGGTATGATCGGTTCATTACTTTATTTAACAGCAAGTAGACCAGATATTATGTTTGTTGTATGCTTATGTACTAGATATCAGTCTGAACCTAAGGAATCTCACCTAATAGCTGTAAAAAGAATTCTAAGATATTTAAATAGAACTAAAAATGTAGGATTATGGTATTCTAGAGACTCAACATTAAATTTGATTGCATATTTTGATTCTGATTTTGCTGGTTATAAATTAGATAGAAAAAGTACAAGTGGTGCATACCAATTTTTAGGTAGTAACTTAATCTCTTGGTTTAGCAAAAAGCAAAATTCGGTTGCATTATCAACTGTTGAAGCTGAATATGTTGCAGCTGGAAGTTGCTATGCTCAAATCCTTTGGATTAAGCGACAACTTAAAAATTATGGTATAACACTTGATAAAACTTCAATTAGATGTGATAATACTAGTGCAATAAATCTAACTAAAAATCCAATTCAACACTCAAGAACAAAGCACATTGAAATAAGACATCATTTCATTAGAGAACATGTAGCTAATAACGATATTTGTCTTGATTATGTATGTACAAATGAACAATTAGTGGACATATTTATAAAACTCTTAAGTGAAGAAAGATTTTGTTATCTTAGAGGAGAATTAGGAGTCTGTGATCCATCGAAATGATTTTAAATCTCCTAGGAATGACTATCTAGAATTCAATCAATTTCTTGAAAATTCTTTTATGATTCTAAGAAAAATTTATCTAGATGTTTGAACCTCTTGATTCATCACATTCTAAGGAAGATTTATCTAAAATTTGATAACTTTTGACAAGTTTCATATCCTTTGAAAATCTAATTTTTTCACTAAAACTGTCTTGGAGCCGACACCACTATTAGTGGAGTCGACACCTGTCTGTGTTGCTCTCTGTCTATGACCTTGGAGCCGACACCCGCCTTTGTGGAGTCGACTCTATTTCAGGCACTAACTGTGTTAGCGACTTGGAGTCAACACCCAGCTTTGCGGGAGCTGACACCTTATGGTCTCAGGTTGACTATATTAGGGCAGAGTCAACACCTATTCGTTCCCAATCGACTCCAAACTATTCCAAAACCTTCTCCACTTCTTTCAAATCCTAGAATCCCTCTAATTCATCACTTCCTAGCATCAAATGGCACCTAAGCACTGTGGATCAGTCTTCAAAGCAACGGTGACAATGGGAAAACGAACGGTGAGGCATCCGGTGACATAACCCTCGCCTAGCTCAAGTTCTACATCGTCATCTTCCACTCCAAGCGCTATCCCTGGTCCACCCTTTCCCCAAGTTGATATTTTAGCCGGGAAAGTTATTACAATGGGTAGAAAAGTAGATTTTGGATTCTTTGAAGCAAAGGGTTTCATACTTGGAAGACAACTTAAAGAAATGGGATGGGGAAAGGTATGTTCCTTAGATGTTCCCACCTATCCTGCTCTTGTAAAGGGTTTTTATCTTAATTTGACTAGAGGAGACAGAGGAATTGTCAGTTATTTAAGAGAAACTCGAATCCATTTAACATCGAAGATTTTAGGAAATCTGTTGGAGATACCAGTTATTGGACCGATTGCCAACTCTCATAGTGAGAGAGGTGAGGCATTGTCAAGAATACTTGGTAGGGATGTGGCTGAATTTAAAGAAATTAGGGCTAATCAGTTATCCCTAGAGTTGAGGCTTTTGCATAACATCTATAGCAGAATTTTATTTCCTAAAACTGGACGGTTTGAGTATGTGTCCGAAAGGGACATTGTGGTAATGGACTGTATAGTGACTGGTCAACCAATAAACCTACTTGGCATGATATGATTTGGTATATGGCAGAGGCTAGCAGTAAGAAAAGGTTCACACTACCCTATGGAATGATTTTGACAATGGCTTTTCAGAGTCAAGGAGTGAATATATTGGACAATGAGCCTTTCAAAAGTCTTAGACATACGGATTATTATAATAGTGCAACTTTACACCGTATGGGCTTTGTGAAAATTAATGGACATTGGAAAAGAAAAGGGCAATTTGATGATAGAGTAGCTGAGGTGGAAACTGCGGCCCCTGGTCCATTAGTGGTAGGACCATCAGTGAGGCACTCATCACCAGGTCCCAGCAGTTCTGCACCCCAAGCACCAGCACCTGCTCCGGCCCCTACATCATTTAGTCAAGTATCCACTGGATTTTCTGAGAGTTAGTTGGAGCAGCTCAAATCCCTATTTACAGATCATGAAATCAAAATGAAGAATGAGATTGAAAGTCAGCTTATGGGATTCAGGCAATTTTTCTATTCATTGGAAGATACGATTAGTCTAATTGAGTCATCACTGAATACATCTTCAGTTACCTTGATGAAAGACATAAGACTGATATTTGAGAAAATCAAGGATATAGCAGGTGACTCTGATACATATTCCAAATGCAATGCTAAACTTCAGGAGAAAGTTACAGTTGCAGCTGCTTTGGTTGAGAGAATGTTAAATGATTTTATGAAAATTCAAGAGAAAGGGATGGGACAGATTTTAGAGGAACTAAAAAGGATTTTGAAATGATCTATTCAAATTCAAGCTTTCTTTAGTCTTTAGTTTGTAACTAGGATTAATTTTGATGTTTTGATGTAATGTGAATGATGTAGTTTGTAATGACTTAATGAATGTTTTGATGTAATGACTTTGTACCTAATGAATGCAATATGAAGTTAATCTTGTTGCTTAAATTTTTGAACTTTGAGTCACTCAATTCTTGTGTTTATATTTTGATATATTTTGTTGATTGATTCAAGCTAGATGCACCCTCTTCTTAACCTTTTTATTGATAACAAAAAAGGGGAAGAAAGAGTGTTTATGTATATGCATAGGGCAATTAAAGAGTATATGTACTTATATATGCATGAAGCCAAGTCAAATGAAAGTAAAGTTACATGGAAATCAAAATATGAATAAGGGGAAGAAAGAGTGTTAATATATGAATATGCATGGAATTTAAATGAATTAAGATATGGACACACATAGGGGGAGCTACCTTATTAAGAGGGAGCTTAAACCTTGAATTTACAATTTTAACAATTATGCATTAATTGATTATGCATATACTCAATATTTTTGTCATCATCAAAAAGGAGAGATTGTTGACCCACTTATTGATTTTGATGATTAACAAAAGCCATGAGTATATTCCTTGTATTACTAATGTAATTGACATATGTTTCGGGAATTTAGAAAGGTAAATCATTCAAATGGTACATAGAAAATCAGTTTAAATCAGTTTCTATTGATATATGTCAAAGTTCAGAACTTGGAGCCGATACCCACAGTTTCGGAGCCGACTCCATGGCGTATCAGAACAGTTTAAACTTTCGGCACGGTTTAGAGTCGACACCTGGATATCTAGAGTCAATACCTAAAAATTTAGAGTTGACACCTAGAATGTTAGAGCCGACTCTAACCTGAGATACAGAGAATGGTTTTTCTACGTCAGTTTTTGGAGCCGACACCCCAAAAATTAGAGCCGACTCAGATCGCATCGAGCCGACACTACAGTTTATCAGAGCCAACTCCCCGATGGACGTTTGTTGCTATTTTTGGAAACTCGATTTAGAACCGACACCTGAAAAGTTGAAGCTGACTCCAACATGTCAAAATCGAATTTCAAATCTATCAGAGATGATTCCAACGGTAACATTTCTTTACCTAACCCCCAACGGATCTATTTCTTTGTGTGAGGAAGCAATCCAAGTATACTCTCAATGGCTATTTCTCACCTAATCTTGGATTAAGGAAGTTTATAAAAAGGGCATCGTCCGTTTGAAAATAGAGAATAAGAGAGAAAAGAAAATATTGAAAAGAAAAAGAGAGGAATCTATTAGCTTTCAAAAGAGGAAAATCTCTGTGCTCAAGGCCATCTACTGAGAAGAGATAGAAGAGAAATCCAAAGGCGTTTCAAGATCAAATCCGAAGGATTTCACCGTTTTGAAGAAGAGGAGCAAGAGCCCTAAAATCTTCAACCTTCTCTTCAACGAGCTTCATTCAAGAATCTCAGTTCAAATCGTGATAGTCCATTCAGAAGAGAGGTGGAAAAGAAGAAAAGAAGAAAAGCTCAACTTCACATTGCTTCAAAACAGGATTTTCTATTCTCATTTATTTACATTGCATATTTGCTCAATTGAGGAGCTTTTAATTATTGTAAACATATACTTGAATTTTTTTTTTGCTAATTCAACCAGGGGGATTGAATTAGTTGAGGTAGTTGACCTCGGAGTAAGCTAAGAGTAGCTTACGTTGGGTTGTGTTCTGGTGAACCCGTGAAAACCAACTGGGTTCGTTGTAACCCCGTGTAAAACAAAGTTCGAGTTGTGATCTTGCAAAACAACTCAGCTATAATCAGGGTGATTATAGTGGTGACCCAAGAGTTGCTTGGGAGTTGACGTAGGTGTGGGTAACACCGAACCACTATAAATCTTTGTGTTTGTCGTGATTGTCTCTCTCTCTCTATCTCTTATTGTGCTTTACATTCTTAGCATCACTTCACTTGTGCACATTAACTTTGTGAAATTGGCTTTTAAGTGTAAATTTTTTTAAAAAAGAATCCAATTCATCCCCCCCCCCCCTCTTAGGTTGCCATCTGGGCCAACATGCACCCTAGGGCAAAATAGATTACTAAAAATTGCTTGGAGAAGCAATTGGTTAAAGAACATACCTTTAGATGCACATGGGTGGGCCGGCCAAAGTCGGGCTCATGTGTTGTCTATTGGATTCTAGTACCCACTAAGGAATTAGGGATAATTTCTTGGATTGGAAGTAAAGACTACCAATCTGAATAATATAGTGGCAAGACCTTTAGACTAAAGTCCATGTCTTTAGGATTAATAAATCATGTAAGCTAATAGGTTTTGGTTATCCTTTCAGATCATGTCAACCAATTTGTCACTCCGTTCATTGTTGGACAATGATAAACTAATGGGTCCCAACTTCGATAGCTGGTATCAAAGACTCAGGATAGTCTTGGAACACGAGAGGATTCTTTATGTGATAATGGATCCTGAACCTGAGGAGCCAACTTCGAGTGCTTGCACTGTGGTCATAGACACTTATCAGAAGTGGGTCAATGATCGCACCATAGTACGGTGCATTATGCTGGCCTCCATGAATGATGAGTTCAATAGAAAGTTTGAGGAAGCCCAACCTAAAGAGATCCTTCAAAAGTTGAAGGAGCCCTTCGGCACACCAGATGACGTTGAAAGGTACATAGTGTCTAGTGCATTTTCAATGCTCGAATGCGTGAAGGGGCATCGGTCACTGATCATGTATTGTACATGATTGAGATGATCGAGCGCCTAAGCAAGCTCGCTTTTCCTTGCATGAGCAGCTTGGTAAGGATGTTATATTGAACTCCCTGCCTGGTTCCTACTTAGATTTTCTTAGTCATTTTAGAATGACAAAACCTGTAGTAAACTACCATGGTTTATTGGGTTTACTGCAGACTTATGAAAAGGATCACCAGCTCCAAAAGGACTCGGTAAATTTAGTGAGAGTTTCTGGAGCAGGTCGTTGTTCCTTTAAGAAAAGGATGAAGAAAAGGAATAAGAATAAAAAAGTGCAAAATGATGGGCATAATCAGGCTAAGAAAAAGCTAAGGCTGATAAGAACCAAGCGGAATGCTTCTTCTGCAAAAAGCTGGGTCATTGGAAGAGGAACTGTTCTCAATACATTGCAACCCTGGATCCTAACAGACCAAGAAAGAAAAAGCAGCAAGTAGTTGCTGGACAAGGTACTTATGTGATAACACCTTGCAGTTTTCTCTATTTGTGATACTACTAATTGGGTATTAGATACCGGCAGTCCAATTCATATTTGCAATTCTTTGCAGGAACTTCGAATTAGTAGGAGATTCAAAGATGGCGAAAGATTCCTGAACGTGGGTGATGGAAGTCGAGTTCCAGTCATAGCATTAGGAGTAGTAGAGCTATTTTTTGAATCATGTAATGTCATGCTAAGTGAATATCACTATTGTCCTAATTTCTTATTAATATCATTTCTGTAGGCCAATTGGCCATTGAAGGATTTGATTTTTCAATTGTTGACCCAATTATTGATTTTGATGATTAACAAAAGCCATGAGTACATTCCTTATGTTTCTGATAAATTTGATAAGTATTTCAGAATTAAGATTGGTTATTCATCAATATGTTACTTAGAAAATCAGTTTCAAGTTGAATTTAAATGGAATTTATGTAAGTTTAGAACTAGAGCCGATACCCTAAGTCCTCGGAGCCGACTCCAGAGAGTATCAGAACAGTGTTGATTTTTGGCATGGTTCGGAGCCGACACTAAATTTCTGGAGCCGACACATGAAAAATTAGAGTCGACACCTGTAGAGTGTGAAACCGACTCCAGACCAGTTACAGAGAGTAATATTTTCGGACACTGGTGGAGCCGACAACTTCAGAAAGTTAGAGCCGACTCCAGATCTCGCCGAGCCGACACTTCAAAATCTTGGAGCCGACACCTTGATGGACCATTTATTACTATTTTTAGGATCCCGATTTGGAGCCGATACTGAAGACCTGGAGCCGACACCTCCATGTCAGAAATAGAATTTTCAAGTTTTCAACGGATATATTTTTCTTACCTAATCCCTAACGGATATATTTTCTTTTGGTAAGGTACATCCAAGGATAACTCCAACGGCTATTTTTCACCTACTCATGGATTGAAACGCCTATAAAATGGGATTGAATCATTTGAAATAAAAAGAATGGAAAAACAGTAAAACAAAAGAAAAAAGAAGAAATCAAAAATCCCTCTTCAAAAATTTTCTGAGCCAAAGCCTATCCACTATTGAGAGTTAGAAGAGGAATCCAAAAGCGCCAAAAGAGCTATTTCAAAGGATTTCCTAGTTTTGAAGAAGAAGGAGAAAAGCCCTAAATCTTCAACCGTTTCTTCACCAAAATCTCTTCAAGTGCTCTAATTCCATTCAATTCAAAGAGAAGGAGAAGAGAAGAAAAGAAGAAAAGCTCAAGCCCTACATTGCTTCAGAAATTAGGCTTTTCTATTCCATTTACTTACATTGCTTATTTGCTCAATTAAGGAGCTGTTATTGTTGTAAACTCTTAATTGATTTGTGTTTGTCTAATTCAATCAGGGGATTGAATTAGTTGAGGTTGTTAACCTCGGGGTAAGCTAAGTGTAGCTTACGTTGGGTTTTGTGCTGGTGAACCCGGAAAACCAGCTGGGTTCGTTGTGACCCCTTTAAAACAACAAGTTAGAGTTGTAAGCTTGTAAAACAACTCGATTGTAATCTGGGTGATTATAGTGTGGACCCAAGAGTTGCTTGGGAGTGGACGTAGGTGTGGGATACACCGAACCACTATAAATCTTTGTGTGTTTGTCGTGCCTTTGTCTCTATCTCTCAATCTCTCTCATTTAAATTGTGTTCTTTACTTACTGCATCACCTTCACTTGTACACCTAATTGACTTTAAGTTTTAAAGTGTTTAAAATTTTAAAAAGAACCCAATTAATCCCCCCTCTTGGGTTGCCATCTGGGCCAACAATTGGTATCAGAGCTAGTGCTCATTTTTTGTTTGATCCAACGATCAAGAGTTAAAGATCCAAATGGCAACACAAGCTGGATCTTCATTTGCTGAAGGTCAATCCACTAATAGACCTCCTTTATTTAATGGTTCAAATTATTCTTATTGGAAAGCTAGAATGAGAATTTTTATTCAAGCTTTAGATTATGAACTATGGAGTGTAATCATTAATGGACCTAGCACACCACACACGTAGTAGATGGTTCAATAATTCCTAAACCCGAAAGGGATTGGAATGAGAACGATAGGAAAATGGCTCAGCTTAATGCAAAAGCCATGAATGTTTTATATTGTGCTTTAGATGCTAATGAATTCAATAGAATTTCTACATGTATTTCTACAAAAGAAATTTGGGATAGATTAGAAGTTACCCATGAGGGTACTAATCAAGTAAATGAATCAAAAATTAACATTCTAGTGCACAAATATGAATTGTTTAGCATGGAACAAACTGAATCAATCACTTGCATGTACACTAGATTCACTGATATAGTTAATGGTCTAAAAAGTCTTGGTAAGACCTATACTAATTCTGATTTGGTGCGTAAAATTCTTAAGTCTCTTCCAAGATCATGGGAAGCAAAAGTAACTGACATCCAAGAAGCCAAAGATCTGAATACATTACCTTTGGAGGAGCTGCTTGGATCATTGATGACCCATGAGCTGACTATGAAGCAGCATCAAGAGGAAGAAGTCAAGAAGAGAACAATTGCTCTCAAGGCTGCAGAAAATGAAAGAGCAGCAGTGATGAAGAAGATGAAGATGATGAGGAGACTGCACTCCTTGCTAAGAAGTTTAAAAGATTCATGCAAAGAAGGAAACCCTTCCACAAAAGAAAATCTGGATTCAAAATGGAAGGAGAAAAAGAGAAGGACAAGGACAAGGACAAAGAAAAAGACCTCCTCATATGTTATGAATGTAAGAAACCATGGCACTTTAGATCAGATTGTCCTCAATTGAAGAAAGCCTACAAAAAGAAGAAGAAGGCTTATATTACAACATGGAGTGATAGTGAAGAATCTTCATCCGAAGAAGATCAAAAGGAAGTTGCAAACATATGCTTCATGGCAAAAAATGACAACGAGGTAAGTTTCAAAACTCCCAATGAAGATTTTACCTTTGATGAATTATATGAAGCTTTCAATGAGTTAATTAATGATTTCAAAGTTTGAAGAAATAAAAATAAATCTTTGAAAACTGAAAACTTAAATCTAATCAAACAGAAAAATGAATTAATTCTTGAGGTTAAAAATCTGAAATCTAAAAAGGAAGATGTTTTAAAAGAAAAAGAATTGATTTCAAATGAAAACCTTAATCTAAAGAAGGAAGTTGATAAATATAAGAATGTAGTTGATAGATTCACTTATAGCTCAGAAAAACTTAATTTATTGTTAAGTAGCCAAAGAGCAGTATTTGATAAAGCTGGTCTAGGATATAGACCTCATATGAAATAAAAGTATGTAAACAATTTCTTTATTAAGAAACCAAGCAAAAATGATATTACATGTTTTCATTGCAACAAAAAGGGACATAAATCTTATGAATGCAATAAGAATTTAAGTGTTAAAGGAAAGAAAATATGGGTTCCGAAAGGAATAATATTATTGCTACTAACCATGAAGGACCCAAGAAAGCTTGGGTATCTAAACAAAAGGTTTGATTATCTTGCAGGAGTGTCTTGCGGCCAAAAGATCAAAATGAAAGCGTATCTTGATAGCGGCTGCTCAAGGCACATGACGGTGACAAGGAGCAATTCATCACCCTTGAAGATAAAAGAGGAGGAGTTGTTACATTTGGAGACAATGGTAAAGGCCAAATTATGGGATTTGGTAAAATTCAAATAACTCCATCCACTTTTATAGAAAATGTTTTATATGTTGATGGTTTAAAACATAATTTAATTAGTATTAGCCAATTGTGTGATAAAGGTTTCAAAGTTTCCTTTGAAGCTTCTATCTGCACCGTTTCTAATCCCACTGACAATAGCATTATATTTGTTGAAAATAGAAATGGCAATGTATACTTAATAGATTTAGACAATTTGTCTACTAGTAATCATTGCTTAATTACTAATAATGCTAAAGTTAATGAGATCGGATGGTTGTGGCATCGTAGATTAGGTTACGCAAGCACACACTTAATTTCAAAATTAATTAGAATGGATTTTGTTAAAGGACTTCCAAAGTTAGATTTTGAAAATAACAGAATTTGTGATGCATGTCAATTTGGAAAACAAACTAGAAACTCTTTCAAATCTAAAATGTTATTTCCACTTCTAAGCCACTTAAACTACTTCACATGGATCTTTTTGGACCTACTAGAACCACCAGTCTAGGAGGAAAGAAATATGGTCTTGTGATAGTAGATATTATTCTAGATTCACTTGGTATTATTTTTAGCTCATAAGATGAGACTTTTCCTATATTCATGAAATTCTTCAAGAAAGTCACTAATGAGAAAAACAACACCATAGTGTCTCTTAGAAGTGATCATGGAACAGAATTTAAAAATCATTTATTTAAAAATTTTGCATTGAACATGGCATCATCATAATTTTTCTGCACCTAGAACACCACAACAAAATGGAGTTGTAGAAAGAAAGAATAGAACATTAGAAGACATGGCCCGTACCATGCTATGTGAAAGCCAACTCCCAAAGTACTTCTGAGCGGAAGCTATAAACACAGCATGTTACATCCTTAATAGAGCTTTAATTAGGCCAATTCTTAAGAAAACTCCTTATGAACTATGGCATGATAGGAAACCTAACATTAGTTATTTTCATGCATTTGGTTGTCGATGTTTTATTCATAATAATGGTAAAGATTATCTTGAAAAATTTGATGCAAAATCTAATGAAGGCATATTCTTAGGATATTCAACAACTAGTAAAGCCCATAGAGTATTTAACAAGAGGAACTTAATTGTAGAAGAATCTATTCATGTAATTTTTGATGAGTCTTTATCATCAAGTTCAGAAAAGATTGATGATGAGGAAGATACAAACTTGCTAGAGAGAGATATTAAAAATTGAATATAGATGTATCTTCAGATCATGAACAAGAAGCTAAAGATGATGATTCACCTAGAGTTTATGTTATTGATACTAATCATGATGAGGTAGGTCTTCTAGATATTGGAGATATGCCTATGGACATCCAAAGGAATTGATTATAGGTGATCCATCTCAAGGTGTAAGAACTAGATCATTATGAGAAATATCAATAATCATCTTGCATTTGTATCTCAAATTGAACCTAAAACTATTGAAGAAGCTGAAAAAGATAGTAATTGGATGCTAGCTATGTAAGAAGAATTAAATCAATTTACTAGGAATAATGTATGGTCCTTAGTTGATAGACCTAAAGGTCACTTAGTTATAGGATCTAAATGGGTATTTAGAAATAAATTAGATGAAAATGGCATAGTAATTAGAAATAAAGCTAGATTAGTTGTAAAAGGATATAATCAAGAAGAAGGAATTGATTTTGATGAAACTTTTGCACCTGTAGCTAGATTAGAAGCAATTAGACTATTACTTGCATTTGCATGTCATATGAATATCAATTTATTTCAAATGGATGTTAAAAGTGCATTTTTAAATGGTTTTATAAATGAAGAAGTTTTTGTAGAACAACCACCTGGTTTTGAAGATCATGAACTTTCAAATTTTGTTTTTAAATTACACAAAGCACTTTATGGTTTAAAACAAGCACCTAGAGCTTGGTATGATAGGTTAAGCAAATTTCTAATTGAAAATGATTTTTCTAGAGGAAATGTTGATAAAACCTTATTTTTGAAAAGAAAAGATAAAGATTTATTAGTAGTACAAATCTATGTAGATGATATTGTATTCGGTGCTACTAACAATCTTTTGTGTCAAGAATTTGCTAAGTTAATGCAGGGTGAATTCGAGATGAGCATGATGGAAGAACTCAACTTCTTCCTAGGACTACAAATCAAACAAGAGAGAGAGGGGATTTTCATCAACCAAACAAAGTACACAAAGAAATTCTCAAGAAGTTTGGAATGGAATCAGTCAAACCTCTCGGAACACCAATGAGTCCTTCATGCAAATTGGATAAAGATGAAGACGGTAAGCCTGTTGATCAAAAGCATTATAAAGGTATGATCGGATCTCTACTTTACTTAAATGCAAGTAGACCTGATATCATGTTTGCTATTTTTTTATGTGCTAGATATCAATCTGAACCTAAAGAATCTCATTTAATTGCTGTAAAAAGAATACTAAGATATCTAAGTGGAACTAAAAATGTAGGATTATGGTATTCTAAAGACTCAACACTGAATTTGATTGCATATTTGATTCTGACTATGCTGGATGTAAACTAGATAGAAAAAGTACAAGTGTGCATGTCAATTTTTAGGAAGTAACTTAATCTCATGGTTTAGCAAAAAGCAAAATTTGGTTGCATTATCTACTGCTGAAGCAGAATATGTTGCAGCTGGAAGTTGTTGTGCTCAAATCCTTTGGATTAAGCGATAACTTGAAGATTATGGCATAACACTTGATAAAACTCCTATTAGATGTGATAACACTAGTGCAATCAATTTAACTAAAAATCCTATACAACATTCAAGAACTAAACATATTGAAATTAGATATCACTTTATTAGAGAACATGTAGCTAATGGTGACATTTGTCTTGATTATGTTTGTACTGATGAACAATTAGCTGACATATTTACAAAACCCCTTAGTGAAGAAAGATTTTGCTATCTTAGAGGTGAATTAGGAATTTGTAATCCTTTAGAATAGTCTAAACCTCCAAGGATCAATTATCTAGATTTTGATCACTTTTCTTAAAATTTTCTCATGATTCTAAGGAAAACTTATCTAGAAACATGAATCCCTTGATTTATTCAAATTTTGATAACCTTTTTGACAAGTTTGGATCATTTGAAACTTTCAATTTTTCACTAAACTTTCTTGGAGTCGACACCATAGTTAGTAGAGTCGACACCTATCTGTGTTACTCTGTCTGTGTTTCTAGGAGCCGACACTTGGCTTTGCGGAGCCGACTCCATTTCGAGCGCTGACTGTTTTAGCGAGTTGGAGTCGACACCTCGCTTTGCGGGAGTCGACACTGGTGAACCCAATTTGACTATATTAGGGCAGAGTCGACACATTTCATTTTATAATTTTCTCAAATCATCTCCAAATCCTTTCCCACTTCACTCAAATCTCTGAATCCTTCAAATCTACCATCCCCTTGCTTCCAATGGAACCAAAGCATCGTGGATCATCCTTTGGAGCGTCGATTAATCGGGAGAAGGACTGCGAGGCGTTCGGTTCGTCAACCGTCGCCCAGTTCGTCTTCGACCTCCTCTTCTTCAACCCAAAGTGTGAATCCCTCTACTTCATCCCCTCAAGTTGATTTGTTAGCAGGAAAGATCATTACAACTGGTAGAAAAGTAGATTTTGACTTTTTGAATCAGAGGGTTTTTCCTAGGAAGACAATTAAAGGAAATGAATTGGGAATGTATTTGCTCATTGGATATCCCAACCTACCCAAGTCTAGTAAAGGAATTTTACAACAATTTATCTAGAGGAGATGGTGGGCTTATTAGCTCAATCAGAGGTACCAGAATTCATTGGACAGCCAAAATTTTGGGGAATTTATTGAAATTCCTGCTATTGGTTTGATAGCGAGCGCACATAGTGAGAGAGGTGTAGCACTTTCTAGATTACTTGGCAGAGAGATGACTGATTTTGAGGAAGTGAGTGCTAATCAGCTATCCTAGAGCTTAGATTGCTTCACAATATTTGTAGCCAATCTTGTTTCCTAAGACTGGACGTTTTGAGTATGTCTTGGAGCGAGACATTGTAGTTATGGATTGTGTGATTACGGGACTGCCTCTTAACCTACCAGGGATGATAATTGGATATATGGCATAGGCGAGCAGCAGGAAGAGAGCTACACTTCCTTATGGCATGGTTTTGACGAGAGTATTTCGAAGCCAAGGAGTTAGCATTCTGGAAAATGAGCCCCTAAAGAGACTTTGGCACACTGACTATTACAATTTTGCTACTTTGCACCGGATGGGTTTTAAGAAAGTGAATGGTATTTGGTTAAGAAAAGGTCAGGATGAGTTGAGAGCCACTGGAGCTGATTCTGTGGTCTATGGACCTTCCGAGGTAGGACCCTCAGATAGGCATCACTCGCCTGCACTGGATTGTTCAGTACCCCCGGAGGTACCCCCGACGACTCCAGCACCTACACCTACAGTTGTACCTAATTCTGTACCCTCTTCTTAGTTATTCTAGATTTTTGATATTCAGTTAGAGCAGCTTAAAAATCTATTGGCTAGTCATGAAGAAAGGATAAAAGCTGAGTTTGATGCTAAATTTTTGAATATTAAGGAGATCCTCTACACTATAGAAGACAAGATTACCAGATTTGGTTCATCTTTTGAAACTTCTTCAGAGGCTTTGAAGTCGAACTTAAAGCTTATTTTTGAAAAGATCAAAGATATAGGAGGAGACTCAGATATTTATTCAAAGTGCAATGCAGAGCTTCAAGACAAAATTGTTATTGCATCTGCTTTCATTGATGACAAACTAAAAGACTTCATGAACACTCAAAAGGAAGGAATGGGAAAGATTTTAGAAGAATTGTAAATACTTCTTAGATTTGGTTATTAAAATTTTAATTTGCTTTTGATGTAATTAGATGTTGATGTTTAGTTTAATATGTTTTGATGTTTTAATATAATTGAAGTAACATTTTGTTATAGTTCAATGATGTATGAAAGCAATTATGATGTAATGTTTTGATACTTTAATGAAAATCATATTTACTATCTTTGAACCTTGATATTGAGTGACTTGAATTGAATTTTGATTCACTTAATGTTTAATGCATTGATTTTAATCTATATTATTTGCATCTTCTTAACCTTTTTATTGATTAAAAAAAGGAGAGAAGTAAATGATAGTTGTATATTCATAAAAGGGAAAGAAGATAATTATATATATACATTGAATGAATTTCATTAATCAATTGGTATCAAGCATTGAATGAACTTAATTACATAAATTTTGAATTTCATTAATCAATTGGTATCAAGCATTGAATGAACTTAATTACATAAATTTTAATGATAAGAAGAAAAGATATTAATTTGAGTATCATAGGGGGAGCTACCTCATTCAAGGAGAGCTTAACTATGAGAACTCTTCTCTGTTTTGAAACTTTCATTGATTAATCATGCATATACTCAATGTTTTTGTCATCATCAAAAGGGAAAGATTGTTGACCCAATTATTGATTTTGATGATTAACAAAAACCATGAGTATATTCCTTATGTTTCTGATAAATTTGATAAGTATTTCAGGAATTAAGATTGGTTATTCATCAATATGTTACTTAGAAAATCAGTTTTAAGTTGAATTTAAATGGAATTTATGTAAGTTTTGAACTTGGAGCCGACACCCTAAGTCCTCGGAGCCGACTCAAGAGAGTATCAGAACAGTATTGATTTTTGACATGGTTCAGAGCCGACACCTAAATTTCTGGAGCCGATACATGAAAAATTAGAGTCGACACCTGCAGAGTATAGAGCTGACTCCAGACCAGTTACAGAGAGTGATATTTTCGAACACTGGTGGAGCCGATGCCTTCAGAAAGTTGGAGCCGACTCCAGATCTCGCCGAGCCGACACTTCAAAATCTTGGAGCCGACACTTTGACGAACCGTTTGTTACTATTTTTAGGATCCCAATTTGGAGCCGACACCTGAAGACTTGGAGCCAACACTTCCACGTCAGAAACCGAATTTTCAAGTTTTCAACAGATATATTTTTCTTATCTAATCCCTAACGGATATATTTTCTTTTGGTAAGGTACATCCAAGGACAACTCCAACGGCTATTTTTTACCTACTGATGGATTGAAACGCCTATGAAATGGGATTGAATCGTTCGAAATAAAAAGAACAAAAAACAGTGAAACGAAAAGAAAAAAGGAGAAATCAAAAATCCCTCTTCAAGAAATTTTCTGAGCCAAAGCCTATCCACTATTGAGTGTTAGAAGAGGAATCCAAAAGCGCCAAAAGAGCTATTTCAAAAGATTTCCCTACTTTTGAAGAAGAAGGAGAAAAGCCCTAAATTTTCAATCGTTTCTTCACCAAAATCTCTTCAAGTGCTCTAATTCCATTTAATTCAGAAGAGAAGGAGAAGAGAAGAAAAGAAGAAAAGCTCAAGCCCTACATTGCTTCAGAAATCAGGCTTTTCTATTCCCTTTTACTTACCTTGCTTATTTGCTCAATTAAGGAGATGTTATTGTTGTAAAATCTTAATTAATTTGTTGTTTGTCTAATTCAATCAGGGGATTGATTTAGTTGAGGTTGTTAACCTCGGGGTAAGCTAAGTGTAGCTTACGTTGGGTTTTGTGCTGGTGAACCCGGGAAAACCAGCTGGGTTCGTTATGACCCCGTTTAAAACAACAAGTTAGAGTTGTGAGCTTGTAAAACAACTCGACTGTAATCTGGGTGATTATAGTGTGAAACCAAGAGTTGCTTGGGAGTGGACGTAAGTGTGAGATACACCGAACCACTATAAATCTTTGTATGTTTGTCGTGCCTTTGTCTCTATCTCTCAATCTCTCTCATTTAAATTGTGTTCTTTACTTACTGCATCACCTTCACTTGTACACCTAATCGACTTTAAGTTTTAAAGTGTTTAAAATTTTAAAAAGAACCCAATTCACCCCTCCCCCCCCCCCCCCCCCCCTCTTGGGTTGCCATCTGGGCCAACATTAATAAAGAATGATATTATGAACATCATTGTGAATGATACTTCTGTAATGTGTGGACAATTGTGCAATGGCATTTTTATGTTGTCACGACCTATAAATGTGATGTGTACTCCTAGCAAATGGCCTAGGATAGATAATGTTGGTAATTCATACCTGTGGCACTGTTGGTTGGGTCACATTAACAAGAACATGATTAATAGATTAGTCAGAGAGGGTATCCTCAATGACATTGATTATGAATCAATTCTAATCTATGAATCTTATCTTCTTAGTAAAATGATCAAATCACCCTTTACTGGAAAAGGTGAAAGAGCTAGAGATATTCTAAGTCTCATACATACGGATGTATATGGACCCATGAATACCACTGCCATGGGTGGGTTTAGCTATTTCATTACGTTTACAGGCGACCACTCTAGGTTTGGTTATGTTTTCTTGATGAAACATAAATCTAAGTCGTTTGAAATGTTCAAACGATATCATAATGAAGTAGAGAAATAGACTGGAAAGAATATTAAAATTCTTCGATCAGATCGAGGAGGTAAATATTTTTCAAGTGAGTTCCTGATATATCTTGAGAAGAATGGATTCTCTCTCAATAGACTCCTTCAGGAACACCCCAGTTAAATGGTGTGTCTAAAAGGAGAATCGAACCCTGTTGGACATGGTTCGATCCATGATGAGCTTTGCCAATATGTCTCTCTCCTTTTGGGGATATGCACTTGAGACAGCATGTTATATTCTTAATAGGGTTCCAGGCAAGTCTGTTACTAAGACTCCATATGAGATATAGACTGAACGTAAGCCGATGCTTTCACACCTTAGAGTATGGGGGTGTCCAACTTATGTCAAATGATTGCAGACAGATAAACTAGGACCTAGGTCTGACAAATATTTTTTTGTTGGGTATTCCAAAGAGACTAAAGGATATTATTTCTACCATACTGAAGAACAAAAATTGTTCGTCGGTCTTAGAGCTACCTTTTTGGAAAAGGAGTTCCTTGCTAAAAGAACTAAGGCTGCTAATGTTGAACTTGATGAAGTTCGATAGGTAGAAGTACCTATATGCTCTGAAGCCTCTATAAAACCGGCTTTGATTAAATCAAACCGAGAGCCCATTGAGAAAACATTAAGGAGATCTGATAGAGTACCACGTCAACCGAACAGATACTTTAGTTACTTGGTCCATGATAGCGATCCTATTGTGCTCGATGAGAATAACGAGGATCCCATCACCTATATGGATGCAATGCAGAGGTCTGATTCTGAGAAATGGCTTGAGGCCATGAGATCCGAAATGGAATCCATGGAAATCAACAGTGTATGGACACTTGTGGATCCACCTAAAGGGATAAAACTCATTGGGTGCAAATAGATTTTTAAGAAGAAACGAGGTGCAGACAGAAAGATGGAGACCTATAAAGCTCGTATGGTTGCTAAGAGGTATCGTCAACGTCATGGTATAGACTATGACGAGACTTTTTCTCCTGTAGCAATGCTTAAGTCCATTCGGATCATGCTTGCTCTGGCTGCATATTTTGATTATGAAATCTGGCAAATAGATGTTCGAATAGCTTTTCTAAATGGCTGGAAAAGAATGTGTATATGATACAATCTAAAGGATTCATATCTGCAGATGTATCAAAAGTATGCAAACTTCAAAAGTCCATTTATGGACTAAAGCAAGCATCTCAGAGTTAGAACATATGTTTTGATAAGTGAATCAAAATGTATGGCTTCGTTAAAAATGGAGAAGAACCCTGCATATATAAATGGGCTAATGGTTATGTAGTTATATTTCTTTTATTGTATGTAGATGACATTCTCTTAATTGGGAATGACATCCCTGCATTACAGGGAATAAAGGTTTGGTTAATGTCATAGTTCTCCATGAAGGAATTGGGAGAAGCTTCTTACATTCTAGGGATGAAGATCTATAGAGATAGATCAAAGAAGCTACTGGGATTATCACAATCAACGTACATCGAGACTATGCTGAAAAGGTTCAACATGAAAAATTTCAAAAAAGGTTATCTTCCGATAGGCCATGGGATTTCACTCTCTAAGAAGAATTGTGCGACAACTCCTGATGAGAGGGAACGTATAAGTAGGATTCCATATGTTTCAGCAGTGGGTTCTATTATGTACGCCATGACATGTACGAGACTGAACGTAGCATATTCACTAGGAGTAGTGAGTAGATACCAGTCTAACCCAGGTGAAGCACATTGGAAAGTGGTGAAAACCATCCTTAAGTATTTACGAAATACTAAAGACCAATGGCTTATCTATGAAGAACCTGACTTGAAGCTTGTGGGATACACTGACTCCAGTTTTCAGTCAAACAAAGATGATAGCAAGAGTGTATCAAGGTTTGTCTTTACCCTAAATGGAGGAGTGATATGCTGGAAAAGTTTTAAGTAGCACACAGTAGTGGATTCTGTATGCGAGGCAGAGTATATCGTAGCATCAGATGCAGCAAAGGAAGCGGTATGGATACAAAAATTTTTGGGCGAATTGGAAGTGGCACCTGCCCTGGGTGGCCTTATTCTAGTGTACTGTGACAACTCTGGAGCAATTGCCCAAGCCAAAGAGCCAAAATATCATCACCGCAACAAGCATATATTGCGTCGCTACCACCTTGTATGAGAAATCGTGGAACGAGGTGACGTCGAGCTTCGAAAAATCGACGGAAAGGAGAACCTAGCCAACCCATTTATTAAAGCTCTCGAAATCAAGGAGTTCGATGAACACAAATGGAAGATGGGCATTAGATACTGTTCCGATTGGCTCTAGTCTAAGTGGGAGTTGTTAGGAAATATGTCCTATAGCCAATCGTCTAGCTTATAGACGGTTGTGATTCATTGTACATGATTTATTTGATTAATAAAAGTTATTTTGGCAGTCCAACATATTTTTCATCTTCCAATAGAACTCTTATATGTTGTAGTCCTTAGAATTATATTTATTCGAGAAAGAAGGAATTATTGAGTAATTCTTAAATGGGTTCGCAACCAAATGATACGTTATTACCTAGGACAATAACATAGTCAAGTATAGGTCGTTGTGTGCCATATATATTGGTTTGTCCTCTTAAACCAAGGAGTGTATGACATTAGTTTGGCATGCAGGTGAGTGTAGGAGTGCATTCACTGAACAGTGGCTCACCTCTGTTGAGTATTCTACTGTCAAGGGTATCTCACAAAAGGGCAATGGGTATAAGTGTCCCTTTGACCTGAGACTATCATGGTGACTTAGTAAGCAACTCACTGTACTTAGGCGCTGACTACCTGGATTTCTAATCCAGTGACGGAAGGTTGCTGGGTATAGTCAAGTACTTATTAAATCAGTGATGAGTCAAGATGGAATTGTCCACTCTAAGTATTAGAGTTAATACTCGGTTTGTGTTTTAATTTTGCAAAACCTTAGCCAGGGTAATCCATGTGAGGAGTCACAGGATTGTACATGTTGAAATACACTTAGATGTTTTTGGAAGTTGGCAGTGAACTCTAAATTCATCTTGAGTATTTGGACAAAGGGATGAATTATATGGTAACCATAGCCTAGGTTTCTGAATATTGCTTTGCATATATTTGGTCTATTCGGACGTCGGGTACCATTGCTAGATGGTCACATCGACTGGTATAGGAAGTGTTCCTATGCTACCGACTTAAATTCAAACCTATGGAGTCATGCACATAGTCAGATGACCTGGAGACAGGCTTAACCTATGATCTAAGTGGGACTTAGTCATATAGGTAATACCGAGTTTGTACTAGCAATGTCTAGCTAGCATTGGACATTAGCGGTAGTACTTATTCTGGGGATGAACTGAGTTAGTGTGTAACTCAAGTGAATTTTTGAGATTTATTCATACCCATTGTGGGATAGGACTTAAACCATAGACCAATGATTGATTGACGATAGAGTGGTTTAGATCTGGTTTTAAATGGTTTGAATCGGATATCCAATATAGCCTCTGATCGTTTATTTATAAATTTTGAAATCATAAATTACTTTAAATTAGAAATTAAATAAGTCCAATGCGAAGTATGGTTCGAGATCTTCGCATGGGTTCTTTCGAATTTTAATTTGGACTTCAAACGGATTTAATCTGATTATTTCCGTATTTATAGATATTTTGAATATTTTTATGTTATCGTTATGGGCAGCCAATGATAGTTTAAAACTTCAGAAAATTTACGATTCTACCATTTCGTTTAAATTATGATTCTGCCATTTCGATGGCATGAATTTAAAATTCGTATAAATTATGATTTTGTCATTCCAATGATGTGAATTTAAAATTTTATTTGAGATGATATGAATCTATAAATTTATTTTATAAAATTTTCTTTACGCGTTGACAATGCATGAACGTCCGTAACCCATCCGCTTTCGAAGATCGAATATTATCGTATCGTAAAAAAAAATTAAAAAGGTTGTTTTGGGTTGTTTTACGATGGGTTTATTTAAGAAACTTTTCTCAAATTCGAGGATGACCGTAGCAGAGAAAGAAGAGTCCAAAAATCAGAAAAGTCCAAGAAGAGAGGGTCTCCTCTCTTGGAGAAGAGTTCTCTATCCCTTCTATTTCAATATCCCATGTCTCAAGGTTTCCTAGCGTGCGTACGAAATAGAGGAGTGGCACGTACGACTCTCGCAAGGCATCAACAGGAAACTATTCACAGGAGATTAGATCTACATCCGGTTTCTGCATCAGGTATGCAAACTGAAAGGTATAAAATTTAATTTTAAATTTTGCATGCTTTCAATTACAGATATACATGACGTATTTTATAAATTTAGTTAGATTAAATTTAAATAAAATACATGCATACAAATAAACCTGAGATCCTGGGGCATCGTAAAATCAATTTTTTCCTTCAGAAATAATGGATGATTAATGAAAAAGAGTTTTCTTCTTCTATTTTCCTATGCTTATGAGCATTGGCACTCCGTGAGGGAGAGGGTGAGAGGCCCAATAAATACCTATTTCAAACATCCAACCCCAAGACGTCAAGGTGCTACGATACTTAGATAAAGTCCTTGCCTCGAGAACCATCTGAAGAAAAGACGAAACATCTGCAAGAGCATAACTTCTTCTTTTAAGTGCCCATCCTAGGAGCTGTGTGATCCAATCTTTTAGGATGAAGACCATCATTTCCTAGTAATCAGACCATCTCTTCTCATAAGTTCTGTTTTATTGAAAAAGGGGCATATTCTAAGTAGTGGTTTCTCAACCCTAGGATCCTATTTTCTTTATTACTTAGTGAGCCATGTTCTGCGGATAGTTAGTTTACTCTTCGCATATTTATCCTTAGGTTATTCTTACTCATTTCAAAAAGTAAAGCCCCTTAAAATTGAACCATTGCTCTATATTAATCTCTTGTATGGTACATTCCGCATCAGTACATGGTCCAAAATAAGAAGACCCGAGCCATGATACCATGATGATGGCAAAGGACGATGAAGGCGCAAATGGTCCTAAAAGAGTTCAGAGCTAACTATGCTAAAACAAGATCATACCTCCTCAAGAGACTGACTATGAAGGGGTAGAGAGGGAGTTGGAGCCCTACCCTGAACAACTCCTCGTATAGGGCAACACCTCTAGCATGGCCGGCGATCACCCTATCGTTGGGTCCAGGGGCGAACAACCAATTCCCTTCTAGGACCCTATACCTAACTCTAAGGTTTACTATTTCTGACTGGGTCATAGTGGAAGGGATGCCCTTCGGACCGGCCAAACTTGGGACGATGGCCGAAGGAGGCGTCCGATGCACCGAAGTAGTCGAGGGTTCGCGGATCACTATTCTGCCAGCCCTATGACGCAGCTGGAGAGGGACTTCATCCTTGGAAAAGGAAGAAGAAGAAGAGACGATGAACTTTTTTCCCTTCTCACGGACAAGCCTAGGGTCCATTGCTAATTCAAAGGAAAGAACAGAAAACCCAAGGGGAGAAGAAGGACAGAAGGACCAAAGGGACTGACCTATGGAACAAAAGGCACCAGGAGAGCTCAGGCAATAGGAAGGAGAAGGTAGGGTTCATTTTTCTCTTTGAGCACTTGAAGCATAAAGAGCTAAGCAGAAGAGGCAGGAATCTTTTATACGGAATTTTTGAATCATCTCGCTCAATGATATAGCCATGTGGGCAACCATGACTGGGAGCTGGCATCTCAACTGTCGGGTGACTCCTCACCGCCCAAGACACGGCGTTCTAGCGGTGCATGGGGAGGCACAATTTGTGGCTAATGGCACACAACTCTTTGCCATTTTAAAAGCATCGCCTTGATTCTACAATGGCGACTCGCTATCTACTAATGGTACTACACCCCACTACCTTTCCTTAAATGTGGAAAGACCATACTTTTCCAAAGGCGCATGGCATGCGCAGGATTCTGCAATAAATGGCCTCCGAATCTTGATGCATTGAGACTCTACACTCCTTTCGCTTGGAGGATGCAAGGCACGTGATCGTATAAGCTCAGAAGTGGGGGACATCTGATAGGGCTGATGGAGCCACACCTAATCAACAATGGAGATCACACTTCTGGATGGACCCCTCATCTGATAGAGCTAATAAGGTCACGTTCGATCAACGATGGTGATCACCCTTCCAGAGCAGCTCTAGTCGGCCACTCAAGTAGGACCTTCGGTCGGCCACCCGAGTAGGACCTCGATTCGGCCAACCGGATAGGACCTTCAATCGGCCACCCGGATAGGACTCCAACCCGGCCACCCGAAAGACGACCGTCCAGGTCTGACAAATCCTGCCAACCCCAACATACCATGCTGGGAACAAATCCTATTAATCTTGATATGCCACACGGGGAACAAATCACGCAAATTCGATTACATTGTGGGCTGCACCCTGACAGCCTGTTACAGCATGACCTCCATAAACTGTCATAAAATGGGTAAGAGGGACCCCCAACCAGGTATGATGCCCACACATATTCTCACACAGAGCATCTGTCTCTAAGACTCTCGAGCTTACCTTCAAGCTCACGGTTGTTACCAAGAGCACTAACTTTAGCGTTGGGATCCCCGCTGCAATCTCTGGCCCAAAAAATTTTTTACAGGCTTTCGATTGAGAGAAGCCCACCGGAGTATCCCTAGCCTATTAGAGAGGTGATCGGATGCTCCATGACGATCAAGGAAGTTGACTTGGCAACATAGTTTTTAATTAAAAAAATTAACTTATTTGCAGTATTTTGTATGAACTATGACTGATTTAAGATTTTCTTAATATCTTTTCAAATCATGGTATGTTCTTAGTTGTAGCATCCTTAATTGTATGGTGCAATAATTTTTTATTAAAAATACGGTCTCACAAGATGGTGTTCCCGTTGGAAATATCAATCTTGGGTTGAAAGAGCTCAGGGCACCGATGGGATGAAGACTTAATTAAGGTATTAGTAGGTTAATCTTTGAAAAAGACATGAGATATTTAAAGTTTATAATTGGCAACCTTATTACGAATAAAGTGATAATTTATTATTATATGCTTGATTTGGAAGTTAAAAAATAGGATTTACATATAGATTAGTAGTACTTAAATTGTCGCAATAGATGATTGATATGGAAGATAAGACTCAACTTAAGAAGAAGGTTTTGAACTCAAATAACTTCAGCAGTTATGCTTGCTAATTTGAATTATATTTTTTAAAATTAAAATTAGTACCATACCGACTGTTTTGCTAAACCAAACCAAACCAAACCAAACCAAAACAATTCTGTTTATTGGTTTACTCATATCTACTTTGAATTATCATAAGATTAGTTTTCATAATAAACTTTATACAGTTAAATGATGATTCAATTATAATGAAATAAAAACATAACTTTTACATAACTGTTGCCGCTGAAATCCGTCCTCCGACTCGAGCGCGGTCGATCTCCAGGAAGAGGGGGCGGACCTGCAAAAGAAGTCCACGCGCGGAGGGACGCTGGGGGTGGTCCTCCGCGGAAGACCCTCCGACGCTCAAGTCAGTGGGGGAGAAATCGGCGATCAACCAGATAATGGGGAGGTGGATCTCTCCGGAAGACCTCTCCTTGGGCACAGGCACGCGCCTCTTACGCGCGCACCGAGGGATCCACGCCCGGATACAGGGCCGATCTGATCATGGCGGAAAATGCCTCCTCGATATCAACATCCGAGCTACTGAGTTGGCCAACCCCACCTGAAGGACCGGCCTGGACGACCCCCGTCTGGGAGCCCTTCAACCTCCCAGCCTCCTCTACTAAGGCCCTGGCTTGGGTTTCTTCAGATAATTCAGCTAGCCCAAGCGCCAGCCTCCCCAAAACCTTTTTCGAAGAAGCTCCAAATGCGGAGCTCCCACCTTGCCGCGTCTCCTCTTTCGACGCCCCTTCCTCGGTTACCACCATCTGTGTCTCCACCGCCGGACCCCCCGAGGCCTCAGCCTGACCTGCCTCGCTGCTGACGGACTCCCTGCGGAGAGACCGAGGGAAGGCTCCCCCTGCACCTCCCCGGCTGCGGCCGCCACTTCTTCCTCTCCTGCCGCAGCCGATGACGATCCCGCGCGGACAGTAGGCTCCTCGGCGATGACCGCCTCCGCCAAATCCGCCGCTGGCTCCTCTTTCAGGGAGGGCGCGGTCGGACGAACCAACGGGGCCTCATCCGAGCTGTACGAGATTTCTAACACAAGAGGGTCGGAGGCCATAACCTCTCTCCCCGGGCCCTCCTTCGCCCCCGGCGCTTCTGCCGTGACTGCCCGGCATCCGGCGGGCTTCTTGCGGAAGTATGAGCCCTTTTTTCGGGCTGGCCACTATCCGCGCCACTACCTTCCCCCGGGCGTTTCCCTCTCTTCCTCTTGGAGAGGTTCGACAACGCTGACCTTGCGGCTGTTACACCAGAACACACACGCTCAGGTCCAAGCACATTAATCGAGAAAAACACGCTGCACGAAAGAGACTCACCTTGCGGGTCCAGGGGGCTGAGCCCGGCTGCGAAGAGGGCCCCCTTCGATAATAAGTCATTAGCCAAAAACACCTGTCCGTTACGAAGAACATCCAAATCCCTCTCCTCCTGCGCCGACAAAGCCGGATGCGTCTCCGCGTCCCTTGCAACATCCCCCCATCTCCGAGGGAAGTCGGAGCCAACGTTCCCCTTCGCGATAACAAACCGACTCTTCCACCCCTTGATGGAGGAGGGCTTATCCGCAATGACGTTGAAGGATCTCCGGGGCCCGATGTAGGGCCACTCCGATTTCCTTTCGGGAATCAGGTGGTAGCAGGTGCGGAAAAGGGGAGAGTGGCGATGATTTGAATCTGGTGGCACATTGAGATGAATCCGACGATATTCCGCCAGCTGTTTAGAGCCACCATTGACGGGCAGATGTTATAGTGGGTCATGATTTCCTTCACCAAGGGGTGGAGAGGAAAACAAAGACCCGTCTTCAAACTATCTTCGCAGATGAAGACCCCGGACTCTAAATCCCGGGTAACCCTATCTTCGGGTTCCGGCACCCGCAGGACGACGTCCAAGGGCAAGCCATACCGCTGGTGAATCCTCCCCAATCTCCGGCAATGATTTCTGAGGCCACGTCGTCGGGGCTCGTCTCCATTGAAAGTGGTACCAAATGAAAACGATAAGCGTCAAGGAAGATGAAAGGCCAGAACTCTTCTGAAAGCAAAACGAGAAGACGCCGAGAGCACGAGCACATATATATATACAATGCGGCTGTCACTTCGCTTCTCCACCAAGGAAGCCGCCCTGAAGAGATGGGTCGTTCATCCCAGGCGCCCGGAAGCGCCTCGACAAACGCCCGATCGATCGGGTTTCGTAACGTGGCGCAATCCCAACCGTCGCTCGTGGAGGAGCCTTAGCCTCGAAGGCGGGAGTACTGTCGCATTAATTAGGGCATCATTGCGCGAGCTGTCTAAACAAGACGTCCCATCCAAGACGCGCCATTTGAACTTGTACTCCCTATGCCCGAACTACGCTTCGAACTAGGGAGTGGAGGGCATGTGTTGGGGGTAAAATCGTCATTGCATTAATATCCGTGTGAGACAGTTAGGGCTAATCTCCTCCCTTGTCCCCTCCGGGCTTCCGTAGCTCGGCCCCTCCGGGCTTCCGTAGCTCGGCCCTCCGGGCTCCCGTAGCTCGGCCCCTCCGGGCTTTCTTAGCTCGGCCTCTCCGGGCTATCTTAGCTCGGCCTCTCCGGGCTTCCGTAGCTCGGCCCTCCGGGCTTCCGTAGCTCGGCCCCTCCGGGCTTCCGTGGCTCGGCCCCTCCGGGCTTTCTTAGCTCGGCCCCTCCGGGCTTCCGTAGCTCGGCCCCTTCGGGCTTCCTTAGCTCGGCCCTTCCGGGCTTCCGTAGCTCGGCTTCTTCGAGCGATCCACAACCCAACATCTACCTCCGCGGAACCTGACGCGGGAGAGCCCAAGCCTACCAGAACGGCATCCTAGAAAAGAAATCATGTCGGGACGTGGCCTAAAGCCTATCATAACCGCCCCAGGCCTACTCAACCAGATCTCGAGACTCAAGGAGCTCTCCCAGCCGTCGATACCAGAACAAACGGGATATGGATTCTAACGGCTCCACAACGGCCTGATTCTGCCCGCCTCCATATCTTAACAAACCTCCGAACCTTCCAGAAGACGCTCAAGACCCAGGTGACCGTCTATAAATACCATAATCACAGATTCCCTCAGGTACGCAACCCTGGACGCACTCTCTCTCTCTCCTTGGGCACAGGCACGCGCCTCTTACGCGCGCACCCCACTCCTCTCTCCAACAGCTCGTCGGCGCTCCTGCCCTCTGGAGCTTCCGATTGGCCGTCCCGGAGAGGTCTCCCGGAGAGATCCACCTCCCCCATCTGATTGATCGCCGATTTCTCCCCCACTGACTTGAGCGTCGGAGGGTCTTCCGTGGAGGACCACCCCCAGTGTCCCTCCGCGCGTGGACTTCTTTTGCAGGTCCGCCCCCTCTTCCTGGAGATCGACCGCGCCCGAGTTGGAGGACGGATTTCAGCGGCAACAATAACCTATTTATTCATACATATTTATATTAGCTTGATTTAATTGTAATATACATGAAAGTCCATATAATATACACATAGGTCAGACCAATTATCATTGATTTTTATATAAATCAAAATCAAATTTATTTTTTTATTTATTTTTTAAAAAAATCAAAATAAAAACTTTTTAAATTAAAATCAAAAAGAGAGAGAGTCAGGTTGAAGGTCATCCTTTGAAACACTTGGGCCAGGGCCGAGGTAGGAAAGAGAGAGTCGGGTCCATAGTGGGTCGTGGATGCGCGTAATCCGGGACCCTGCCGTCCTTGCGTTTGCGCCCAACTGTGGCGCCTTAAAGCTAAGCTGGTCGGTGGAGCGGTGGAACGATGGAAGAAAAAAGATCGCCGGAGCTCGGGCGGGCATTCATCGGCCGGCGTTTGGTGGTCGAGTTCGGGTAAGTCTGTTTGATTTAATCCTCCTATCCCTTTTCTTTTCTTTTTTGTTGCTGCCTTCTGTTGATGGCGGGGCATGGGGCTGCGGCCCTGCAATGGCAGTGGCTGTTTCGCTGCGCTGCTACTTCGACTCATATCTTCGGCATCAACAACGATGGCTGATGACGCTCGATCACCCCTTCTGGACGTCGAGAACGGAGGCCCTTCTTCTTCATCGGGTTACCTGCAAAGAAGTTCCAAGACCGGAGAGAGTTCTTCGGTGGGACCCTCCGATGCCCAAGTTAGTGACAGAGGTCACAGTAGAGAAGGAGCTCGAGAGAGCTCTTGAGAAGGGAGAGGTCTCAGAAGGATCAGATAGTTCCTTTGAGAGTTAGGGCATCGAGTGCGTAAAATGTGCGTTACCTGGCTTTCGACGTAATTTACCCTTTTATAGGGGTTGACGCTGGCACCATCACGTGGGTTTTCATGAAGTCAGAAGGTCTGCTGAGCCGTTGCGTGAATCTGGGCTGGTTGGTGGGTTACGTCCCATCAGCAGCTGGGCTGTTGGGCGGCGCACGTCTGACGTTGTCAGGTGGCGCGCGTCAGGGAGGTGCTTTTTTGAACCGCTGGGGCTGATCTGGCGGGAACCGGGGGGTCCCGTCTTGTCGGGGCCGAGCTGGGTCGACCTGAGATGGCTGGGGCCCGTCCAGCCGGCAAGGCAGTGCCAGGGGCGGGGCCGAATCATCGGACTTGGAGACGACGGGGCCGAGTCGGGCCGACCGGGGGTGGCCTTTGCCGACTCGGCGGACCGGAGATGTCGGGGCCGAGTGGGACCGGCCAGGGACGGCCTTGGCCGACTCGGCGGGACAGGGGACGCCAGGGCCGAGTCGGGCCGGCCAGGGATGGCCTTGGCCGACTCGGCGGGACTGGGGACGCCGGGGCCGAGTCGGACCGGCCAGGGATGGCCTTGGCCGACTCGGCGAAACTGGAGACGCCGGGGCCGAGTCGGGCTGGCCAGGGATGGCCTTGGCCGACTCAGCGAGACTGGAGACACCGGGGCCGAGTCGGACCGGCCAGGGATGGCCTTGGCCGACTCGGCAAAGCTGGAGACGCCGGGGCCGAGTCGGGCTGGCCAGGGATGGCCTTGGCCGACTCGGCGAAGCTGGAGACGCCGGGGCCGGCTAAGAATGTGCAGGGCCGCCTGGCTTGGAGAGGCCGGGGCCGGCTAGGGACCGAGACCGCCTAGCTTGGAGAGGTCGGGGCCGGCTAGGAATGTGCCGGGGCCGGCTAGGGACCGGGGCCGCCTAGCTTGGAGAGGTCGGAGCCGGCTAGGAATGTGCCGGGGCCGGCTAGGGACCGGGGCTGCCTAGCTTGGAGAGGCCGGGACCGGCTAGGAACTGGGGCTGCCTAGTTTGGAGAGGCCGGTCTTGGCAGGTGTCGGCCTTTGACGTGCCGGCCTTGGAGGCCGGCGCTGGAGACCGACGCTGGAGGCCGACGCTGGAGGCCGACGCTGGAGACCGTCGCTGGAGGCTGGAGCTGGAGTCTGTCGGCCTTTGGCCAGCGCTGGAGGCTATCGCTGGAGGCCGACGTGGAGGCCGACGCTGGCGACTGGCACTGGAATCCGTTGGCCTTTGGCCAGCGCTGGAGGCTGGCGATGGAGGCCGACGCTGGCGGCCGATGCTGGCGGCTGGCGCTGGAGTCTGTCGGCCTTTGGGTAGCGCTGGAGGCTGGCGATGGATGCCAACGCTGGAGGCCGATGCTAGTGGCCGACGCTGGCGGCTGGCGCTGGAGTCTGTTGGCCTTTGGGGCCGTCCAAAAAAATTTTTTTTTCATGGGGTCAACTGCCCCATCAAATGCCCCCCACTCCTTGAGCTTGTGTGCCCGCATCGGCTAAGCGAAAGGAGTGTAGAACTTTTACCTTGGCACCTTGCGCTGCCTTGGATGGACGTCTGCGTGCCTTCTTTGGCTAGCTGAGGGCGGCCAGTAATCCTTTCCCAACGCGGGGTCCGGGAGTGAACCCCGGAGGGTGACCTGAGAGCTGGGCGTCGTCAGGTTCCTTTTGAACCGCCTCGGGGGTGTGGAACCGCTGTGAGGGGCGACTCAGCCGGGTACGGAGCCTTTAGGGTCTTAACCGACTCGGGGGCACCGCCGTGCCGGGGCCGAGTGGTGTCCCGTGGGCCGCGATGCCAGTGAGCTCCTTCTGAACCAGCCTGGGGGTTTGTCTGCCCCTCAGGAAACTCCGTTGATTGGAATCCGCAGGTCTTGAGCTTGAGGGTGCCCCCCAGGAAACTCCGTTGATTGGAATCCGCAGGTCTTGAGCTTGAGGGTGCCGACACGGAGCCGGTCTTCATTGCCGACGCGGAGCCGGTCTTTGGTGCCGACGCGGAGCCGGTCTTTGTTGCCGACGCGGAGTCGGTCTTCGGTGCCGACGCGGAGCCGATCTTCGGTGCCGACGCGTAGCCGGTCTTCGGTGCCGACGCGGAGTCGGTCTTGGGTGCCGACACGGAGTCGGTCTTTGGTGCCGATGCGGAATCGGTCTTCGGTGCCGACGCGGAGTCGGTCTTCGGTGTCGACGCGAAGTCGGTCTTCGGTGCCGACGCGGAGTCGGTCTTCGGTGCCGACGCGGAGTTGGTCTTCGGTGCCGATGCGGAGTCGGTCTTTGGTGCCAACGCGGAGTTGGTCTCTGTCTAAGAAATACACTCATCCTAAGAGCGTGATAAGACAAGGATATTCTGAATAATGCTTTATTAAAGGATCAGCAAACTACTGAGAGTACCGTCCGCGTTCCGAATGTGGGGGAGAAGCTTCCCATTTGATGCCAGCTTGCTTCCTTCCCTTGGCTCCCCGAGCTGCTGCTCGCCCCTCATGAGGTCATGCTATTGTTCCTTCCATTGGGGCATTGTTAAGACAAATCTGAGGCGCTGGAGCCCGGCGCTGGAGGCTGGCTCTGGATTCAACTGTCACATCATTTTTGGAAATCGCACAAAAAAATAATAATATCACCCAGAGAAATCGGCCAGCCGTATCACTTCCCATCTTGATGCCAGCTTGCTTCCTTCCATCGGCTCCTCGAGCTGCTGCTCGCCCCTCATGAGATCATGCTATTGTTCCTTCCGTTGGGGCATTGTTGATGCAAATCTGAGGCACTGGAGGTGACGACGCACCCGGGGCCGTAAGATTTCCTCGAACGAACTTGCCCAAGTGGCACTGCTGGACAAACTTTTCAATGGCCCTCTTAAAATGGCGGCAATCTTTGGTGTCATGTCCATAGTCTTGGTGATACCGGCAGTAAAGCTCTCTGTTGTGGGGGTTTACTGACTTTAGGGACGTGGGCGTTGAAAGTAAGGCTCCTCCTTAATCTCTAGTAGGATGTGGGAGATCGGAGCCGTGAGAGGAGTAAACCGCCCCTTAGGAACCAGTGCCTGGGGCCGGTGATCAAAGCGACGGGGAGGTTCGAGCTGCCTGGATCGTTCCTCAGCTGGTTCCGTGGGCGTCGGCTTCTTGTTGGAACTCTTGTCGGCTTCCCTTCTGGACGAGTCAGCCTCGTTGGCGCGGATGTACTTCTATGCCCGACTTAGCAATCGGCGTAGGAGCCGGAAGGCTTTTTGTCCAGAGAAAAAGTGAAGCGGGACGGAAGGAGTCCCCGCTTCAGCGCCAGGGTGGCCACCGCATCGTTGAGATGGTAGACCTCGAGGACGACGGTTTTGAATCGGGACACGAAGTCCCGCAGTGACTCTCCTTCCTTCTGGCGGATGGAGAAGAGGCTGTCTGCCACCCTTGGGATCCGGCGGTAGGCATCAAAGTGGGCCAAAAATGCCCTTTCCAGCTCCCGGAAGGAGTCGATGCTATGAGGGGGCAGGCGTGAGTGCCATGCACGTGCGGCCTTCCGCAGAGTTGCGGGGAAAGCCTTGCAGAGGAGGGCGTCTGGGGTGCCTCGGATTTGTATCATAGCCTTGTAACTTTCGAGGTGGTCGAGGGGGTCGGTCGTACCATCGTACGGGTCCACCTGGGGGAAGCGGAATCTCGAGGGAACCGGTTCCTCCAGGATGCGGCGAGTGTAAGGAGGACAAGTGTCGAACTCTTCCTCTGGCTGACGGTTGATCTTCTTGGCGAGCTCGTCTAGTCGCCTGTTGCACTCCTCCAGGTGTTCCTCCGCCTGGTGGTTGATCGTCGGGGCCCTCCGAGGTGGCTTAGAGGAAGAAGAAGAAGAGGAGGCGGACGGAGATGGAGACGGAAGTCGGGACTTCCGCCTGGGTTCCTCGTGATGATGTGGCTTGGGAGGAAATTTGTTGGGGCCGCGGTCAGAGGACCGTGGCCGCTTGGACGGCTCGCGTCGAGGCTTCCTAGGGGAATCTTGACGTCGGCCGGTCTCTCGCCGACCGGCCTTCCGCCGGGGGGAGCCTCCCCTCGCCGACCGCTGACTGGCGAGGGGAGCAGTTTGATGTTGGGTGGCCACGGACTGTTGTTGTGGAGGCCATGGATCATGGCGGTGAGATTCTGGACTTGCTGGGAAAGAGTCGCCAGCCGCTCCGCTGTTTGGACAGCAGCGTCCGACGGCGGGCAAGCGACCGGAGGGTCGGCAGCAGGGGGAATGGCCTCCTGCTGTCTAGCTGGCAGGGGAAGCCCCGCTGGGCAGCTGATGGAGGCGTCCTGAGCACGGGTCACCACCATGGCTTCTGGAAGAAGAGGGGGGACGAAAGATGTAGCTCGGGGAGGACGTTCGCTACTTTTTCTTATGCCCCCCTTTCTGGCGCGCCAATCTGATGACGCTCGATCATCCCTCCTGGACATCGGGAACGGAGGCCCTTCTTCTTCACCGGGTTGCCTGCAAAGAAGTCCGAAGACCGGAGAGGGTTCTCCGGTGGGACCCTTCGATGCCCAAGTTAGTGACAGAGGTCACAGTAGAGAAGGAGCTCGAGAGAGCTCTTGAGGAGGGAGAGGTCTCAGAAGGATCAGGTAGTTCCTTTGAGAGTTAGGGCATCGAGTGCGTAAAATGTGCGTTACCTGGCTTTCGATGTAATTTACCCTTTTATAGGGGTTGACGCTGGCACCATCACGTGGGTTTTCGTGAAGTCAGAAGGTCTGCTTAGCCATTGCGTGAATCTGGGCTGGTTTGTGGTTATGTCTCATCAGCAGCTAGGCTATTGGGCGGCGCACGTCTGACGTTGTCGGGTGGCGCACGTCAGGGAGGTGGTTTTTTGAACCGCTGGAGATGATCTAGCGGGAACCAGGGGGTCCCATCTTGTTGGGGCCGAGCTGGATCGACCTGAGATGGCCGGGGCCCGTCCAACCGGCAAGGCAGTGCCGGGGCGGGGCCGAATCAGTGGACTTGGAGACGACGGGGCCGAGTCGGGCCGGCCGGGGGTGGCCTTGGCCGACTCGGCGGACCGGAGACGCCGGGGCCGAGTCGGACCGACCGAGGACGGCCTTGGCGACTCGGTGGGACAGGGGACGCCGAGGCCGAGTCGGGCCGGCCAGGGATGGCCTTGGCCGACTCGGTGGGACTGGAGATGCCGGGGCCGAGTCGGACCGGCCAGGGATGGCCTTGGCCGACTCGGCGAAACTGGAGATGCCGGGGCCGAGTCGGGCTGGCCAAGGATGGCCTTGGCTGACTCGGCGGGACTGGAGATGCCGGGGCCGAGTCGGACCGGCCAGGGATGGCCTTGGCCGACTTGGCGAAGCTGGAGACGCCGGGGCCGAGTCGGGCTGGCCAGGGATGGCCTTGGCCGACTCGGCGAAGCTGAAGACGCAGGGGCCGGCTAGGAATGTGCCGGGGCTGCCTGACTTGGAGAGGTCAGGGCTAGCTAGGGACCGGGGCCGCCTAGCTTGGAGAGGCCGGGGCCGGCTAGGAATGTGCCGGGGCCGGCTAGGGACCGGGGTTGCCTAGCTTGGAGAGGCCAGAGCCGGCTAGGAATGTGCCGGGGCCGGCTAGGGACCAGGGCCACCTAGCTTGGAGAGGCCGGGGCCGGCTAGGAACCGGGGCCGCCTAGCTTGGAGAGGCCGATCTTGGCAGGTGTCGGCCTTTGACGTGCCGGCCTTGGAGGCCGGCGCTGGAGACCAACATTGGAGGCCGACGCTGGAGGCCGACGCTGCAGACCATCACTGGAGGCTGGCGCTGGAGTCTGTCGGCCTTTGGCCAGCGCTGGAGGCTATCGCTGGAGGCCAACGCTGGCGGCTGGCGCTGGAGTCTGTCGGCCTTTGGCTAGCGCAGAGGCTGGCGATGGAGGCCGACGCTAGCGGCCGACGCTGGCGGCTGGCGCTGGAGTCTGTCGGCCTTTAGCCAGCGCTGGAGGCTGGCGATGGATGCCGATGCTGGAGGCCATCGCTGGAGGCCATCGCTGGAGGCCGACGCTGACGGCCGACGCTGATGGCTAGTGCTGGAGTCTGTCGGCCTTTGGGGCTGTCCAAAAAAATTTTATTTTTCATGGGGTCAACTGGCCCCATCAAATGCCCCCCACACTCCTTGAGCTTGCGTGCCCCGCATCGGCTAAGCGAAAGGAGTATAGAACTTTTACCTTGGCACCTTGCGCTACCTTGGATGGACGTCTGCGTTCCTTCTTTGGCTAGCTGAGGGCGGCCAGTAATCCTTTCCCAACGCGGGGTCCGGGAGTGAACCCCGGAGGGTGACCTGAGAGCTGGGCCTCGTCAGGTTCCTTTTGAACCATCTCGGGGGTGTAGAACCGCTGCGAGGGGCGACTCAGCCGGGTACGGATTCTTTAGGGTCTTAACCGACTCGGGGGCACCGCCGTGCCGGGGCCGAGTAGTGTCCCGTGGGCCGCGATGCCAGTGAGCTCCTTTTGAACCAACCTGGGGGTTTGTGTTCCGCCCAAGTGGCGACTCAGCCGAGTACGGAGCCTTTAGGGACTTAACCAACTCGGGGGCACCGCCGTGCCTGGGCCGAGTGGTGTCCCATGGGCCGCGATGCCAGTGAGCTCCTTTTGAACCAGCCTGGGGGTTTGTCTGCCCCCCAGGAAACTCCGTTGATTGGAATCCGCAGGTCTTGAGCTTGAGGGTGCCGACACGGAGCCGGTCTTCGTTGCCGATGCGGAGCCGGTCTTTGGTGCTAACGCAGAGTCGGTCTTTGGTGCCAACGCAAAGTGGTCTTTGTGCCGATGCGGAGTCGATCTTTGGTGCCAACGCGGAGTCGATCTTTGGTGCCGACGCGGAGTTGGTCTTTGTTGCCGATGCGGAGTTGGTCTTTGGTGCCGACGCGGAGTCGGTCTTTGGTGCCGACGCGGAGTCGGTCTTTGTTGCCAACGTGGAGTTGGTCTTTGGCGCCGACGCGGAGTCGGTCTTTGTTGCCGACGCGGAGTTGGTCTTTGGCGCCGACGCGGAGTCGGTCTTTGTTGCCGACGCGGAGTCGGTCTTTGGCGCCGACACGGAGTCGGTCTTTATTGCCGACGTGGAGTCGGTCTTTGTTGCCGACGCGGAGTCGGTCTTTGGTGCCGACGCGGAGTCGATCTTTTGGTGCCAACGCGGAGTCGGTCTTTGGTGCCGACGCGGAGTCGGTCTTTGTTGCCGATGCGGAGCCGGTCTTTGGTGCCAACGCGGAGTTGGTCTTCGGTGCCAACGCGGAGTTTGTCTTTGGTGCCGACGTGGAGTCGGTCTTTCGGTTCCGACGCGGAGCCGATCTTTGTTGCCAACGCGGAGTTGGTCTTTGGTGCCAATGTGGAGTTGGTCTTTGGTGCCGACGCGGAGTCGGTCTTCGGTGCCGACGCGGAGTCGGTCTTTGGTGCCAACGCAGAGTTGGTCTTCGGTGCCGACGCGGAGTCGATCTTTAGTGCCAATGCGGAGTTGGTCTCTGTCTAAGAAATACACTCATCTCAAGAGCGTGATAAGACAAGAATATTCTGAATAATTCTTTATTAAAGGATCAGCAAGCTACTGAGAGTACCATCTGCGTTCCGAATGTGGGGGAGAAGCTTCCCATTTTGATGCCAGCTTTCTTCCTTCCGTCGGCTCCCCGAGCTGCTGCTCGCCCCTCATGAGGTCATGCTATTGTTCCTTCCGTTGGGGCATTATTGAGATAAATCTGAGGCGCTGGAGCCCGGCGCTGGAGGCTGGCTCTAGGTTCAGTTGTCACATCATTTTTGGAAATCGCGCAAAAAAAAAAATATCACCCAGAGAAATCGGCCAGCCGTATCACTTCCCATCTTGATGCCAGCTTGCTTCCTTCCATCGGCTCCTCGAGCTGATGCTCGCCTCTCATGAGATCATGCTATTGTTCCTTCCGTTGGGGCATTGTTGATGCAAATCTGAGGCACTGGAGGTGGCGACGCACCCGGGGCCGTGAGATTTCCTCGAACGAACTTGCCCAAGTGGCCTGCTGGACAAACTTTTCAATGGCCCTCTTCAAATGGCGGCAATCTTGGTGTCATGTCCATAGTCTTGGTGATACCGGCAGTAAAGCTCTCTGTTATGGGGGTTTACTGACTTTAGGGGACGTGGGCGTTGAAAGTAAGGCTCCTCCTCAATCTCTAGCAGGATGTGGGAGATCGGAGCCGTGAGAGGAGTAAACCGCCCCTTAGGAACCAGCGCCTGGGGCCGGTGGTCAAAGCAACGGGGTGGTTCGAGCTGCCTGGATCGTTCCTCAGCTGGTTCCGTGGGCGTCGGCTTCTTGTTGGAACTCTTGTCGGCTTCCCTTCTGGACGAGTCAGCCTCGTTGGCGCGGATGTACTTCTATGCCCGACTTAGCAACTCGGCGTAGGAGCCGGGAGGCTTTTTGTCCAGAGAAAAGGTGAAGCGGGATGGAAGGAGTCCCCGCTTCAGCGCTAGGGTGGCCACCGCATCGTTGAGATGGTAGACCTCGAGGGCGATGGTTTTGAATCGGGACACGAAGTCCTGCAGTGACTCTCCTTCCTTCTGGCGGACGAGAAGAGGCTATCTGCCACCCTTGGATCCGGCGGCAGGCGTCAAAGTGGGCCAAAAATGCCCTCTCCAGCTCCCGGAAGGAGTCGATACTGTGAGGGGGCAGGCGTGAGTGCCATGCATGTGCGGCCTTCCGCAGAGTTGTGGGGAAAGCCTTGTAGAGGAGGGCGTCTGGGGCGCCTCGGATTTGCATCATAGCCTTGTAACTTTCGAGGTGGTCGAGGGGGTCGGTCGTACCGTCGTACGGGTCCACCTGGGGGAAGCGGAATCTCGAGGGAACCGGTTCCTTCAGGATGCAGCTAGTGTAAGGAGGACGAGTGTCGAACTCTTCCTCCAGCTGACGGTTGATCTTCTTGGCGAGCTCGTCTAGTCGCCTGTTGCACTCCTTCAGGCATTCCCCTGGCGGTTGATCGTCGGGGCCCTCCGAGGTGGCTCGGAGGAAGAAGAAGAAGAGGAGGCGGACGGAGATAGAGACGGAAGTTGGGACTTCCTCCTGGGTTCCTCGTGATGATATGGCTTGGGAGGAAATTTGTTGGGGCCACGGTCAGAGGACCGTGGCCGCTTGGAGGGCTCGCGTCGAGGCTTCCTGGGGGAAGCTTGACGTCGGCCGATCTCTCGCCGACCGGCCTCCGCCGGGGGGAGCCTCCCCTCACCGACCGCTGACTGGCGAGGGGAGCAGTTTGATGCTGGGTGGCCACGGACTGTTATTGCTGGAGGCCGTGGATCATGGCGGTGAGATTCTGGACTTGCTGGGAAAGAGTCGCCAGCCGCTCCGCTATTTGGACAGCGGCGTCCCGGCGGGCAAGCGACCGGAGGTCGGCAGCAGGGGGATTGGCCTCTTGCTGTCTAGCTGGCGGGGGAAGCCCCGCTGGGCAGCTGATGGAGGCGTCTGAGCACGGGTCACCACCATGGCTTCTGGAAGAAGAGGGGGACGAAGATGTAGCTCGGGGAGGACGTTCGCTACTTTTTCTTATGCCCCCCTTCCTGGCGCGCCAATCTGATGACGCTCGATCACCCCTCCTGGACGTCGGGAACGGAGGCCCTTCTTTTCACCGGGTTGCCTGCAAAGAAGTCCCAAGATCGAGAGGGTTCTTCGGTGGGACCCTCGATGCCCAAGTTAGTGACAGAGGTCACAGTAGAGAAGGAGCTCGAGAGAGCTCTTGAGGAGGGAGAGGTCTCAGAAGGATCAGATAGTTCCTTTGAGAGTTAGGGCATCGAGTGCGTAAAATGTGCATTACCTGGCTTTCGACGTAATTTACCCTTTTATAGGCGTTGATGCTAGCACCATCACGTGGGTTTTCATGAAGTCAGAAGGTCTGCTGAACCGTTGCGTGAATCTAGGCTGGTTGGTGGGTTACGTCCCATCAGCAGCTGGGCTGTTGGGCGCGCACGTCTGACGTTGTCGGGTGGCACGCATCAAGGAGGTGATTTTTTGAACCGCTGGGGCTGATCTGGCGGGAACCGGGGGGTCCCGTCTTGTCGGGGCTGAGCTGGGTCGACCTGAGATGGCCGGGGCCCGTCCAGCCGGCAAGGCAGTGCCGGGGCGGGGCCGAATCAGCGGACTTGGAGATGACGGGCCGAGTCGGGCCGGCCGGGGGTGGCCTTGGCCGACTCGGCGGACCAGAGACGCCGAGGGCGAGTCAGACCGGTCGAGGATGGCCTTGGCCGACTCGGCGGGACAGGGGACGCCGGGGCCGAGTGGGCCGGCCAGGGATGGCCTTGGCCAACTCGGCGGGACTGGAGACGCCGGGGCCGAGTCGGACCAGCCAGGGATGGCCTTGGCCGACTCGGCAAAACTGGAGACGCCGGGACCGAGTCGGGCTGGCCAGGGATGGCCTTGGCCGACTCGGCGGGACTGGAGACGCCGGGGCCGAGTCGGACCGGCCAGGGATGGCCTTGGCCGACTCGGCGAAGCTAGAGACGTCGGGGCCGAGTCGGGCTGGCCAGGGATGGCCTTGGCCGACTCGGCGAATCTGGAGACGCCGGGGCCGGCTAGGAATGTGCCGGGGCCGCCTGGCTTGGAGAGGCCGGGGCCGGCTAGGGACCGGGGCCGCCTAGCTTGGAGAGGCTGGGGCCGGCTAGGAATGTGCCGGAGCCGGCTAGGGACCGGGGCCGCCTAGCTTGGAGAGGCCGGAGCCGGCTAGGAATGTGCCAGGGCCGGCTAGGGACCGGGGCCGCCTAGCTTGGAGGCCGGGGCCACTAGGAACCGGGGCCGCCTAGCTTGGAGAGGCCGGTCTTGGCAGGTGTCGGCCTTTGACGTGCCGGCCTTAGAGGCCGGCGCTGGAGACCGACTCTGAAGGCCGACGCTGGAGGCCGACGCTGGAGACCGTCGCTGGAGGCTGGCGCTGGATCTGTCGGCCTTTGGCCAGCGCTGGAGGCTGTCGCTGGAGGCCGTCGCTGGAGGCCGACACTGGAGTCTGTTGCCCTTTGGCCAGCCTAGAGGCTGGCGATGGAGGCCGATGCTGGCGGCCGACGCTGGTGGCTGGCGCTGGAGTCTGTCGGCCTTTGGTTAGCGTGGAGGCTGGCGATGGATGCCAACGCTGGAGGCCGTCGCTCGCTGGCGGCCAACGCTGAGGCCGTTGCTGAAGGCCGACGCTGGCGGCCGATGCTGGCGGCTGGCGCTGGAGTCTATCGGCCTTTGGGGCCGTCCAAAAAAATTTTATTTTTCATGGGATCAACTGGCCCCATTAATGACTGCTACCGGGGTTGCCGGTGGTGCTGCTGCCGGCGTGGTGGGTGCCGACTATTGAGACCGCCAAAGTGCCCAAAATTGGAACGATAGTGAAAAAAATAAAATAAAAAAGTCTCATTTCTTTTATTATTATTATTATTATTTTAGAAAACATTGGAGCTGTCGAGGGAAATTTGCATCCGTTTGGAAAAATGAATTCTATAATTTTTATGAAATTCATTTGCAAATCCATAATTTAGATAGCTTCCAAGGATTAATTGAAACTGACCATCTTCTTCCATTAAAAGTTTGCCTATAATTGGTTGTTTATACGGCATTAGTATTTAGCAATTAACTGGTGTTTGTTTCTGAAAATAATAACATCCTTGAGCTCTGGTCACCGTCTGGCACCGGTGACAGGCCTAGCTAAAGTGGTCAAAATTGGTACGGGTGAGACCTGTTCTGATGTTTTTTTTTTTTTTGTCTTAATCTGTGATTATATATAGAAAATAATATATACTAATGATAACGTATAATGCCATATAAAAGCTCCAATAAATTTCTTTGTCGAAGCAATTATCACCCTTGGTTCTGATTGATTGAAGAAATCCTAGCCAACTAAACTACTCTCTAGAAACTCCTAACATGACCAAAATTTCAAAAATCCGAATAAAATCATTACTAAATTATAATTATATATTTTGGCCATTTTTGGCATAGAAAATATTGAAATTTTGCTGAAAGCTGTGAAATACCAATTGAATGTTTCAAATAATGAGTCCAAGATCGTTGAAATCTGATATTTTCTATGTAAATTTATGCCAACTTTGCATCTTGGACTCCTATAATATTTGATCCTATAATATTTGTTTCAATCCGATGACGTACATCATCGGTTGGTCCATCACCTCTGGAGATTGAACATATATAAAATTTATCTTATTAGAAAAAAAAAAAAGAATACTTTCTTTAAGGTACCGCTCTTTTTCTTGCCCAAACGTTTGCCTTTCCAAGTCAAATGAGGTCTATAGATGTGATGATGATATGATGATGATGATGATGATGATGATTGATTATTATTATTATTATTATTATTATTATTATTTAAATAAAAAGATAATTATATTTTATTTTTTGTAACTTATTTTTACTGATAAAAGCCCTATATATATATATTTCATTGTTTAAATAGGAACAAAATATGACGTATTGAATTATATCTCGTTGGATCAAATTGTAAGCCAGCTTGTTGAATTGCTAAGCTTAGACTTTCTAGCGCCTGTATGTTGTTCCGAAGCGAGGCCGCCCTACCTAACTCGGCTCAAGCTCAAGCGAGTTCGGCCACAACTCTTATCAAATTTCCTCCTCAAACAAGAAGTTAAAACCCTCGACCCCGGTCCTCCCCTCCGCTTCCTTCACCTCCCTTCCCAACACCATCGCCGAATGGCGATCGTCTCCTCCTCCCTCCGCCAACGCTCCCTTCTCCTAGTACGCCACCTCCGGCCCTCCTCCTCCTCCTCTTCCTCCACCACCCCCACCATCTCCGTCGCCGTCGCCAAGTCCCGCCTCCGCAAGGAGTTCGACCCCGACCGCGCCGTCTCCATCCTCTCCTCCGTCGCCGACCCCACCGCCTCTCCCGTCTCCGCCCGCTTCGCCGTCGACCTCGCCGTCCGCCGCCTCGCCCGCGCCCGCCGCTTCGCCGACGTCGAGGCCCTCCTCGAGTCCCGCAAGTCCGGCACCCACGCCGTCCACGAGCCCTTCCTCGCCACCATCATCCTCTCCTACGGCGCCGCCGGCATGCTTGACCATGCCCTCCGCACCTTCGACGATGTCCCCCGCCTCACCGCTGCCCCCCACTCCCGCGTCTCCTTCAACGCCCTCCTCTCCGCCTGCATTCGATCCAAGCACCCCCGCCGCGTCCCCCAGCTCTTCGCCGACCTCTCCCAGAAGCACGGCATCGCCCCCGATGCCGTCTCCTACGGCGTCCTCATCAAGGCCCTCTGCCTCTCTGGAAAGTCATCCAAGGCCTTCGAAACCCTCAAGGAGATGGTGGAGGAAAAGAAGCTCGAGGCGACCGCCGTGATCTATACCACTCTTCTTGATTCCCTCTACAAGGAAGGGAGGCCGGATGCGGCCGAGGAACTGTGGAAGGAGATGGTGGGGAAGGGATGCGCTCCCGATTTGACTGCTTATAATGTCAGGGTCATGCATCGAGCGCTGAATGGAAAGCCGGAGGAGGTTCTTGAGTTGATCCAGGAGATGGAGTCCGCCGGAGTGAAGCCGGACGCCATCACGTATAATTATCTTATTACTTGTTATTGTAACGATGGCCAGCTCGAGGAAGCTAAGAAGGTTTATAAGAATCTTAGGAAGAAGGGTTGCAATCCAAATGCCACGACTTTTAAGAATTTATTGGCTCGTTTGTGCGATAATGGGGATTTCGAGGCAGGTCTCGAGGTGTTCAAGGATAGCACGAAGCAGAATAAGGTTCCAGATTTCCGGACAATGAGGCTTTTGGTCGAGGGTTTGGTGAAGGGGTCGAAGATTGAGGCGGCGAAGGCAGTGATTGATGAGGTGAGGAAGACGTTTCCTGAGAATTTAGTGGCTGGATGGAAGAAGGTTGAGGGGGAGCTCGGTTTGAGTCAAGATGATGAAGTGTCTGAGCAAGTGAAGGCTGCTTAGAGATTCAAAATAGTGGTATGTAATTTGGCTTATCCTGTGGTGGATTTGGATTTGCAATGAAAGATTGGATCAGAGCTGTAGCCTCTGCTTTGAAAGAGGTTCATAATTTTTCAGGTACCGCACTGCATCCTTCTTGAGCTTTGCCATGTTAATAGTGCGATTTCTGAGCATTAATGCTTAATTGTCAGATAAATGTCAAATAAAACAATGCATTTTTCTGGTATACAAAATGTGGTTCAGCTGAATGTTGCTTCTTGAGATGTGAGCTACTCTAATATATTTGTGATTCTTTTGTGCCTTCCTTCTTATCGAGCATTATCGCGTTGATTTATTACCAGTCTCTGCTCTTATTATTCAAAAGATTTCTTGAAACCATAATGATTATGTGTCTTGAATTTATTGTACACTATTAAACAGCCACACGGTGTTTTAGTTTCATTTTTATGGTCTACCTGAGGTAATTATGTAGCTTAGTGTTGGCTTTGATTAGCTGCTTACAATGCAACATTTTCTCCTATCCTGGTTTTTTTAAGGCCTTCACAGTGAGAGCATTGTTGCGAGGATTATTATCTTATTAAGAGAGAAGGAAAAGTAGGGAGGATTAGCTGATATTTCCCTCTTCCATATAAAGATCGAAATCAAGTTGAGTGTTTTCATCAAGAACTAATGTTTGGTGTAGACACAATGAGAGCAGATTACAAAGCTGAGAACAAAAGTATAACAAGGTGTTATTAGATTTGTTGTCCACAAAAAACATAAGAGGACTATGTATCTTATTACGATAGAATAATGTGCCTTCTTCTTACAATCATTTCATGATGCCAGAAGTGAACAGAGGTTGCACAAGAAAGACAATGTCATAAAAAGGGGTGGATAAATTGTGAGAATTTGATCCCAAATGGTTGCTTTCTTCAGCCTATCCTTTGTTTGTTTTCTCCTTGCAGCTCCATTCATGCATAGAAAGTTCTACTTGAGTGTAATAGCAATTGAAAGCGACAAATTACTGAAGGCCAATGAATTAAATTTTGCCTCTCTGCTAATTTTAGCTTTACAAGGCAGAATGGATGTAGGAGACGGTCGGTTTTATGTCTATTGCTCAGCTTGTACGATGTGAGGGTTAGCAGAAGTTGAGTATGGCATGAATGTTGCATGCATACATAAGTCTGTACATGGTATCAAAATCGAGAACTTGAAGACATTTATTAAGATCTCTATTTTTATTGTGTAATATACTTGAACACAAGCTGTATTTGTTAATGAGATGCTAGTTTCAATGATCCTTCGAGTTCCATTTTCTCATACATATCTGCAATGCCCTGTTCTAGATGCTATGGTTGAGATACTATAATTCAATTGAACCTTCAATCGGAGGTGATGCTTAATCTTAGGAAGTGTTAAGAAGGGGAAGGTTTGTGAACTTGCCAGAGAGAGAGACATGGCATTAGTGTTATAAAAGCTTTGAACTTGGGATTTCCTGGTCGATAAATTTGATAGATTGTATGAGAGTACACATTTGCTACCTTTCATGATTTCCGAACATCGGGGAGACATGGGTTGGCTGTGATAGAAATATAGACTAAAAGATATGCTTTATGTTATGTCTTTATATTTTAATGAGAATTCATTTTGAGCAATGTGTGTCATTTAATATATATGTGCATGTGTCTAGTATTTAAAGAATATTTGATCTAGTGTGTAGAGTACGGCTTACACACAGAAGACTAGATCATCGGTTCTTTTGGAATACAAGTTTATTGTTCACAGTTTTAGATGGAATTGGACACACCATCAGTAAAACTGTAGCAAATTTTTAGTAGGTCTGTCTTGACTACGGAGAATGGTTTATTCTAACTATTTGTGCTAGTACACTTTGTGTGTATTGAACAGGACCCAGTTGAGTTAATTATTTTATACTAACTTTATAAAATAATTTAAAACTCATGAATATTATGATTACTTATGCTCTTAATCCGAATTCTATTTCTAAACACGTGTACGTAGTGATTATTGTTTTGATTACACATAGAGTGAGATTCCATATGAGTCAATAAACTCAGTGGGTTGGACAATAACATTATATATATGGTGAATATTAATAGTTGAAGAAAACCACGTCCTGATAAATTGGATTGATGATATCCCCTTGAAGAAGCTTATAAGTTTTGATTGTATCAAATCTTGCAAGTGGATTTTGAATCCGATACATCAAATAAGTTAAGTGGATAAGTCTTAAGGATAATAAAAGCCAATTAAATTATATTGTCAGTAATTAAATTTAATTGGTGGATATTTGTAATCTTAACGTGAGGAGATAATAAGTATTTAATATTAAAGGCTAAAAATATAAATTCGAATATGATTAGGAGTACAATTATAATTTTTAGTGGAATGAATTGTAATTTACGTAATTGAATCCTAACCCGGTAGGATTGGGAGATTTAATTACGTGGGAAGTCCTTTTCATATTTACTATTGGTCCCTATTGTAGCCCTATAAATATCCTCTCAGTTGGTTGCTAGGGTTAAGTTTTTTTAGAACGTTTTTTGAAAAAAAAAAAAAGAAACCCTAGGACGATCAAAGATCCATCATCTTGTGAGAGAAAGAAGGTATTTTTGGAAATACGGCGGAAGGTTAAAAGGTTGAGATCGAGCAATCAAATCAAAGTGTTCCAAAGTTTAAATATGAAGGTATAATCTTGTACTCATAGATTAGAACGGTAAAAAATTTTATATTACTCATATACGCTATAGTCGTGATCTTGCAGTATTTTACGTTTTTAACGGACTGAAATTCATGGTATTCCTATCAGGCAGTATTTTTTTTTATATAAAAAAATAACTTGTAGGTTTGTTGACAGCTACCGTCGCTGCCTCTAAGGTCCGCCTTGGCACCCACCTTGACATTATATTTCATGTTTAGAGTATATAAAATTATATATATTGACTTATAAATTCGTTTTTGGATGCTGCCAGAATAATGGTTCGCAATAACTTGCCAAATTTTATTTGATAACTTTGTTTATTAGATTTCGATACCTTTTATATTGATTGAAAAATTCTGGCACGCAGAATGCGCACTCTTGCTTTTGAATGCTGTCTCCCCTTCGAGTCCTTTGAACTCTTAGCAGGGAAAAACTTTGTACATCGGTGCAGCAAATTTTATATGGACTGTATTAATTTTTTTTATTGATCTATATACATATAATATTTATTAAAAAATATTAAAATAATTTTATAATATTTAAAAAAATTACGATATTCAGTTTTAAATTTATGATACCATAGTTATAAAATTAAAATATTCATTCAAAAGTAAAAAAAAATTACGATATTCTAATTGTAAACTTACGACACCGTAGCTATAAAATTATGATACCCATTCAGTCTGTATATAAATTTAAAAAAAAAAAAAGCTGAACAGATATTAATGCACGTCGCGTCAAAATTTAAGATGACATTTCAGTTTTAAACTTATGACACCGTAGTTATAAAATTAAGACACCCATTAAGAAAGCCAAAAAATTACGACATCCTAATTATAAATTTTTGACACCGTAGTTATAAAATTACGATACTCATTCAGAAAATGTGTCTATACATAAATTTCAAAAAAAAAGTTGAACAAATATTAATGCACGTTAGACAGCTTTTTTTTTTGAAATTTGTGTACAGACACATTTTTTGAGTGGGTCATAATTTTATAACTACAATGTCGTAAATTAAGATATCTTAATTTTTTTTTTTTGCTTTTTGAATTGGTGTCTTAATCTTATAACTACGGTGCCCTAAGTTTAAAACTAGGGAGTCATAATTTTTTTTACTTTATTAACATATGTCTTAATTTCATAATTATGGTGTCGTAAGTTGAAAACTATGATATCGTAATTTTTTTTATCGAAATATGTAAAGTCTTAATATTTTTTTTAATGATATCATATGCATATGAATTAATAAAAAGAGTAGCGTAGTCCACTGCAGATCTCTACCAATCAATCGTAATCGTGTGGGCTCTTGGCCCCGCACAATGCATCCGAAAGAAAAAAAAAACTGAAAAATATATCTTTTTATGCTTCCTTTTAATTTATTATTATTTTTTATTTACAGTGTTTTGTCTTCCTTGATCTTTGGGTGCTTGCTTAGGTGATACGGCCTGTTGGCCACCTGTTTGCAGCCTTTATAGTTTTTGAAAACAATGGCCCTCGGCAATGCGAATGCACTAAACAGTTAAACTTCGATGTTTTTTTTTTTTTTTTTTACCTTTGACATGAAAATTGTGTCTATGCATTGAACGGTGATCACATAGGAGTAGGGGTGCAACTTGGGCCGGGTTCAATCCAAACCCGGCCCGCGAAACTCGATTTACAGTAGTACTCAAACTCTAGTTTGCTTTACAGCAGTATTCAAACTCTAGTTTGCTTAACCCGAACCCGAAGGATCCGGGTTGACCCTGGACCGATTTGCAACTTGGGGGGTTAGGATTGCAGTCAACCCAAACCCAAAAAAATCCGAACCCGCAAAGCCACAAGCAGCAGGCCCATTGATATTGTGGAAGTGATGATTTAGCCTTGTTTGTTAGGTTTAAAATATGTAGAGCTGACAATAGTTTTATGAAAGTGATGATTCTTGGTATGAACATTCCACCAGAACCTTCATTACCTTTTAAAATGAGCAATATACCTTTAACCATTGCATTTTATCATGTAATGTTGGTAGGCCAAACTAGTATCTTTATTTTTTTTTAATTATCTTCTTTGAGACATTTGTAACTTCTAATATGAAGTTTGCCAAAATTTTATGAAAGCATCTGGAAAGAGGATGAGTAGAAAACTAAAACATCTGGGAAAGGGGTGATGAGTAAAAATCAGAGAGCTTTGGATGGCGAATGCAGTCTCGCTACTTGGAAAAGATTTCTCAACCAGACTTATGTGGTCTTCTAACTGGCTCTTTATATCGTCTCAATATTTTCTGCTTTCGAAGGATAAAGGTGACTTCATCAATGCATATAGTGGCTATTGAAATGTTATGCAACACTTGGATTACTTTGGATATATTTTGATTTAAGAATATACTTTTTTTTGTTTAGTCTTATGTAAAAGATGTATATTTTTAGACATGTAAATTGAAATGTGAAGCTTGTTTGTTTTAAACTTTAGCTTATTTGTGCAATGTTAAGCTTATTTGTTTCAAACTTTAGCTTATTTGTGCAATGTTAAGCTTGTTGTTTCAGAGTGTATATATATATATATATATATATATATATATATATATATATATATATATATATATATATATATATCTATATATATATATATATATATATATCTATATCAACCCGAACCCGATTTTTAAAAATAGGGTTAAGATTGAGGTTTTACAAATAGGGTTAGGGTTAGGATTGACATTTAAATAGGATTAGGGTTCAAGAAAACTCAATTTTATGACCCGAGTTGCACCCCTACATAGGAGGCGTGGTGTTTTTATGCTTATCAATCAGTTTGACGTCACTTATGGGGCACGGTATTTTGGATGCTGAGTACATTCGAGTGGCTATCCCTGAAGCGGAATTGAAATATTTGTTTTGTTCTATCATGGTGGGAGGATTGTGCTAATTAATCAAGACTTGGGAATATAAATGATGATACATTTATATATTAATTATGTAAATAATCTTATTAGTAATTTATAAAATTATATAATATTATTTAAGTAAAATTAAAAATATATTTTACCTTTATATCCAAATAATCAGGAGTGGTGATTAAAACTTGTGTATTTTCTAATAATATTATTTTAGATTATTTTAGGTTATCTTATCCTGATTCAACCTATCTTGAAAATTTTTTGATTATTTTGTTTTGAATTTAAAAAAAAAGTAAAATTTTAATTCTATTTTTTTGAATGTGCTATGGTTGGGTTCGTAGGTCATGTCAGATTTCTGCCACCTTTAGCGAGCATTAAAATTAGATCATCTAGGTTGACATGATAACCATTAAACAATTTAGATTTACCAAGACAATTAAATATCTTGATCAACACGTAACTTAGGTATCAAAATATTGGCTAAGAATAAAAATGACGCTAAATATTGTTTATTGATCAGGCAAATTTTATCAAAAAGTGTAAAGGGTCTTTGTTGACAATGAAAGCTCTATTGATGTCCTAATATCTTCAAGATGGGGTCAAGCATAGATTGTTTAAAGCCCTTCAGTACTCCACAGATCAAGTTCTGCAAAGAATTAGTTTTGAAGGAATAATTTCCTTCTTAGTGATGATCGAGAAGGATAGAAATCGCCTTTGGGACAGAGAGAAAAAGCTTGAGGGGAATGAGGATGCAGGCAAAAAATAATTGTAGGGATGAAGACAGAATAGAGAATAGAGAATGACTCTCCATGCTTACCCTACCCATTGCCATTCCTACGCAGAACACATCAAGCACCTAGGCACAGCAGCCCATGACAACCTTAGCACTGAATCGTAGCACTAAAGCAAACCTCAGAGGAACAAAAATTTTCACCTCTGAAGATAGTTAAGTACTGGGCTCCTCTTTGTCCATTCAATTCTATAGCACAACGAATGCAAATCAGGAGCTGAAACAATTCAGTTCCCAATCACAACGTTGTGTCACAAACACAGTTTCTGCTCTGCAACAGCTGGAATGAAGCGATAATGCCAAAGAACTGATGATGATCATGGAAATTCCAGGCAGGGACCATGGACCAAAAAGGGTTTACTAGATCATTATTTATCCAAAACCTACATTATATAAATTGTACAGGCCTATATACATCTGACAAAATGGAAGGCAAAATTTCTAGCAAGTTGTATGGACAAAATGTGGAAACACAGCAGACTAGCCCTGATAGCTCCAATCAAACTCAAAACATCTGCATACATTTGCAAAAGGAACAAAAATTTGCTCAGCAGTCAAAAAACTTAAATCAACTTTCTGAAATGAATTTATCATGAGAAGAACAGAAGCATCCTCATCTAGATCATGTACCAAAATCCACACACGAGAAAAATGTTAGCTTGCAAAATATAGCAGAAGACTGATGTGGAAACAGGGACAGATGGAGCTTTCATGATGTAAAACTACATGATAGGATCAAGCAGAACATAATCAGGTCCAAGGAATCAAATCCCAATTTTTGGTGCTAGCTCTTTATTTAGATCTAAAATAAGTGATCCAAAGACCATACTGTGGTTAGGTACCATGAGAAAACAATCATTTTTTCAGATGATAAAATTATATAAATGAAATGGATTTAAGCCTAATACACAAACATCAATTTGGAGGAAAGGGGTGGCATAAAAAAGGAAAAGGCAAAAAACGGATGTGACTGTGCTGCGTGCGTGTTTGAGAGAGAGAGAGAGAGAGAGAGAGAGACTTGAAACCACATGAACCAGATACTCTATCTTCAAAAGCTCCATTTTATTTTTAGAGAATTTGAGATGCCCCCGATAATTTTCCTTGAAAAATACTGTTACGCATGTGTCTCCCTCTTTGCTGGGGAAAACAGTTGGACTATCCACTTCTCGATTTCCTCTAGGCTCGAAGTGGAGGTGTCTATGCATGACCAGATCTTTATGCAACTGAATCTAGCCTAAAGTATCTTTTTTAGGGTGGGTCTGTTTGGCAAGTTCCCATGGGATCTGGCGGAAAAGGCTGGAGACTGTCATCAGGACTGATCTCTGCTTAATAAAAGAAAAGGACCTCAAGAGGTCTTTCTGTTTATCCCACGGGATCAGTCCCTGCGACCCTTCACTCTATCCAGCTCCTGCCCACCCTCCCATCCTGGACACTCTCTCAGCCAATCCTGCTGGATCCGGCAGGAAATTCCCAAAGGGGCCCTTGATTTTTTTTTTTAAAAAAAGGTTGGAAAAAGAGAGGAGGGAAAGAAATCCTGCAGGAACTGTGAAATTGAAACATAAGGTAAAGCATATTTAGGTATAAAGGCATGTGCTTGAAAGAGAAATGCAGAACTGTGCATGGCGATGACAGTATTCATCAATGAATTAATGCATCCTGGTGTTGAATGCAAACCAGAAAGCCAATATAAATTGCAGAGGGAAAGGTAAGTATGCAGTAAATCTGATATAAAAGCATTACCATCTTAGCTGCATTTCTGTTTTTCAGAGTCAACATTGCTGCCTCAGCAACAGCCTGTGCTGCTTCTGCATCAGCTTCTGCAGCCTCAGCCTCCCTTGCTGCTGCCTCAGCTTCTGCCATTGCTGCTTCTGCCTCAGCAACTGCTTGAGCAGCAGCTGCTGCGGCCTCCTGGGGTGTCATGTATCTCATCTGTGCTAATTCAGCATCAACTTGAGATTTTGTTAGAGGTTTGATATCATCCCTTCTTAATCTGGAAGACTCCCTGCGCTTTCCATCAGTGAGCAAAACCTTGGAGTTTTTTCCCTCTGAAACAGATGAGCTAGGGGCTACCTTATACTTGCGCTTCACCTGTAAAGGCAGCAACAAGATTCACAAAGAATTAAAACAGACCAGCTTGACATAGTCCCAGGCAAAACGTAGGAGAAATCTCCTTTGAAAAATAGGACTGAAGGGGGCAGGTGCTGAATGTCTTTCATGCTATCTGCTGAGCATATCATGAAAATGCTTCAAAAAAAAGTTCAAAAGCTCATTATTCTGCCAAGAAACAGCTTAACTGCATTAAGCTACAACTCTAGACTTTGTTACAAACTTTATTATTATGTAAGAACCTGGACTAATTCTTGCCGACACTTGGACAGTTTGATAATGTGATATAGGTCGCAGCAAGTCTAGTTAAAGACATTTGATATTTTTCAACTGTTGGAAAAAAAGAATCTATCGGATACACCAATATTAATTATAGCCTGTATATCTTAAAATGTAAAGATAGACAAGCTTCACCATATCCTGTTCAACAGTTTTGTAGTGCATGCTTCATTATATACCATTTTTGTGTATTCTGTAAGAAATTGGAAAAGTGAGTTACCTTAATCAATTTACCACTTGCAGTCAATGCTTTCAGTTTGGCAGACAACAACCGTTTGAAATTTGGAAGAAGCCAGTATTGATCCTACGTAAATTAGATTGACAAAATTATAAGCCATTTACAAGAAACAAGTAGAAAGTACAAGCAACACCTTCATTTTCACGTTTGATCTCCCAGAATATAACACTTAACGCATAATTACTAGCCTTCTCCAAATTATAAAGATAAAATCAGTTCCTGATAGTGATACGACATAAATGAATGAAGGATATGCCTTCACTCCTTTTAGCTTCAGGTCCCTTTATCATGAGCTTACACATGTCTAATCGTTATATATATATATATATATATGGTAAAGCTAAGCACATGGTGACATAGCTCTGAACCAATCCCTCTTTTTTCATGATCAATGTAAAGGAGAGGAGGAATGATTAGTTCTCCACCACAAAAGGAAAAAACCTATAAAGTTGATGTTCTCTAAAAGAATAGTGCATTCACATTCATTTATTTTTCCACAAGATAAAAGCTGGAAATTTTAATAAATAGGAAGGATGTGCTGACAATTTCTGAGTCTTCTATACATCTAGGAATCATAAAAAGCTACAGGAAACAATTCTCAAAAATAAAACTGTATAGCACTGATGAGACGGAGTACAGTGATATCTTTAAATAGAACAGTTTTCAAAGAAATATGCAAGCACTTACCAAGATTAAATGAGTTGATCCAAAACTAGTTATTCAATTGGTATCAACCAAACTAGCCTAAACCATGTGGAACCATCCTGTACCATCTGGTACCAATTTGTACCATCCAATTTCGGGATGAAAGTAAGATAAAGTATTAATAATTTGTCTTGATTGTATTATACCATACCAAATTGGTAATATATCATAATGGTTTCTGGTATTGGCTTTGCAGAACTTACTATATATGTTTGTTTGGGATCAAAGATACAAACTAATAAACTTACAAAACTTATAGACCATAATGTTTAGTGCAACTTGATGGATTACATGTTAATGTTACTATTCGATAATTTATAGTCTCAAGTGGATTTGGTCGAGTCATTAAGGTTCATCTGAACCAACCCTTGTTTTTTTTTTGTGGGGGGAAAAAAAACTTGAGAAATGTAGGAGGTACACCAGAAGGAAATTTTGGCTTTGATACAGCCCTCTTGCAGCACCTCCCAAATCTTGAGGGAAGTGCACTATGACCCATAGGCCTTCAATACAACCACCAAGAGAATGTAAAGGCAAGCAAGCTGATTCCTTCAAATTTGGCCCATTCACTCAACAAGCAAACTGGGTCAAAAGCCGATAACCTATGGCTAAATATTTGACTAATACATGGAATTCTGTGGACAAATGATCAATTTGTTTCTAAATCTGTTATACACACACTCAAGCTCGTTGGCATTTAGGCCTCCATATAATATCTAAACTCATTCTTCATATACACAATCCAATTATGGTTTAAAATAACAACCAATGGTAGGTATGCTTGACCCAACTCAGCATTATTATCTAGCCAATAATGGCAATGACAACTAGAACCACTGTCTAATTGTTTTCAATTTTCTTTAAACTGTAACATATCATTTAAAAAATATCTTTATTTTTTCTAAACTATATCTCTCTAAAATACATTCTACATGATTATCTGCTATTTGCTATTATCACCTTTAGGTCAAATCATAAGTTGACACATGTGCAAACATTGTAGGAAATGTCTGTTAGGGTTTAGATTTTGGCCACAAATTTATTCTGAATTAGATAGGGCACTAATTAAGTGAAGGTATATCCAACCTAGTTGCAGCCACATTGTTGACTTTTCTGATAATAGCATCCATACTGTTCATTTAGCAATGTCAGCCATACCCAGCTTAGAGGTTTGGATCTTCATCTAGGGCCCTAAAAAGCCCAAAAGATGAATTCACTACCACTCATATCTAATATATAGTTTTAGACCAGATAACTTTTGCATGATGTTTCAAACTAACTTGCATTCAACTAACAAAGATTCTGAAAATTAATATTAAGATTGAGAACATAATGAAAAAGCACATGATGAATAAGAATGTTTTCATAAAACTACTTGCCATTTTCATGTGTTTATATTTCTTCTGTGGAGTGTGATCAATAGCCTACCAGGTGATCAGTTTATCTATTGACAACATTAATTTTTCAGATAGATCTAACTATGCTATTACAAACAATACTCTTGAAAAGAATTTAGACATCTAGCATGGGAGTGGAATCTAGGGACAAAATCTGGCATATATATAAACCACATGCACGTGTGCACATTTTATATGTGAAAGGATGTACTTTAACTCTGATATTGAGATATGAAGGTGAAAATTTATCTCAGATATAATATAATAAAAACCTAGCAGGACCTCATGAGTCATGCTCCAACTACATCACTTAAATAAGCTATTCACAAGCAGTTTAAATTTGGCTAAGAATTAAATGAGCTGACACAAGCTTCACTCTATTACAAAATGAGCCAGTCTTGAGATAGAATTGGCTCGTTCAGCTTGTCTACACCCCTATGTACACGTGTGTAAACACCATTCCCATTCTTAATTGGTTAATACATTGCATGATTAATTTTGTTTTGATGATTTGCCTGACCCATGCGGTTGGGAAAAGGCTTAGGTGAGTTGAGTTGAGTTGAGCTGATTTGCCTTTTCCTATTTTAAATACAATCATTCTTTGGTTCTACATGCATATGCATATGCATGTGCAGATTTCACTAGTAATGGATGAAAGCATGGTTTCAGGTCCCGGCAGGATATCTCATGGGACACCGGGAGGGGTTGCTATTTCAAGTGTCGACATGGAACCATCTCACCACCTCAGCTTCCCAATCAGCGCATTTTAAGACAACTCTTATCCCAAATATTGGGACGGAATAGGATGGTAGCTCTCAGAGAAAAATTGAAACAACCCCATCCTATAAAATTTAAAACCATATATGAGAGTATGTTCTCCTAAATTTGAATGCAGCATAAGAGTTTAAAAAAAAAAAAAAAAAAGCTTAGCAATTTCAACTAGTTTCATTCAATAAAAAATAAAATAAAACACAATAACACATTTCGGAAGAAAACTTAACTCATGATATTGATACATTCAGCAAATAAAGAATTGTAATGACTAAATATATCAATTGTCATTCATATAAAGAATTGCAAGAAGATAAGGTGGGATAAAAATTTTGATTATATATGTTCTTTAAAGAAAAACAACTGAAAGAACTTTAACCATGGTAGGAATATACCTCTAGATACATGGCGATGGCAGTCTTGTGAGACCCAGTGGGCTCCTTCAACTTTGTTATGGCTTCCAATATAAGATTTTCTATCCTACATACATCATAACAAAATGTAACAATATAAAAGTAGAACCAAGTGGCACCAATGGTAGGTTGAAGCAATTACTGAAAAATCTAAGGCATGTCTCACCAGAGAAATTCAACATAAAATTAATTGAGAATCAGCATTAGATGTCATAGTCAGAAGAAAATATCACAGATAAAACAAGCCAGGAAGAATGGATAAGGCCATAATTTCTAAGGAATAATAAATTTGTGTTGTTTTGCTGTTTTTGATGCTACTGCTCTAAACAATGAAAATGCTATTTATGATTCATAACTCCACCAAGGCTGTCCCAAGTTTGGATAAAAGAAGTGGGTTGCTTTAGGTAGCTGACAGTCAGCGTAAAACTTCGTCAGATCCCCTAAAATATGAATCTACTGAATTAACTATGCGAAGGGCTAGAGCATTCCCGTTAGTCAACTTAATCCTGAATAGAGTAGAATGGAGGAAGCAGATTCATGTAACCGACCCCATGTAGTTGAAAAAAAGGCTTCGATGAGTTGAGTTGAGTTGAGCTATTTGTGATCCATGCATATCTTCTTCCTTTAAATATTGGTAGGAAATATACTATAACAAAGAAGGGAATCTAAATTAGCTTGTAGTAAAAAATTTCTATCCAAACTGCTGATTATTATGCCACTGTGCTAGGAGCAAAGTTGGATTGGATAATATCTATTCGGATCTATTTTTGTATCCGAATATATCCAATTAGGATACAAATTTGAGCATCAACTAATATTTGTATTTGTATCTACATCTATCTATCAAAGGAAAAATAAATCGTATGCGACGTCAGGTGAGAAAAGAGAAGGGAAGAGGCGAGCAAAACGAATGAGAATAGTTACCGTTGGAATGGAAATCGCAATATTAAGTAAAAATCCGAATTTCTAGTCCTCTTTAAAAGATATTCCCATTCTAGATAGAATTTCCACCGAAACAATGCTTGGAATTGGAATCGGTATTCCTATTTTCACGAACCAAATGAGCCCTTATTTCTTTTCTTTCTTTCCTACCTTCTTTCCTTTCTTTCTTTTTTTTTCTTCTTTATTTCCCTCTTCCTTCTTTCATTCCTTTCTTTTTCTTTCTTCATTCTTTCTTTTCTTTTTTCATTTTTATCTTCCTTTCTTTCTTTCCACTTTCTTCTTCTTTTCCTGCATGGTTGGGTTCCAATGTCCTTGCCTTGTCTTGGTCCTATTTTTTCTCATGAATAGAATGGGATGGCTGGGATGCCTTCCATCCCTGGGACTTAAAACCTTGAACTAGACAACTTTATTCATTCAACAACTCTACACTTCTCTCGATACACATATGGTGACAACACGTGAAATATAATCCATACAAAATGGAATCTCTTATGCCATTTTCTCTATATAGTAAATATACTACCTTGAGAAAAAAAAATGAAAAGTAAAAACATTTATATCAAATTACATATCTGGACCCAACTTGTATTATGGTAAAGGGGTCAATAAATCAAAAAGTGGAACTAGCTAATGCTATCACACTGACCTTGAATTAGATCCCTTAGGGCCAGCAATATATAGAGATTCACTAGACATTGCAAGAGGCTTGATTTCAATGATTTCATCATCGATATCCTTAACCACTGTACTGAGAGCCATTGGGTTATCATCATGCTGGGAAATCTGTTTGCTCTTTTTCAAAGCTGCCCTGGCCTTCTCCCGAGATCCCCATCCATTTGCGTCACAGTCATGTTCCGCCACTTGTCCTGTCCAATTCAACAAGGTAAAAAGGAAAATACTTTAGGCATTTGAAACAGCACCATGCTTCTCATTTTTAATTCATATAATATGATATTTGAGTTATTTGCTTCAATAATGAACTTGTTCAGTAGATTAAGCAAAGAAAAGATTTTACCTTGAGATCAACATTCGACCTCAAACATAAGATGCCACTAAATTCAGGATCTTTCAATATTGTGCGCCATTTGCCTGTCCCATGCTTAGCAACTCCAGCTTTGAGAGCAGACTCTTCCTCTGCTGTCCACTTCTGCTTAGGAGCACCCATAGGAAAAAGACTTGAAAATGTTCTGGAGGAGGAATCCGATGTTGTAGACCAAAGAAACTGTAATCACATATCAATCCACAGTCAATTAAAAGAAAAATCCAAGAGAGAGACTTGGTTATATTCAAATGTGGTCAAGTTCAGGATTTGGATATCTTTTTTATCCTTAGATCCACATGAATCTTGAAGCTATCCAACCTTTTTTATTCCTTTTATCTTTGAAATTCGGGAAGCTATCCAACCTTTTTTATTCCTTTTTATCTTTGAAATTCGTGAACTGAATGGATCGTAGGATGTAAAAGGTAACCAAATCTAGGCTTAGCTATATGTGTGTGCCCCGCGCTCACAGCTCGAGTATACATATGCACACACACACACAAATAAAACCAACTTCAAGCTCAGTGATCAAAATGAGTGGAGCTTCATACAATCAGAATTACAATGTTCAACATCGAAATCAAAATAGTGATAAATAAAGAAATAAATACAAAACAGAATCAACCAAACTTCAGTCCCTCAAATTAATCTTTGATACTGCAATAACTCATCAATAAAATGAAAGGGAAGAAGAGAATTCCAACTACAACAAAACTCTGTTTTTTCACTGCCGTGAAAGACGACATAGCAAATTATATGAAAGATTTAAGGTTCCGGTGATTTTATTTTATAACCAACACTTTGAAAAACACAGATCATAAAATTCCACAGTGATTTCAAAACACGTTCTTGGTTCCTGTTTCTTTGTCATTAACGGCTCCTTAAAATTGCCAGTTATATAATAAGAAGTTCGAAAATGACTTCATTTTTCAGCTACTAAATAAAATGGAAGGGCAAGAGAAGCATTCTGAATGATAGATGTGGACAGTGAGAGCACATAACTCTGTCACCGGTATAACTAAAATATACCCTTTTCAGAAGAACCGTAAAGAATTAGTCAAGTGAACAGAAATAATACAATCCTGATCCAATTCAACTGATTCTGGATCAAAAATAAAAACCAGTACCCAAATCCATCCGACCCATAAAGTCTAGAAATCGGAAATGTATTTCACGCACAAAAAAACTAGGGTTTCATCAAAGGGGAGGAAGGTCGGTGACTGATTAAAAACAAGGGAAGGTGAAGGCGGCTTTCGTCATGGCTGTCCCAGATCGATGGCAAAGAGTTGTTTCTTAAGTTCGAAAGAGGCAGCGATCTCGCCAATCCGACGGAGAGATGGAAGAAAGCCACGAGAGAAACGAAAAGGTAGCAAAGGTGATATGTTTACCTAATGGCTACCAGAGACGGTCTCTACGCCGCCAGCCGCGCGCCGGAGTTCGAATGGGCGGCGATCGGCACGGAGCTCGCTGCGCAGGAGAAGCATTTGGGGAAGGAGAGATGGGGAATGAGTCCGCTTCGAGAAGGGGCGAGGGTTAGGAGAGAGATATGGCGGGGCAACTCCAACCAACCATCCCCTCCGGTGGGGTTTGGCGTCCCTGTGTCACGTCCCTGGCCGGAATGACCATAGCCGTACGGCAGCGCTGGTCGTATTTATTTATAACGTCTACCCTGGTCGGTAGCTAGATGGCCTGCGTCCGAAAAATAGGCTCCATAAGACCTACCTACCTTATAAACAGTTCTAATGAGCCGATTTAAAATTTTGACATGGCAATTGGATGTTAGTTTCATGTTAGTGTTTTTGATTTTTAAGAACCAATATATATTTTTTTTTATTTATTTTATAAAGAAAATAAAAATTACTTATGAAAACATCTTGGATGCTTGAAAATAAAAATATTTTTTAAATAAATATAACTCTCTTAAAAGATGTCATTTATCATAAAAATATTTTTATTTTTATTTACCAAATATATTTTTTAGCAATTAGAAAACTGTTAATGAAAAATAAAGATAAAAACTATTTTCAAAAGTCAAAATATAGCCATAATTTTCATCTAATTTCATTTCTAAGAATTCTTTGGCTACCATATTCATGATTAAGAATGCAAAGTTTTCTTCAAATTTGGGTCATGATAATTGTGATGTCTTTTTGTTGCATAAAACTAAATATTAAGATAATATGATTTTCTTTGACAAATTAAAGCCCATGTTTAATTATTATACAACAACAAAAAGGAACATTTAAAGGAGAGAAAAAAAAAAAAGGAATTCTGATGTATGTCTTCATCCAATTTAAAACTATTCATGGTATGGATGATCCAAGAAGACCAAGACTGTTGCATTCCTTGTTGGTGTTTACAAAAGAGATTCACTTCAATCTGTGAGTCAATTGGCGATCCAAACATAGATTGTATTGGGCACAGATGTTAGTTCAAGGCAGACCTAGGTTGTAAGCCAACCTCAGGCTAAGTAGGAAGCCTAAATGTAAGCAAAAAGACTAGGTTAGAGGAAGAAAATTATTGTTGACAAGGAAACTTGGATTCTGGTTTGAGAGGAGGGGGGGTTGTGTTGTGTTAAATCCATTAGATGCATGTTTGAGAGGGAACAGCACTAGAATGAGAAAATATTTTTGGAAATTTTTTTTTTTTTTTTCAATAATGCCTTTTGGACCATGATACATCATCTTTATATAATTTACAAAATATAGCTATATAAGAGAAGAAATTTGGTAATAGAATTACCATCATGACTTTATGAAAACTTAATTCATCATTGTAGTCTAAAAATGTGTTTTAATAGAATTAGAATTCAAATTTTTCAAAATTTAAAATTTTGAAATTTTAAAATCTCAATGCAGCTCAATTTTTTATCAATTAATTGAGAGAAACAGAATCCTTGAATCTTGATTAGCTCAATTTCTTTGTCAATCACTTGTGAAAATAAGAATTTAAATTCTAAACTTTTAAATTTATATTTTAAGTCATTGAATTTGATTTCTTAATTTTTGAATCTTAATTTAGCTCAGTTTTCTTATCACTCCTCCTCTGGCCTTTATTAAATATGTGCTGAGGCAACAGTATCATAAAGATATTATCAATTATCACTTTATATAAATATAGCAAGTAATTAAATTTCCATCAATAATTTTCATTATAATTGAATTAAATATATTTCATCGAGCTTGGATTGTAGCATTAATAGTCATATAAAGTGCAATAATGTTATCAAAAAATAATTAAGGAGGTTGATATAGATAAAAACCAAGATCATGAATGAGATATATTAGCTAAGTGAATTTAATAACTATGGTATCATTAGGAAATAATTGGCTTCAATTACTTGAAAAAAAATGATATGTTACTTTTTAACTCAAGATATAATTTGAACAAAATGAAGTGCAATAGTTTATATATAGTTGATTTATAAATAAGTAAAAAAAGTGAGAAAAAAAATCCTCGAATCTTGATTAGCTCAATTTCTCTATCAATCACTAATGAAAATAGGAATTCTATTTTAAACTTTTGAATTTAAGTTTTGAATACTTGAATTTGATTTTTGAATTTTTAAATTTTTTTTGGCTTAGTTTTCTTACCACTCCCCTTCAAATTCAGCCTTCATTGAGTATGTGCAAAGGCAATAGTTTCATGAAGATACTGCCAATTGTTGCTTTATATGGATGTCACAAGTAACTAAATTGCTAGCAATAATTTTTTCTTATAAAATGATAACTCAATTGAATATAATTCACCGTGCTTAGAATGTAGCATTAATAGTCATATAAAGTGCTTCCATCAAGATATTATTAATTATTACTTTATATAAATATAGCAAGTAATTAAATTGTCATCAATAATTTTTTTCTCGTAAAGTGATAACTCAATCAACCATATTTCATCAAGCTTGGAATGTAGCATTAAAAGTCATATAAAGTGCTTTCATGAAGATATTATCTATTATTGTTTAATATAAATATAGCAAGTAATTAAATTATCATCAATAATTTTCTCTCATAAAGTGATGATCCAATTGAATGAATATATTTCATCGACCTTGACCTTGGAATGTAGCATTAATAGCCACATAAGTGCAATAATGTTATCACAAAATAATTAAGGAGGATGACATAGATAAAAACCAAGATTATGGATCAAATATAACTATGATATCATTAGAAAATATTTGCTTCAATTACTTAAAAAAAAAAAAGATACATTACTTTTAAACTCTCCAGAGATGTAATTTGCACAAAATAGAATGCAATAGTCTATAGTTTATTTATAAGTAAGTCAATAGCCGCCCAATAAAATTTAGAGAAAGCATACAAGTCGGATATAAATTGAAATAAAATGTAAGTCAAAAATTATTGTTGCTATGTAAATAACAAAAAAATCTATTTAATAAATCAACAATAACCTTCAGGATGTTGAGGCATGAAATGGCATAAAATTTGATAGAGAGTGATTCAACCATGTGAGAGATAATAAAGAGCCTCAACTAAGTTGGGCTTGAAGGAAAAGACTTACTACATTGCCCTCTAATACAGTAAGCGTGCACCAATCATGCAGATTGGCAACCGCATGTGCCATTACACGTGCGATTCATGCCAAGGCCCATTGAGCCTGGCAGACATGCGCATGGTCAATGCGCACTTGCTGCATCAGAGGGTGATGCAGCAAGACTTTTCAATGACTTGAAAGAAGGAACCTTTTAAAAGTCCGTTGAGTATTGATAGGTTTGTACTCTTATATTTTAGCTTTCTCAAGAATAGTTTCACTGTTTGAGCACACTAATGTTGAGAGAGAGAGAGAGAGAGAGAGAATATCAAATCATGAAAACATCTACCCTAAAAAAATAGTGAAGAGATCTCATATTTTTTATAGCAAAGTTTTGATCCAAAGTGAGAAATGAATATACCAAGTGATCAAGATTTATCACTAGTAACAAATATCTCATCAATATAAAGTAAACGTATAAGAAGACCATGATCAAAATGATGAATAAATAAACATGAATATTTTAATTTATAAAAAAATTATTAAAAAGAAAAAAGAGCTAAATCTATCAAATCAAGCATGTGGTGTTTGTTTTGGCTATAAAGAGTTTTCTTCATGTCCGAACATGTGCTTATCATGTTGGATTCATAAATTTTGTGCCTACTCTATGAATACTGGATGGTCAAGACAATCATAAACAAAGGTATTCTTAAGTTGAAAGCAGCGTGACTCATGCCCTTTTGTCATTATCCAAATATTGCATTCTGATATATCGGATTCGACTCATCCTAAATTGGTGTGATCATCCTCCTGTATAAAAAAAAAAAAAAGTATTCTTATATCTAGTTATCTAATGTTCCATCCTTTTACTCTAGCAAGTGTAGAGAGACTCATATGGTACTAGGCTTAATAATTAGAGAAAATGTATTTGAAAAATCAAGCTCAGTCACTTTGTTATAGCCTTTGGCATCGGCTCAAGCACTAAGCCTTTAAAGAGAGTTGTTTGCTTATATTTGGCTTTCCAGTTCCATTGCAATAACGTGTATGTTAGGTTGATGGGGAATGAGATCCCATGTTCCGTTAGATGAGACCATCAATTTCTTTTTGGATGGATACCAGCCAAATTCGGTGCCTAAGCGTTGATTTAAAACACTAATTTTGATAGGATTGCTTGGGCAACTAGAGCTATTTCGATAAAGGTAAAGATGGAATAATAAAAAAAATAAAAGAAAATTTTGGTCTTTAAAGATATACCAAGGAATGGAATTGTGATTCAACGAGTGGGTTGGTGGAATGTCTACTCTCCTAGCTAGCAAAATTCTCATTTCAAAAAAACAGTGGTTTGAACTTCATTTTAGAGAAACAAATAACGAATGGAATGAAGGCTCGAATCACAATTCCATTTTAGATTTGATTTGGCCTAAACAAACAAAGCATTATACCTCCTTTGCATTCATAGTAGAATTTTCTTCTCATTTTTACTTGCAATTGTAGGTTGAAAGAGTCGAATCATATAAATTTCAATATCTTATGTTTGATATGTTATTTTTTTCATTATCTTTATTTGATGTCACATTAATCACATATGAATTTAATTGCAATAATAAAGCAATATTTGGCATTCCTTCATCCGATATTTTTATTAATAAAGTGCCACTTAGATATTTTGTTGGTAGAATATTATTTGGAGCCTCTATAAGGTAGTATTTGAAATAGGGAATAAGAGGGGATATCCGAGGGAATATCCTCTCTTATTCTCAAAGCCATAACTATAAAGGATAGCTGGGAATAAAGTTAACCAAAGGGATAATCCATGGTTAACCATGGGTTATCCCCTTAGGTAGTATTTGATAGAAAAAATATTATCCATGGATAAGTGTACGGGATAGAGTTTATACCCTGGCTATCCCTAGGGATATCCCTTGGCTATCCCATTGATCATATCAAATGCAAAAAGGTAAATCCATAGGATAACATTTTTTTACTCTTATTTGGAGGGATAACCAGCTATTCCTGCATTTTCTAGGGAATAAATTAAGGGGATAACCCATGGTTAACCATAGATTATCCCTTTGGTTAACTTTATCCCCTCTTATTCCCAAAAGCCATAACTATAAGGGATAGCTGGGAATAAAGTTAACCAAAGGGATAATCCATGGTTAACCATGGATTATCCCCTCAATTTATTTCCTAAAAAATGCAGGAATAGCTGGTTATCCCTCCAAATAAGAGTAAAAAAAAGTTATCCTATGGATTTACCTTTTTGTATTTGATATGATCAATGGAATAGCCAAGGGATATCCCTAGGGATAGTCAGGGAGTAAACTCTATCCCGTACACTTATCCATGGATAATATTTTTTCTATCAAACACTACCTTATAGTTATGGCTTTTGAGAATAAGAGGGGATGTCCAGGGATATCCCTCTTATTCCCTATTTCAAACACTACCTTAATTTATTCCCTAGAAAATGCAGGAATAGCTGGTTATCCCTCAAATAAGAGTAAAAAAATGTTACCCTATGGATTTACCTTTTTGCATTTGATATGATCAATGTGATAGCCAGGGATAAACTCTATCCCGTACACTTATCCATGGATAATATTTTTTCTATCAAACACTAGGTAGTGTTTGATAGAAAAAATATTATCCATGGATAAGTGTACGGGATAGAGTTTATCCCCTGGCTATGAGGTAGATAGAAAAAATATTATCCATGGATAAGTGTACGGGATAGAGTTTATCCCCTGGCTATCCCTAGGGATATCCCTTGGCTATCCCTTTGATCCTATCAAATGCAAAAAGGTAAATCCATAGGATAACTTTTTTTTACTCTTATTTGGAGGGATAACCAGCTATTCCTGCATTTTTAGAAAATAAATTGAGGGGATATCCTATGGTTAACCATGGTTAACCATGGATTATCCCTTCGGTTAACTTTATTCCCAGCTATCCCTTATAGTTATGGCTTTTGGGAATAAGAGGGGATCCCCTATTTAAACACTACCTAAATGTTATATATTATGATAGAGCATGGTTAAATCCATTGACAGTTGTCATTTATGATGAGTCAATAGAAATGGTACCCCAATAGCTTTATAATTAAGCATGATAATAAAAGAGATAGGAACATTACAATAATAGGTGGATATTGAATTGTGATCTCTGGATATTGCTACTTATTATAAATAGAGATTTGATCATCTATAGGATCAGTTCCAAATAAAGAAGAAGGATCTACAAATAGAAATATTAATTCATCAAATATAAAATGAGGAGAAATATATTCTTGGCCAAAAACAGGATGGAAACAGTGATAATCTTTGAAACAGTCACTCTATCAAGGAAACGTGGACCATGAAGATCAAAGATCAAATTTGTATGCAATGCAGTCTTATATAAACATGCAGAACAACAGTATCCAAATGTTCTAAAAGCCGTATGGTTGGCAATTTGTTATAAAATTTTTGAAATGGAGAATTCATCATCAAAGGTGATGAAGGCAGTCCAGTAAAAAGGCCTCAACGTAATATTTTTGAGGCACTTTATTATGAAATATCATTATAAAATCAAGTTCAAAATGTTTTGATATCTCCATTTGACTGTTCTATTTAAGGATTGGTTTGGATATGGAGGGAGGAGGGGATTCGATCCTTCACTGGCCTTTAGTCTCATATTGGCTAGATGGTAATAACCAAATCTTAATAGAATTTTAACTAAAATCAACATTAATTAATACTGATAATTTTAAATAAAGCATGCTTTTTCGAGGCTTAGCCCTTCCCCTTTTTTTTTTTTTTTGCCCTGATTGGCTCCCTATGATTCAATAAAACATTAGTCTTACTAATAATTTGTTTCACATTATATTTAAAAAAAAATCAGATGCCAACATGGTAACTGGCATGATAAAAAATGCATGATTTTGATAAATAATTTTAATTTCATATTTTTTTGGATAAATTAATTTTTAAAAAATATTATTTAAAATAAAAGCTAAAAATCCCATTCCATTCCAAGGGGGACGCCATGATACGATGATCCATGGTTATATTGGCATGATATGTGAAACTGTACTTTGGTAAGCTTTCAATAAATTTGATTTAAGATTATCATATGATAATCTAGCGATTATTTTGTCAAGCATGATACAAGAGTGATATATTGAATTATGTCAGGCAAATAGTAAAACTAGTTCAACATCAAGCTAATAACAACAAATATTTTGCTTCTAATATGGGCTGTATGTGTGTGCGTCTATATGTATATAAAGATAATATAGTACTTAAATATGAAACAAAAAGGATAGAAACAAAGTGAAACGGGATATACTTATTCCTACCCTTGCCCCATATCTACCAATAGGGATGAAAATAATCTCTAATCCCTCTTCTCTATCTCCATGAAAGAAGGAAATTCTTACTTCAAACCAGATAGGATGGGATGGAAGTTCACCCATTTGATTGAAATTGTTATCTTTAGCTCTCCTATTTGATCACATACAATTCTTTTTTTTGGTACAAGCGGGCGATCATACAAGTCTGTGTGAATCAGCCCAGATACATCAGAGTACAAAATTTGCAATAAAACAGAAGAACAGGGGTCTCCCGGCCTCTATAACCAATGACCATTGTGATGAGCCACAGAGGCCGCCGCCCAATCAGCAGCCGAATTGGCTTCTCGATATATATGTTGTATCTGAACAGTATCCACTTCCTGAAAAATAGACCAAATATCCCTCAGAAATGGATTAATGGGGACTTCGAGAATATTCTCCTTCCGAAGCCACCTAATAATTATCATCGAATCACCCTCGATCACTATCCTATGGGCATGAAGAGACTGAACAACATAAGTAATGCCATCCCAAGCAGCATAAAGCTCGGTCATAGGAACAGAGGAATCAAGGGTGCCAAAACCACCAGCTGCCAACATATGACCCTGAGGCCCACGAATGATAAAGGCCGAGCCAGCTAATCTTTCACGGACACTCCCATCAAAATTATTTTTGACAAACCCTGGAGGGGGGCTCCCAGGAAAAGAAAACCGTACACCGGTTCGCTGCTAAAGCAGCAGGGGAGCCCCAGAGGCCAGAGGAGTCAGAACCAACCACTTGAAAAGCACGGGCACAGTCCACTGATAGATATCTAATTTTCCTCACCAGCCGCTGTGGAGAAATAAAATCCTCCGAGAATATATGTTGGTTCCTCGATAACCAAATCTGATAAGCCGTGGCCGCCCAAAGACCACGTTTATGCTGAGAAGCCAACCGGAGATCATGAAAGAAGAAGGAGCGAGGAGAGCCATATGCATCCACTCTACCAACATAGCCAATCATATGCCAGATCTGTCTAGCTCTAGGACAAATGAAGATAGCATGATCAGTAGACTCGTCCGCCAAGCCACACAGAGGACATAATGGCTGGATAGGCACCCCCTTCGAGATAGCATTGCACTTGTCGGAAAGGCAGTCCCACAGAAGCTTTCAGATAAACAACTGAACTCTAGGAAGAGTGGGAAGTGACCAGATCCAAGCAGCATCCTTCGTGCGCTGGGGCTGAGGCCTAAAGAACTTCATAAGATCCCTAAGAGGGGCCCTAGAAAGAGAGGATCTCTGCCATAGCCTGATATCAGCCGAGGACTAGAAATAAGAGGGATCGAAAGAATCCGCTGAGAGAGTTCCTTACCGAAAGAAACGGCTCACTATGGGAGAATGCCAGATGAGGAGTCAGTATCCATCAGATCCTTAACCCTCAAATCAGTGGGGACATCAATACTAATGAAGGAGGGCCACCGAGATAGAGAGAGCTCAGAAATCCAGGTATCCTTGATAACATCAATAGTCTGACCATCACCAATCATCCAAGAGATATTCTTCAAGATAGATTCACCATATTGACACACCTCCTTCCAAAAGAAGGAGCATCCATGGGGCGGCAATAAGAGCTCCCCATACTTCCAATCACCATATCTCGCACGCGTCACAGAGCTCCAAAGGCAATGCGGCTCCAGGAGGAACCGAGATGCATGTCTAGCGAACAGAGCTTGTCATTTAACCAACAGGGATTGGATGCCAAGACCACCTTTTTGAATTGGCATACATATCAGGTCCCAAGAAAGAAGGTGGATTCATGCCCATCTTGCATAGAAGCCAATAGAAAATCTCTAAAACATCTCTCAATCCTCCTTAAACAAGTAGTTGGAATGGCTGCATTCGAAAGCAGATAAAGAGGAAGGGAGGAAAGAACCGACCAGATGATGGTGACCTAGCCATCATGGATAAACCTGTGACATGCCAACCCTCAATACGCTAGCGAACTCGCCTCTCGAGGTCCACAAAGTCTGAACAACGGGGACGTCTACCGGTCATAGAGATCCCCAAATACATAAATCGGTCAGTCTGAGTAGATATACCCAACAAGTTGCTGATAGCTTCTCTAGTGGATCTGAGAGTCTTCGGACTGAAGCAAATAGAAGACTTAAGAAGATTTACATTTGATCACATACATTGCACAAACAATTTTAAGGGATGTTTGGTATGAGGTGATCCAACTAAAATTACTAATAATTCATAGGATAGTAATAAGATCATTCCATTTAGCTGCACTGAAGTGATTCTATATAGTACGATCCAAGATCAACCTATTTCATGGATCACCCCCACGATCCTATCACCATCCTTATGAATGGTGATCCAAAAGGTAATCTTGAATTAAAATCTATATATCAAAATACCCCTTTATTTCTAATAAATAATATAATAATAATTATTTATATATAACATAATACATAAATTAATATATTGTAGTATTACATTATTATATTATAATGTAATAAATATAATACATTATATCACATTATATTATACTGTAATTTATTAAATCATATTATTATGTATTTAATATTATACTATAATAAAATATTAGTTTATATGTTACAATATATGATATATGATTTAATATATTATATTTATATAATATTATACTATATATGTTATAGTAATAATATAAAATAATAAAAAAATATTTTGATATTTTATAGTTAATAATATTGAATTCTGATGACATGGTATATAATTTGACCAAATCATTCAAGACCATTTAGAATTAGAATTATAGGTCATCCCAAAACGAACACCAAATGCCGCCCCTTTGGAGCGGTTCCATCATGTACTACGTTTCTTCCACCTCCCAAGCTACTTGAGCCCATGCGATGCTGGCTGAAAGAGAGAACTCATGACCCAGACCCATGGAGCCCCCTAAGTTCAGTCTATGATAAAAGCGTCAAGGTGCACAAAATCTCCAAACACGAGATGCACTCGCGGTATTTTTATAATGGAGACCACATAGACCACCACCCCAACCAGTCGTATACTCCGATATACCAGTCATAGTCTCATAGATCATGGCAAAACTTCGTCCCATACAAAGAGTACAAAATTACCCCCCAAAATCCCTCGCACGTGTCTCCAGCGTAACTTACAAACGGAGGCACTCCTCTCCCTTTCCGCCCTGCACTTGCGAACCACACGGGACCCAGACCATCTCCCTCACTTGGTCCCACCACTTCCCCCACCCCGGATTCTTCACCCTCCTCCGCTTCGACCGGACCGCGTCGGCCTCCTCCTTGAGCCGGCGGTTCTCCTCCCTGAGCCGGTCCAGCTCGAGCCGGGCCTCCCCCTTCTCCTTCGCCATGGCCTCGAAGCAGTCGCGATTCCTTCTCTCCAGCCCGTAGATCTGCGCCTGGAGGCCTTCGATCTTCTTCCCCAAAAGGCACACCCGGTGGTCCTCCCGGAGCTTCACCACCAGCCGCGCCAGCTCCCCCGCCTTCCGCCGCATGTACCCCAGCTCCGCCACCACCGCCCGCCCCTCCTCCTCCGCTGCCGCCACCCGGAACCCCAGCCTCGCGTTCTCCCCCAGCACGACCATCCGCTCCGACTCCAGCACCTCCAGCAAGCTCCCCTGCAGCTCGATCTTCCTCGCCGACTCCGACCACCGCCGCTCCGACTCCGCCGCCACAAGATCCCTCTCCACCGCCGCCGCCACCAGCTCCGCCACGATCACATCCAAGACCCCGGCGGCGGCGTCGGGGTGCGGATCTGTGGGGCAAGGGAGGGGTTGGAACGAGAGCGAGCTCTCGGCGTCGGAGGTGGCGGAGTCGGGGTGGTCGGGACCATCATCGTCGTCGAAGTCCGAATGCACGGCGGAGATCTGGCGGCGGTGGTGGTGTTTGAGGAGGGATTGGGAGTAGCGGTCGGCGAGATAGAGGTAGCGATTGTGGAGGTCTTGGACGAGGGCCAGGAGCTCGGGCCTTTTCCGGTAGTAGTTTTCAGCCCGCTCCGCGAACGAGGGGGCCTCCTCGTCCTCCGGTAAGCTCACTGCGAGTCCCTGTACTCTCTGCCCGATCTCTGTTAATCGCATTCAAATGGCAACGGATTACCGTAAGAGTCGATTTAAATATAATAATAGCTCATAACTTTAATCTTGATAAGAATTAATTTAACGGTGCGAGATTGAGGCAATTGACTGGTGTTTTTTTATATAAGAACATGAGGAAGTCTAGCTTCTCAAAAATAAAATTTCTTTGTCGTCCTGGCCAAATGATTTAGGGGAACGATTAACTTGTTTTAACTAGTAATCCATCGAAGAAAGAGGGGAAAAAATGTGAAAAAAATGGTATCCTGAAATCAAGGGGACGGACATTATGATAGGGTGTAATAATAATTAATAATCAATGCAATATAAGGCACGACTGGGATGTGATAATAAATAATGAATGCAAGGGTGCATGAGGGGAGGGCACTAGATGGCAATTTTAACACAAAAGTCGAGCACGCCCTCTCTTTATTAATGATTTTTTCACACAAGAAATCCTGTGCCAAGAGCGTGCTATTTTTTGGACTAATGAAGTATTAAACGTTGAGATAAACCCAATTACGTAAGACCAACCCAACTAAGATTCAAATTTCAAATTTCACATGTAAAGCCTGAAAAAGAGACTTAAACCTCAATTAATCAAAATTAAAAAAAAAAAGACGAAGAAAATCTAGCTTTCTCACCAAAAAGAAACAATGAATGCAAAGCGCCGTAAGAGTTTTGTGGCATCAGAAAGAGAAGGATATATTGATGATTGATTAAAAGTTAAAACCTCCCACCACATCCCATTTATGAGAAATTATTTGTAAGAATGGTTTGGTGAACATCAATTAAGAAGCACTCAGCTTTCAGAAGTCTGAAAAGAAACCCTCATACTAAATACCAATAAAACCACTGTACTTGCATTTAAGAGTTTATGGTAAGCGTCAATTTGTCCAGAAGCCTTCAATGGAATCCATTCCAGGAGGGAGAAGAGGATCGGATCCGCTGCTCACCTGCGAGCGCCGCTTGGAGCCAAGGAGGGCATGCGGAGGCCCGGCATGGCTGGTGACAGCTCGCTGCAGTAGCCATTTCGGTGGACGGAGATCGATCCATCGTTTCAGGACGGCATGGCAGTCACTGCATCGCTCTCATCCCGCTGCTTAGCCTGCTTGTGAAAGGACCCAAAAAGCACAGGCTCATTTATTGAACCGTGACCAAAATTTTCATCCAATAAATAAGTTTTGCATTAAAAAAAAAAAAAAGCAAAGGAAAGTTTATGCGCAAATCCCGAGATTCTTTGTCAAACTTGAAACCGTGGTAGCCGTGTGGAACGAGGAAATAAAATATGCGAGCCAAGGTCGCCTTTGTACGGTGCGAATTGACGCTTACCCAGTGAACGATGGACAATACCCGCAACGAGACGGGGTCCCCGAGGTGCTAAAAAGAAACGCAGGTTGGCAGATCAAGTCGCCAAGGTTAGCGTGGCGAGTGGGTAAATATATATATATATATATATCATAATAAAAAATGTTATTTCAAAATAAACCCTGCTCTCAAGAGAAGATCATGAATTTCAATTCCGAAAATAAATAAACACCGCTAAATATTGCTGTAGAAATTTACCGTGAGATGAAATCTTAAAATTAGTGAATCACCTCAACAGAGCAGTGCAGGCGTTAAGGCTGTGGGAAAAATGAAGAGCAGTGCAGGCGTCATCGAAAAAAACGTTAACACTGTACACCTCCTAGAGACACCCACGCTTTCTCCGGCCAGTACCGGCCGTCGCGTTTCATACCATTAGGTCTTCTTTTGGAGAAATGATTTAAAGGATAAAACTATTACAAACAAATTTTCTTTGATTTTTACTGGGGTTATAAGATGAATTATTGGGAGACAGCTAAAGGATAGCAGTGGATAAAAGGAAAAGGAAGAATGAGAAAAGAAAAGGCAGAAAACGGAGATACCTCACCGGTGGTTTGTAAGAAAGCAACGCTCAGAACATCGCCGTCGCCTTGCCGTCGTGAATCGCCGACGAAGGTCTCCCGTCTACGGGAGCAACGTGAGTGAGAGATCCGCGAGGGGTTACTATTTATACATGGAGCGGCGGTGGAGCGGGGACGTTTCTCCGGACAGAGAGGGTAAGTATTTGGCTCCATCGTGACCGTTCATATCATGGAACCGTGGTGCAATCAAAGGCAATGAACGGTTTCAGTGGTCCTAACGGGGGTCTATGGATGGAGTTACGTGCAGGCTAGCCCATTGGTTTGAGCTCGAGCGCCTTCTTGATTCCCCTCTTCGACTGTCGATTGAGAGAGATCTACCACTCACCGGGAGTCCCCAGCGATTTCAGCGTCTTCCCCAGCCAGCGCGCTCTATTTCTATGTATTTAGAGGTGATCTAGATTGATTTATTTTCTTTTCTCTTCAATCTTTCCTCTTTTCTCAATGTTCCAAATCTTGATCTCCTCGCACTCTTCCTCTTTCTCTCCGATCCTAACTCCGACGAGAGAATCCTGCACGATTTTTAGTGGAATCTCAATTCTGCGACGTAGCCGTAGCCTTATCATCCAAGCTAGATGTGCAAAATCTACTTGGATTCATGTAGATATAGGGAGGAAACAACAATATTTCTTTTTATAGAGTAATTGTTTCCATTGAATTGGTAAAAAGGTTTTGTGATGTTGTAATTTCACTTGTCATAAAAAAAAAAAAAAATGAATCCAGAAACTAAGGTGGCCGGTGACAACCTAGATGAGATCACCAACAGTGGTCACTACTAATCTTTATCCTAAGCTAGTTTGATTCCTAATGATTTAATATCATCATGCTTGGTATTCTAGTTTTAGTGGCTAAAAATTTTTAGATATTCATGTTTAACTTGATATACCATGAAAATCCAAGGTTATTAATTACGCAATCCAAAAATTATTGATAATATATTTTATAATTATCATGATACTTTATCATTATTTTATAATATTTATTATAATATTATATTACAATACTTGGCAGGAGGCTCGCCCACGGGAGAGCAAGTGAGGGAGAGCCTGATGGCAGTGGGCCCATCGGTGGAGGAGGGGCGTTGGGCACTTGATGCAGCACCCACATCCTCGAATCCAGTCGGGACCGCCGAGGGAGTTGGGGCCGGCGCTGTGCCCTCCCGATCTTCTCTCATGAATCAGGGCCGCAGAGCCGAACAGCTGATGGCTCGGGTCTGCCTGCTCAAGTTCCAAGGGGAGCTCCACCGTCATGAGGCTTCCTCCTTCTTCTGCGATGACTTCATGGCCCAGCTGTGGGTAAGTATTTCTCTACTTTCGTATACAATTCTTTGCTTGCTTTCGTACTGACAATGGCCTTCTAGTGCTGACAGTGAACTCCATAGCTGACATGAGGGATGTCCTCGTGCTGAGCGAGACTATGCTTCACCAAACTCGGCGGGAGCTGGCCGAAGTGCAGGCCCATGCCGAGAGGGCCGAGGGGGCGCTGGGGGCGGCCCACGCCGAGCGAGCCGAGGAGCTTGAGGAGGCCAAGCGCCAGGCTGCGGCCGAACTTGAGCATGCTCGGATAGTCAGCGAGATGTTGGATGCTGCCAAGGCCATGATCAGCGCCTTGGACCTGCGCATCGACTTCTACACCTTCGAGGTGAAGGCAGCCGAGTTGCGGGCCACCGGGGCGTAGGAGTCTGCCCGGGTAGCTGAGGCCAAGGCGGCCAAAAAGGAGGCAGCGGCCCAGGCAACGGAAGAGAGGGCCGCCGCCGCTGAGGAGAGGGCGGCCAAGGCGGTTGATGACTTTAGGAGGTCTACGACCTTCGAGGATAAGTTGGCCGAGGCTTCTGCTGGCGCCTACCACCCTAGGTTCCGAAATGGCAAGGAGAAGGTTGGTCGCATCTTCGGCCTCACCAACCTTGACGATATCAAGCCGGATGAGGTGTTGGACAAGGCGGCCGCGCCACCGAAATAGGTCAACGATGGGTCAGCGCTGACTGAGGCTTGAGCATTCACCTTGTACTTTTTTATTTCTTTTTTGTACTGAAGTTTGACTTATGTCAGTATTTTGTAAACCTTTTGAGTATTAATGAAAAGTAAGGAATTTCATTTAAAGTGTCGATCTTCGGATCTTTTTTGGGTACTTAGCCTTGCCAACTCGTTATTCCTTGTGAGGTTGAGTGAGCTCGGAACAACGGCTCGGCCCATGGTCGAGGTAGACTTCAAGGCGAGGACCGAGGCCGGCCACGAAGCTGGGCTACATTCCGTGCGGGTGTTGGTTTCCTAGGGCCAAGCTGACTCCAGGCCTTGGTGCTGAGCTGGCCTCGGGCTTTGGTACCGAGCTGCCCTCGGGTTTTCAATGCCGACCGGAGTCGGGCTTTGGTGCCGAGCTGGCCTCGGGCTTTTGGTGCCGACCGGAGTTGGGCTTTCGGTGCCGACCGGAGTCGGGCTTTGGTGCCGAGCTAGCCTTGGGCTTTCCATGCCGACCAGAGTCGGGCTTCGGTGCCAAGCTGGCTTAGGCTTTCGGTGCCGATCAGAGTGGGCTTTGGTGCCAAACTGGCCTCGGGCTTTCAGTGCCGACCGGAGTCAGGCTTTGGTTATCGAGCTGGCATCGGGCTTTCAATGCTGACCAGAGTCGGGCTTTGGTGCCGAGCTGGCCTCGGGCTTTCAGTGCCGACTGGAGTCGGGCTTTTCTTGAAAGAACGAGATTCTTGAACACGTCTTTGTTAATCAAAGGGAGACGAGATATTCAAGGCTATATTTATTTTAATAAGCTAAAAGGATGAGGTACTTAAACCTAAGGTTAGCTGGTTGCATACATCATTGATAGTATCGACAGAGGTTGTTCGAATTCCAGGTGCGAGGGAGCGGAGTTCCATCAAGTCTCTCAATCCAGTATGCTTTGCGATGTAGAGCCTCTGTGATACGGTAGGGTCCCTCCTAGTTGGGAGACAGCTTGCCTCCTTCCATCGACTTCGAGACTTTGGCTCATCTGAGGACCAAGTCTCTCGGGAGGAATACCTTGGAGAGGACACGAGCGTTGTAGTACTTGGCGACCCTCTCGCGATAAGCTGCCATTCTAAGCGTGCCCTGTCGCATACCTCCTCAACGTGATCAAGATTGGCTCGCAGTCGGCTTGCGTTGTCCTCCTCATCGTATGACTCCACCCGAGGACTTGGGATCCCAACCTCCACAGGGATGACGGCCTCAGAGCCGAAGATGAGGCAAAAGGAGGTCTCGCCAGTAGGAGTACGGGGTGTCATGTGATAGGCCCATAACACGTTAGGGAGCTCTTCCACCCATCTTCCCTTGAAGTCATCCAGCCATGTTCTGAGCCTCTGAAGGATGGTATGGTTTGTTACCTCGGTCGCTCTATTTGTTTGTGGATGGCCGACCAAAGTAAACCATTAGCGAATGCTCAGCTCGATGTAGAATTCTCTAAAGGGGGTATTGTCAAACTGTCAGCCATTGTCGGTGATGAGGGTGTGGGGTAACCCGAACCGATAGATAATGGACTTCCAGAAGAAAGACCTCACCTTGCTCTCGATGATCTTTGCTAAGGCTTTGGCCTCCACCCACTTGGTGAAGTGGTCGATGGCGACGAGTAGAAATCTTTGCTGGCCGAAAGCCGAGGGGAATGGTTCTAGAATGTCCATCCCCTATTGGGCGAAGGGACACGGGGCCGACAAGGAGCTTAGCTGGGAGGTCGACAATTGTTGAATGTTAGCATGTCGCTGACAACTATCACACTTTTGGACCAGCTCGGCAGCGTCCTCTTTTATTGTGGGCCAATAGTATCCTTGACGCAGAGCCTTGTATGCTAGTGCATTGTCCCCTAGGTGGTTCCCGCCGATGCCTTCGTGGATCTCATGTAGGACGAAGTTGGTGTTTATAGAGCCGGCACACTTAACAAGTGGATAAGAGAAGGACTTTTGGAATAGCCTCCCATCTAACACCAAGAACTTGGAGGTTCGCCGCTTGAGTAATTTGGCCTCTGCAAGGTCCTCGGAGAGGATCCCATCGGTGAGGTACGGATATAAGCTTCCGTCCATGCGGGCTCTTGGTCGATCGGCAAGACCTCCTCTGCAGCGTCGATGCTCAGGGTCTTCAAGTGCTCCACATATATCCTTCCCAGGGTCCCGTTGACCTAGATGGCTAAACGGGATAGTACGTCTGCTCTGGCATTCTCACCCCTAGGGATATAGCTGACACTGAAGCGAGTGAAAAGTGAGGCTTGTGATCGGGACTTACTCAGATAACGGGACATGATGGTGTCCCAGGCTTTGTATTCCCCAGCAATCTGGCCGGAGACGAGTTGGGAGTCAGTGAAGGCTCCGAGGTACTCTGCTTTGAGCTTCTGAGCAAGTCTCATTCTGGCCAGCAGTGCCTCGTACTCAGATTGGTTGTTGGTGGCAGGGAAGAGGAACCAAAGGGCATACTCTACCACCATCCCCTCAGGATTAGCGAGTATGAGGCCCGCTCCACTTCCCTGAGAGTTCAACGCGCTGTCTATATGGAGGATCCATTTCTCCCCTGTCGCTTCGAAAGGGGTGGCCGAAGGCGCCACGCCGAGCTCTTCCGGCTACCCCTTGGCCCAGGTACACTCGACTAGGAAGTCTGCTAAGACTTGGGACTTCAGGGCCGATCTTGATCGGAATGACAGGTCAAATTCCCCCAGCTTGACTGCCCACTTTGCCAACTGATCGAAGGTGTCGGAACGAGACAGGATTGCCTTCAGCGGCTAGTCCGTGAGCACCACGATCGGGTGGGCTTGAAAGTACGGCCTGAGATATTGAACGGAGACTATTAACGCAAAAATAATCTTTTCGGTCTTGGAATACCTGGTCTCCGCATCGTGAAGCACTTTGCTCGTGTAGTAGATTGGTCTCTGTGCCCCATCGGAGTTCACGTGGATAAGGACCGAGCTGACGACCTCTTGGAAGGTGGCAAGGTACAGGAAAAGGTCTTCTCCCTCCATCGACTTTGACAGCAATGGCGGGATCGACATGAACTCCTTTAGCCCTTCGAAAGCCTTTTGGTACTCTTCCGTCCAATCGAAGCCGTTCACCTTCATAGTGCCTTGAAGAAAGGCAAGCACCGCTCGGCCGACCTCGACATGAATCGACTCAAGGCCGCCATTCTCTCGGTCATGCGCTGCACCTCCTTCTTATTGGCCGAAGGTCTCATGTCGAGGATGGCTCAGATCTTGTCTGGGTTTTGCCTCGATACCCCGTTGGATCACCAAAAAACCCATGAACTTACCAGCCGTTACCCCAAAGGCACACTTGTGGGGGTTTAGCATCATCTGATACTGGCAAAGGTTATCAAATGTTTCTGCCAGGTCAGCAACGTGATCATCGGCACGAACACTTTTGTCAACATATCATCCACGTATACCTCCATATTGCACTTGATCTGATCCTCGAAGATCTTATTCATCAACCTTTGGTATGTGGCTCCTGCATTCTTTAGTACAAAAGGCATTACCTTGTAGCAGTAGATGCCCTTCTCGGTCATACAGGAAGTGACCTCCTCATTCGCTGGGTCCATCCTGATATGTTATACTCTGAGAAGGCATCCATGAAGTTAAGGGTCTTGTGGCCTGATATGGCGTCCATCAACTGGTCGATCCTGAAAAGTGGGAAGCTATCCTTGGGGCATGCCCTATTAAGGTCGATGAAGTCCACGCACATCCTCCAGCTCCCATTAGCCTTATAGACCATTACCACATTCACTAGCCAATCTGGATAATGCACATCCCGGATGTGGTCGGCGGCAATCAGCTTGTTGACCTCCTTATCAATGGCCTTTTGCCATTCAGGGGAAAAAGCTCCTCTTCTTCTATTGAATCGATCGACACTGCGGGTTGATGCTAAGTTTATGAGTGATCACCTCTGGTGGTATACCCGGCATGTTGGAAGCCGACCAGGCGAAGACATCCGAGTTAGCTCGAAGGAAGGTGAAGAGTCGGTCTCTTTCCTCCTTAGGGAGAAGCGCCCCAACTTTGATCGTCCTCGTCGGATCCTTCCCCAGCGGAAACGCCAATAGGTGCTCGGCAGGCTCTCCCCTCCTTTCAACCTCACTAGGGTCCAGTGACTCCAGCGCTAGGGGAGCGACTATGGCCTGTGGACTAGGGGTCGTATGGTAACCGAACGACACTGGGTTTCTCTCTCCGTGCATCTCCCCGATCCCGACATCGGTAGGGAACCTGACCAGTAGTCACTTGGAGGAAATGATTGCATTCAAGAGGTTCAGACTGGGCCGTCCAAGGATAGCATTGTAGGCTAGGGGGACTCGAACGATCAGAAACTTGATGAGGACCGTGCTCTGGCACGACGATGTCTCGACCATCATTGGGAGGGTAATCTCCCCCTCCACCTTTACGGAGTTCCCAGTAAAGCCCATGAGGGGCGTGGTCATGGGCCGAAGAGAATCAATGAACAAACTCATTGAACAAAAGCATCATATCTAAAGACATCGACCAAGCTTCCACTATCAACTAGAATTCTTTTTACAGGATGTTTGACGATTATCATAGACACGACGATGCTGTCATCATTAGGATTATCCACCCCCTCTAGGTTTCCTTTTGAAAAAGGGATTACAGTATCTACCCCCTCAACCCCCCGCGGCCTTTTGGCTATGTCGCCCGTCCCTCAGAAATCATAGCCACCGTCTTCTCAGTCGGAGCATTGTCAATGCCGACCTGGGTAGGCGGGATGCCGATGGGCCAGGCACTGCCGAGTTTTTCCTCTGGACGAACTTACCGAGGTACCCCCACTGGATGAGGTCCTCGATCATCTTCTTCAGTTGGCGGCAATCTTCTGTGTCATGGCCGTGATCGCGATGGAAGCAACAGTAGAGGTTCTTGTTGGGGGGCGCGCATAGCTTCAGAGGAAGGGCCCTGAAGAAACAGCTCACCCTCGATCTCTATTATGATATGGGATATCGGGGCGAGCAGGGGGGTGAAGGGTCCCTCTCTCGAGGCGAGGGCCCATGGTCGATTGTCCGATCGACAGGGTGGCTTGGGCCTCCTGGGACGAGGCTTGTTAGGCTCTGAACAGGCTTGCCTCTTGCCGAACCCTCCATCAGCCTCTCTTTGCGAGGAGTCTGCCTTGTCAGCACGGATATACTTCTGTGCCTGGGTCAATAATTCAGCATAGGAGCTTGGAAGCTTCTTGTCAAGAGAGTAGGCGAAGCGAGAAGGACAAAGTCCTTGCTTCAGGGCCAGAGTGATGCAGGACCGATTCGCATACAAGTAAATTTTATATGATTAATTATTGTAGTTGATTAGTCTTCTAAAGTAATAGCCTAAGAGGGATTCAGGAAAACTCACAGTAACTCCACATGCGAAACAGTTCCACAGAAAAGTAAAGAAGAAAGACCGCCGAGGCTAAGAAGCTCCAGTAGGGCTTGCTCTTCCGTAATAAAGCTACTAGCAGATTAGAGGGGATGTACCTGGTAGGATGATGAGATCGAGATGCTGAAGGGGTCGCTCTACCTGCGGATGCACCCTGGATGACCAAGGCCCGAGCCCATGGATCTGCGGCTAAGTATCCGCTGACCTGGATGGTGATCACCTTGAATCCTGGATTCGTGGTTACTGAGGGACCTGCAAGAACACCATCCAAGGGCTAAAAAAAAAAGAGAAAAGTCAGATTAGAGGCAAGAGGCAATGAAGCAGTAGAGAAGGAGAGGCGGCCAAGAGGCTCTTGGGCATCCACTAGAGAAAAACAAGGGCGACGGCCATGGTTTCTTCTGGAGATTGGGATGTTGGCATGCGCAGGAGAAGAGAATCAAGAGCACCAGAAAACCAAATAACAAAACTCACAATAACTCAAAACTGGATTGATTGATTAATAATTCAAAGATGCATAATTCATACAAGAGGGTCTCTTTTATAGAGCAAGAGACTTAGGGCCCAAGCAAATACAAATATGAAAAGAAAAGGGGTGCCCACTTTCTTCCTAAAGTGTGGATTAGATTACATGGAAAAAAACTTCATGCCATACAAATCCCTTTCAAAAAAAGCAATTTATGAGCAATAAAGGGCATCCCTTTGCTGCTTCTTTGGGCTAGAATTCTTCCAAATAGGGTTGCATGATTTGGAGGATTGAGGCTTATCTTGTTGACCTGCTTGCTCTGCTAGGTGGCGTATGGATTGCTTGTGCTAGAGGGTGGCAGGTGTATGGCTGGCATATGACTTCTTATGTAGGTGTGGTGCCAACTTGAATTTAGCAGTTGCTCTGTTTGACTATGATAGCCTTGTCTTCTTCTCAATACTAGTGTCTCCTCTTGTAAGCTGAATGAACTTAATACAATACCAACTGGACTGGATACATATAAGATCAACTGGACTAGACAAGACTCAAATTGACCCAAGCTCATAATGAGCTGACTCAATATGACCCAAACCCTAATAACGAGTACCAACTTAAAAGACAGGACTCAAATGCCCAAACAAAAATAAAATTGGACCCAAATTAAAATAAAATAAAATAAACCTAGTTTCCAACTGAATCAAACCCTATAAACCTAATCAGATATCCATAGAGGATTAAGAATCCTCTACCTGATTCTGATGCCCGCACCACAGAATGGCCATAGAGTTGTCGAGGTTGGAGACCTCGAGGGTAGGTTTCTTGAACCGAGCAATGAAGTCCCTTAGCAACTTGTCGCTCTTCTGCTGGACAGAGAACATGCTATCGGCCACCCATGAAATTTTTTGGCATGCATCGAAATGCACGAGGAAGGCCCTCTTCAGCTGCAAGAAGGAGTTGATGCTTCGGGAAGGTAACCGAGAATACCATGCTCGGGCGGCCTTCCGAAGGGTGGCCGGAAAGGCGATGCAGAGGAGAGAGTCGATCGCTCCTTGAACTTGCATGAAGACCTTGTAGCTCTCCAGATGGTCCAGGGGGTCCATGGTGCCATCATACGGGTCTAGCTACGGGAGGCAGAACTGGGTCGATATTGGTTCCTCCATAATGCAGCGAGACAGTGGAGGGCGGCTGTCGTAGTCCATATCAGGTTGATTGGTGATCTTGCGACTGAGCTCCTCCAACCACTGGTTGTACTCCTCCAACCGCCGCTCGGCCCAACGAGCGACCTGATCGTCAAAGGACCCCTTCCAAGAAGATACTGAAGATGGGGAGGGGCGATGCTGATGGTGATGTGCCCGCTCAGTTTTCCTCCCGTGCCACAGCTTATAGGAGTCATCAGAGTGGCAGGAGGGAGTCCGAAGCCTCTTGGAGGTCCCCCGGTGATGATGCCAGGATGAGGCACGGTGGCGATGAGCCTCCCTCTAGGGATATCTCCCACGAGTCAACTGCTGGCTAGGCTGGTCCGTCTCCGTGCCTAGCGAAGGTGGCATTGGATGCTGCTGTGCGCCATAGGTTGCTGTTGTAGTTGGTAAACCACCTTCACAAGCAATTGAACTTGCAAGGAAAGGGCAGCCATTTGATCATCCTGAGTGATGGCGAAGAAGGAGCCGAGAGGCTGGCTTGGGGAGCAGGGAGACCGGCCTCCTGTTGCTCTGGTTTTTGGCTATGCCCCCCAGCACGACTGGTGGAGATCTCCTAAGCGCGTGTTACCACCATCTTTACTCGGTGGGGAGATAGAGATATGCTATTGGCTTCCGCAGGTATTTTGTTTATCTTCCCCCTACCTGGCATGCCAATCTATTGCCGCCAAATCGTGTTCCTCAAACATCAGGGTAATGGAGAGCCTCCTCTTCGTTGGAGCTTCTGCAATAAAGTGCCCGAGGACCGGTTTTACTGGTGGGGACCCTCCGACGCTTAAGTAAGCGACTTGGGAACAGTGAAGAAAGAGCTAATGAAAAATAACTCGAGAACTTAAGTTCAGATCCCCTCCCGTCATGAGCAAAGGGTTTTTATACCTGCCCGGGGGTCCCTCTTACCCTTCCCGGAAAGTTGCTGGGTCGGAGAGCTGCCATTGGCAGGGGACAGATGGCAGGACTAGTGGGGGACATGCCATAATCGTCTATGAGGTTGTTAGAGGTACCTTGGTATGCCATTCCTCTGCCAGATGCGGCGTCGCAGGTGGTTGGTGGGTTTGGCCATGTCAGACAAGTACTGTAACCGTTAGTGGGCATGCAGGGGTGCGGAAGATTGATGAGCCATGTGGGAGTTAGAGACATATGATGGGCCGTTTGGGGTCCTTGGGCGCTAAGGCCGAGGTCAGCACCGAGGTCGAGGTCGGGGCAGAGGTCAAGGTCGGGGACCGGGGCCGAGGTCGGGAGGGGGGCCGAGGTCGGTGCCGGGGCTGGGGCCGAGGCCAAGGCGAGGCCAAGGCTGGGGCCGAGGCCGAGGCCAAGGTTGGGGCCGGGGCTGGGGCTGAGGTCGGGGTCAAAGCCGAGGTTGGCGCCGAGGTTGAGGTCGGGCCCGAGGTGACGACGGACACCCCCTGTTAGCCTATTGCTAACGAAGCCTGATCAGCCACACCACTACTTATTAGCAGTTTGTTGTTCATCAATGTACCATCCTCATTTGAAATTAGGATCTTCTATATTTATGTGGTATACATATATATGTATCATATATGTATACTATATATTATGTGCACAATACATACATACATACATACATACATACATACATATACATATACATATATATATACATATATATATATATATATATATATATATATATATATATCAAATCATAAATTGATAAGCATGGTCAATATAAGAGATTATAGAATGATATTTGATAACATCGCAATTAGTTATTTTACTTTCCTTCTTAAATAAAAACACAAATTTATAAAATCTATAATTTACAAATTAATTAATTATAATTTCTCCAATAATAATATGTATCTAAAAATGATAAATTATCACTTATTTTTTGTGCATGACTACCAAACAAGTCTAATTTTAAAGGTCATCATTTTTCAAGACAAACAAAGGTGTTAAATCTATGTCGATGCATATAAGTCTGCATGAAAGATATAATTATTGACCCTGTATTGGTTATATTTTATGGGATTGTGGTCTTATAAACTTTGTCAAGGCTGGTCCCAAACTCGGATAAAGAAGAAGGATTGTGTTAAGTAGCAGCCAGTGTAAAAGTTGTTGGATCCTTTAAAAATGAATATACTAAATTAAACTATGCGAAGGGCTAAGCCGACCCCATATAGTTGGGAAATGGTTTAGATGAGTTGAGTTGAGTTGAGTTGGATTGTAATCTTGTACCACGACATGCAAAGAATCTTTCCAAGCCAAGAATTAAAGAAAATTTATTAATCAAATTTATATTTAAATATTTCAACTATAAAATATTTATAGAGAATTTCTTTAAAAGTAATCAGTTTTTTACTTTTATAAACTACTAATTTTCTAAAACCAATAGATTTTCTATTTTTAAGAGCATTAATATCTTAAAAAAATCAAAGAGATAAATATTAGTTTTTTTAAAACAAAAATTTAGATAAGATAAAATAATTTTTTTTCTTAAATTATAGGCTATAGAATCAAGTTTTTATAATTTTTTAAAAGTTCATCAGGACAGCCATATTTTCATTAAACTATTCTTTCTTAGATAATATTCGTTGATGCATTGAGAAGTTAAATTAATGGCATGCATAATAAAGAAATTTATTTAAAAATTTAGTACATAAGCTCGGATGAAGCTTTTACTGATTTCGAAATCATTTTTATCCCATAGATGCCCTACCCTCTGAAATCCAAAATCTTGAGGCAATTATTGCCTATAAATATTTGTAAGCATACTGATATGGTTGATTCAGCACCGTTAGAATAAACGATAAACGACTGACAGAGACCCTCTCGGCCTCCTGAGACCCCCTCGGTCTCAGGCTGCATGAACAGTGCTTGGCCTCAAGGTCCACCCTCGGCCTCAAGCCACAGCTCCCGGGCCTTATGAACAGTATCTCAACCCCCGAGACCCCTCGGTCTCGGGCGGCATGAACAGTGCTTGGCCTCGAGGTCCACCCTCGGCCTCAAGCCACAGCTCCCGGGCCTTACGAACAGTATCTCAACCCCCGAGACCCCTCGGTCTTGGGCTGCATGAACAGTGCTTGGCCTTGAGGTCCACCCTCGGCCTCAAGCCACAGCTCCCGAGCCTTATGAACAGTATCTCAACCCCCGAGACCCCCTCGGTCTGGGCTGCATGAACAGTGCTTGGCCTCGAGGTCCACCCTCGGCCTCAAGCCACAGCTCCCGGGCCTTACGAACAGTATCTTAACCCCCAAGACCCCCTCGGTCTCGGGCTACATGAACAGTGCTTGGCCTCGAGGTCCACCCTCGGCCTCAAGTCACAGCTCCCGGGCCTTATGAACAGTATCTCAACCCACGAGACCCCCTCGGTCTCGGGCTGCATGAATAGTGCTTGGCCTCGAGGTCCACCCTCGGCCTCAAGCCACAGCTCCCGGGCCTTATGAACAGTATCTCAACCCCCGAGACCCCCTCGGTCTCAGACTGCATGAACAGTGCTTGGCCTCGAGGTCCACCCTCGGCCTCAAGCCACAGCTCCCGAGCCTTATGAACAATATCTCAACCCCCGAGACCCCCTCGGTCTCGGGCTGCATGAACATGCTTGGCCTTGAGGTCCACCCTCGGCCTCAAGCCACAGCTCCCGGGCCTTACGAACAGTATCTCAACCCCCAAGACCCCTCAGTCTCAGGCTGTATGAACAGTGCTTGGCCTCGAGGTCCACCCTCGGCCTCAAGCCACAGCTCCCGGGCCTTATGAACAGTATTTCAACCCCCGAGACCCCTCGGTCTCGGGCTGCATGAACATGCTTGGCCTCGAGGTCCACCCTCGCCTCAAGCCATAGCTCCCGGGCCTTATGAACAGTATCTCAACCCCCGAGACCCCCTCGGTCTTGGGCTGCATGATCTGGCCCGCCCTGGGCCACCTGGCATGCCCACGTAATCCACCGCATACTTGTAGCAGGGTGTGGCATACCTCATAACGGTGTATGGTCCATCATGTATCTGTCACTGTACATGACCATACCCCATTACAGCATACGGTCCACCACCTGCCTGCAACTGTGCGCAGTCACATCCAGCGACGGCGCGCACTAGGCATAACCACAGATGCCAGACACCTGTGAGGCCGTACTGATAGGTGATGCAGGACACCTCCAATATGCACGGTGACAGTATGATCTGTCACTGTCAGCCTCATCTTTCGTCCGTTATTGAACGGGGTACCTTGGAATGAGCAATCTTCTGGAATGGAAGGAGATCTCTTCGAACAGGTATAAAACATACGCTCTCGCTGTAAGTAAGGATCCAAGAACTCTGGTTTTTTTAGCTTCTTCCTACTAGTTAAGCTCTAACGGTCTAGCCTCCTTTGGTTAGACAGCCCTCGTCTGTTCCCGAGTGACTAACTTGAGCGTCGGAGGGTGCCCATCGGAGCATCTGGTCTCCGGGGACTTTTCTTGCAGGAGTTCGGCGAGAAGGACGTCCGTTTTCCCGACTTGAAGAAAGTGACTCGGCGTCATCAGATTGGCGCGCCAGGAAGGGGGAAGAGAAAGATATCGAACCAGCGATCTGCAATCTCTCCCTCCCCAAGCTCTTAAGCCATGGTGATGACCCGTGCGAAAGGGAGCTCTGTCAGTGGCGCCGAGGGGCAGCGTCAAGTAGTAGATTCGCTGGCGGTTGGCCCCTCAGCCCCCCCAGCCGATGTCCCTGCACTGTCGCGCCTCCAGGCGGCTGGACCTTCCGCTCCCCCAGTGATGTCCCTATGCCCCCTCCACGATAGCTTCATGAAGACCGGCTTGCTGCCCTAGCCACGCAAGTTCAGTCCTTGGAAGCGGTGGTCCAAGGTCTGCGGCACCAACAGGTGGCCCCGCGGCAGCCGGAGCCATTCCCATCAGTTCTGGGGGTGGTGCAACCCAGCTAACATTCCTCCCGAAGGAGATCACTGGTCCCGAGGCTCGCCACCGCCATGCTTCGCCCAAACCTCACCACCGGGGAGCCTCCAAAAGACCCCGATCGCCTTTTTGTTACGCCAGCGTTTCTCCCAAGTGGCGACACGGGAAAGAGGCGGAACGCCCTCGCCGACATCGCCGTCACTCTTCCCCGTCCTCAGAATCCTTGGGGGAGGGGTCCTACGATGGCAGGATAGCCCGTCGAGCCGAGCGTCCACTCGATGAGTATAACCAACGATTGAAGGAACTTAGCCGCCGGATCACCCATCTGCCGAAGGCGGACTATGATAGCCAGCCTCTGCTGTCCCGCCGTATCATGGAAGAGCCCATCTCCACCCGGTTCCACCTCCCTCAGCTGGATCTATCATGGGACTACGATCCCCTGGACCACCTAGAAAGTTACAAGATTCTCATGTAGGTTCAGGAGGCCACTGATTCGCTCATGTGTATCACCTTCCATGCCACCCTGAAGAAAGCTGCCCGAGCTTGGTACTCTCGCCTGCCGCCGTGGAGTATTGATTCTTTCCGTCAGCTAGAGAGGGCCTTCTTAGCCCATTTTGATGCATGCTGGAAGATTCCAACGGTAGCTGACAGCCTCTTCGCTGTCCAGCAGAAGAGCGTGAGTCCTTGCGGGATTACATTGCTCGGTTCAAGGAGGCAGCCTTGGAAGTCTATAATCTTGAAGACTTAGTAGCCACTCTGGCTTTGAAGCGAGGGCTCCATCCGTTCCGCTTCGCGTACTCCCTCGACAAGAAGCCGCCCGGTTCTTATGCCGAACTTTTGACCCGGGCCCAGAAATATATCCGCACCGATGAGGCTGACTCGTCTCGGCGCGAGGCTAGCGGGAGTATCCTCAAGAAGCCGGCCCGTCCTGAGCCTGTTGAAGTTCGACCCAGGAAGCCCAAACCTCCTTGCTGACCAGACAACCGTCCTCGAGCTCCTGCACAGAGAGACGGGCCCTACACTCCTCTGCTCGCCCCTATATCGCACATCTTACTCGAGATAGAGGGTAAGCCTTATCTCAGCACCCACCTCCGATAAACCCAAAAATCCTCCGCAACAAGAACCTCTACTGCCGCTATCACCGGGATCATGGCCATGACACTAAAGACTGTCGCCAACTGAAGAAGGCGATAGAAGATCTTATCCAACATGGCCATCTAGGGAAGTTTGTTCGAAGGAATAACTCGGATGCCCCTGCTCCGTCGGTGCCTCCTCTATCGGTGATCGACAATGCACCAACTGAGAAGACGGTGGTGATGATTTCCTGGGGGGCAGGTGGCCCACCCAAGAGGCCGCAGGGGAGGAAGAGTTAGATTCTGTAATCCCTTTTTCTGAAAGGGACTTAGAGGGGGTGGTAAATAAAAATGATGATAGCGTCGTCGTGTCCATGACGATTGCTAAGCATCCTGTAAAAGAATTCTGGTTGATAGTGGGAGCTCGGTGGATGTTTTGAATTGTGATGCTTTTGTTCGCATGAACCTATCACCCATTTGTTTTGGCCCATCGCTATGCCTTTGATGGGGTTCACCGGAGATTCTGTGAAGGTCGAGGGGGAGATCACTCTTCCTATCACGGCTGGAATGGCTCGCCAAAGCACAGTCTTCATGAACTTCATGGTGGTCCGAGTGCCCCTGGCCTATAATGCCATCCTCGGGCGGCCCGGGCTCAATCTTTTGGACACTATCATATCCACTAAGAGGCTCCTCGTAAGGTTTTCCATCAGTGAAGGAGTGGGGGAGATGCGGGGAGAGCAGAGCCCATCCCTACTTTGCTACCACATGGCCCCTAGTCCATTGGGGGTGACACCTACACTTGCACCGGAAGCGCTGGACCCTCGGGACCTAGAGACAAGAGGGGAGCTGGCCGAGCATCTGCTTGCTTTTCCTCTTGGAGAGGACCCAACAAAGATGATCCAGATCGGAGCCCTACTCCCGGAGGAGGCCCGTGGCCAGCTCCTCGCTTTCTTGTGGGCCAACGCTGATGTCTTTGCCTAGTCGGCATCCGATATGCTCGGCATTCTGGAAGAAGCGATTACCCACCGACTCAATATCAGGCCGGAGTGCCGACCCATTCGGCAGAAGAAGAGGAGCTTCGCCCTTGACAGACAGAAGGCCATGACGAGGAGGTGCGAAAGCTGTTGGCCACCGGTCACATCCGTGAGGTGCACTACCCCGAATGGCTAGCGAATGTTGTGATGGTTCGCAAGGCCAGCGGGAGCTGGAGGATATGCATGGACTTCACTGATCTCAACAAGGCATACCCCAAAGACAGCTTCCCACTGTCCCGGATCGATCAGCTAGTGGACGCGATGTCCGGGCACCAAACTCTTAGCTTCATGGATGCATTTTCGGGGTACAACCAAATTAGGATGAACTCGACTGATGAAGAAGCTACTTCCTTTATTACTGAAAAAGGGATTTACTGCTACAAGGTGATGCCATTTGGGCTGAAGAATGCCGGAGCCACCTATCAAAGGTTGATGAATAAGGTCTTTGAGGACCAGATCGGGTGTAACATGGAAGTATATGTGGATGATATGCTGACCAAGAGCACCAATGCTGCATACCACGTCGCCGATCTCGCAGAGACCTTCAACAACCTGCGCTGGTACCGGATAAGGCTGAACCCCCGCAAGTGTGCCTTCGGGGTGGCGGCAGGCAAGTTCCTGAGCTTTATGGTAACCCAGCGGGGGATCGAAGCCAATCCCGACAAGATCCGAGCTATCTTGGATATGAGGCCTCAAGCTAATAAGAAGGAGGTGCAACGCCTAACCGAGAGGGTGGCGGCCTTGAGTCGCTTCATGTCAAGATCGGCAGAAAGGTATCTGCCCTTCTTTAAGGCGCTACGAAAGGTCAATGGCTTCGAATGGACAAAGGAATGTTAGGATGCCTTCGAAGAGCTGAAACAATTTCTATCCACTCTCCTGCTGTTGTCCAAGCCAAGGGGCGGAGAGGAGCTCTTCTTGTACCTTGCAGCCTCCCCCGAGGCCGTCAGTTCTGTGCTCGTGCGCATGAATGCCAACAGAGTGCAGAAGCCAATCTACTACACCAGCAAGGTACTTCATGATGCCGAGACCAGATATTTCAGGACCGAGAAGATCATTTTTGCCCTGGTGGTCTCTGCCCAACGCTTCCGACCCTACTTCTAAGCTCATCCCATCGTGGTGCTCACAGACCAACCTCTTCGGACCATCTTGTCCTATCATGACACCTCTGGTCGGTTAGCCAAGTGGGTCATTAAGCTGAGCGAGTTCGACCTATCTATCCAGCCGAGGTTTGCCATGAAGTCTCAAGTGTTAGCTGATTTCTTGATCGAGTGTACTTGGACTGAGGAGTGTTTGGAGGACTCGCATCCAGAGGTGTGCATGGAGCCCTCCTCGCCGAGGAAACAAAGAAGGAAGACTGGATCTTGCATATAGATGGAGCGGCAAATTCTCAGGGAAGTGGAGCCGGGCTCATCCTTGCAAGCACCGAGGGGGAGGTGGTGGAGTATGCCCTTCGGTTTCAGTTCCTGGCCACTAATAACCAAGCGGAGTATGAAGCCCTGTTGGCGGGAATGAGGTTGGCTGAGGAGCTCGGTGCAGGGCGTCTGAGAACCTTCACGGACTCCTAGCTTATTTCTGGACAGGTTGCTGGGGAATACGAAGCCAGAGACCCGACCATGTCTCGTTACCTGAGCAAGGTGCTGTCTCAAGCCTCTCAGTTCTCTTACTTTTGCGTCAGCTATATTCCTCGGGCAGAGAATGCTAGGGCCGATGTGCTGTCCCGTTTGGCCACCTCGGCCGATGGAACCCTAGGAAGAATGTATGTGGAGCACCTACAGACCCCAAGCATTGAAGCTGCGGACGAAGCACTACCGGTTGAGCGAGAGCCCTCCTGGATGGACTCCTACATCCGATATTTGACCGACGACACTCTCCCAGAAGACCCCGCTGAGGCCAGACTGCTCAGACGGCGGGCCCCGAAGTTCTTGATGATGGACAGGAAGCTTTATCGAAGATCATTTTCATACCCGGTCCTTAAGTGCATCGAACCAGTCGAAGCGGACTACATCTTACGGGAAATCTATGAGGGCATCTGTGGTAATCACCTGGGGGGCAGAGCCCTAGCTTACAAGACCCTGTGACAGGAGTACTACTGGCTGACCATAAGGGAGGACGTGGCCGAGCTTGTTAAGAAGTGTGATAGCTGCCAGCGCCATGCCAATATTCAGCGGCAGCCAACATCTCAGCTGACCCCCCTGGCGGTGTCTTGGCCCTTCGCCCAGTTGGGTATGGACATCTTGGGACCATTCCCCCAGCCTCCGGGCAGCGCAAGTTCCTCCTAGTGGCCATCGACCACTTCACCAAGTAGATTGAGGCCGAAGCCCTTGCTAAGATCACTGAGAGCAAGGTGAGATCCTTCTTTTGGAAGTATATCATATGTCGATTCGGGCTACCACACACTCTGGTCACCGACAATGGCCGGCAGTTTGACAACGCACCCTTCCGAGGATTCTGCGCCGAACTGGGCATCCACCAGAGATTCATTTCCGTCGGACACCCCTAGACCAACGGAGCGGATGAGGTAGTCAATCGCATCATTCTCCAAGGACTGAGAACCCGACTGGATGATTGTAAGGGACGATGGGTGGAGGAGCTCCATAATGTACTATGGGCCTACCACACAATGCCACGAGCTCCCACCGGAGAGACCCCATTCAGTCTGGTCTTCGGGTCCGAAGCTGTCATCCTGGTGGAGATAGGCTCCCCGAGCCCGCGAGTGGAGTCATACAGTGAGGAAGGTAACCCGGACCGGCTACGAGCTAACCTTGATCTGGTGGAGGAGGTGCGAGACTGGGTGCGGCTCTGGATGGCGGTCTACCGATAACGAGCTGCCAAATATTACAACGCCCGTGTGCGCCCCAAGACCTTTTTGCTGGGAGACCTGATCCTTCGATGAGCCGAGGTCTCAAAGCCGACGGAAGGAAGCAAGCTAGCTCCGAATTGGGAGGGGCCCTACCGGATCACCGAAGCACTCCATCATGGAGCATACAAGATTGCAGAGCTGGATGGGAGGCCACTCCCCCGGACGTGGAACACCGACAACCTCCGTCGGTACTATCAGTAGCACATTCTTTTCTTACACTAAATACCATGCTTGTATTCTTTTGGGTTTTCACCCCTCATTTCACATCAATGAACTCGAGTTCTAGCATCCCAGTTTTTCAACAGAAAGCCCTGGGCCAGCCAGGCACAAAGCCCAGTGTACCACTAGCAGAGCGATGTACCATCGGCTCTCAACAACTAAAGCCCGACCCTGGTCGGCACAGAAAGCCCTGGGCCAGCCAAGCACAAAGCCCAGTGTACCACTGGTAGAGCGATGTACCATCGGCTCTCAACAACTAAAGCCCAACCCCGGTCGGCACAGAAAGCCTTGGGCCAGCCAGGCACAAAGCCCAGTGTACCACTGGCAGAGCGATATACCATCGGCTCTCAACAACTAAAGCCCGACCCCGGTCAGCACAGAAAGCCTTGGGCCAGCCAGGCACAAAGCCCAGTGTACCACTAGCAGAGCGATGTACCATCGGCTCTCAACAACTAAAGCCCGACCCCGATCGGCACAGAAAGCTCTGGACCAGCCAGGCACAAAGCCCAGTGTACCACTGGCAGAGCGATGTACCATCGGCTCTCAACAACTAAAGTCCGACCCCGGTCAACACAGAAAGCCCTAGGCTAGCCAGGCACAAAGCCCAATGTACCACTAGCAGAGCGATGTACCATCGGCTCTTAACAACTAAAGCCCGACCTCGGTCAGCATAGAAAACCCTGGGCCAGCTAGGCACAAATCCCAATGTACCATTAGCAGAGCGATGTACCATCGGCTCTTAACAACTAAAGCCCAACCCCGGTTGGCATAGAAAGCCCTGGGCCAGCCAGGCACAAAGCCTAGTGTACCACTGGCAGAGCGATGTACCATCGGCTCTCAACAACTAAAGCCCGATCCCGGTCGGCACAGAAAGCCCTGGGCCAGCTAGGCACAAAGCCCAGTGTACCACTGGCAGAGCGATGTACCATCGGCTCTCAACAGCTAAAGCCCAACCCCGGTCGGCACAGAAAGCCCTGGGCCAGCCAGGCATAAAGCCCAGTATACCACTAGCAGAGCGATATACCATCGGCTCTCAACAACTAAAGCCCGACCCCGATTGGCACAGAAAGCCCTGGGCCAGCCAGGCACAAAGCCCAGTATACCACTGGCAGAGTGATGTACCATCGGCTCTCAACAACTAAAGCCCAACCTCGGTCGGCACAGAAAGCCCGGGCCAGCCAGGCACAAAGCCCAGTGTACCACTAGCAGAGCGATGTACCATCGGCTCTCAACAACTAAAGTCCGACCCCGGTCGGCACAGAAAGCCCTGGGCTAGCCAGGCACAAAGCCCAGTGTACCACTAGCAGAGCGATGTACCATTGCTCTCAACAACTAAAGCCCGACCCCGGTCAGCACAGAAAGCCCTTGGCCAGCCAGGCACAAAGCCTAGTGTACCATTGGCAAAGCGGCGTGCAAGCAGCCCCTGGAAGCTCAAGTCAATCTTAGCCTTCCGAGTCTGATGCTCCATTAATCACCAGGAATCCATGCTCCTCGACTCTAGGATTCGGTCCTATATGGCTAAGTCGAGATTACCCGAGAATGAATTAAAGGTTACTCCTCAGTACCGACGAAGCCCCTAAGGGTCCCACATCGGTAGCCAAAGGACTCGGGGTAAAAGTTACAATTGGATAAAGACAAATTTCATTGAAGGAAAGAGTGTACTTCATTAACTCAAAAGTGCTTACAAAATGCCGACCAAGTCGGACTTGCAAAAATGAAAAAGTACAAAGTGAAGCTCACGGTTCAGCTGGCGCAGGTTCGTCGTCAGACGAACCAACCTCGGAGAGACGCTCCGGCTCGACCTTAAGGGCCTGTGGAAAGTCTAGGTCTCGGGTGACCTTTTCCTTTCCACGCTGGAACCCTTGAAGATACGCTTCTGCCGAAGCTTTGGCCAGCTCGTCTGTGAAGCGCTCGGACGCCCTAAACTCTTCAATAACCCTGGCAGCCCTGACCTCAATAGCTGCCTCTACCTCGGCAGCTCGAGCTTTCCTCTCTGCAGCTAGAGATGCCACTGCTGCCCTCTCAGCCTCCAGGGCACGATCCCTCTCCTCCTCAGCTTTCCTCACCTTTTCCTCGGCCTCCTTCGCCCTTTCCTCGGCCTTCCTCGCCCTCTCCTCGGCCTCGCCTGCTGATTCTTGGCCGCCTGGATGGTCGCTATCAACCCTGAAATATGCAGGTCCCTGGCCGCAATAGTGTTTTCGGCCTCCATCAGCTAGCTGAGAGCCACTCGCAAACGGTTTGCCTCAATTCTGCCCGGCTCTCGGCCGCCTTTATCTCATCGGCCCGGGCAATCCTAGCCGATTCCAAGGCCCTCTCGGCCGCCTCCGCTCGAGCACGGGCCTCCTCGGCCTCTCTTTGGGCCTCCCGCATGAGGGTCTTTCCCCCATGGATGACCTCCCTTGTGGCAGCCAAGGAGTTCGCGATCTGCATGTAGGCCTCGTGTCAAAAAGAGAGAGGAAAAATAAAAGGGAAATCTAAAAGCGGGGAGCTGCGAGTTTACTTACTTTGATCAGAGCCGCATAGGACTCTCGGAAGAACGTGGCCGCCTTCAAATGACTAAGTTCTTTCTGAACCTTGGGTACGAAGATCGATGAGATGAGCCACTCTGCCCAGTGTCCATCATCCAGAATGGAGTCCCGATGCAGCTTTGGCCTGGCTCCATTTCCTCCGGCAGCCTCGGCGGTTTCGGATTCGGTGCACGGGGGGCTGCTTGCCGGTGTCTGCTCCGGGGGCAGACTTGCGGCCCCCGACGGTCCCTCACCCCAGCTCCTTGTTACCTCGGCAGGGACTGGTCCGTGGGGAGCAGGGGATTCCTCCGCTATCGCCGGCTCCTCCGTGGCCGGCTCCTCCACTATCGTTGGCTCCTCAGTGGCCGGCCCCTCTGTTGTTGCCTCCTCGGCCACTGCCCTTTCAGGCGGGGTGTCGGCTATCAGATCGATCTCCGGGGCGACCGGAGGCTGTTGTAGTGCAAGTGGCTTGGGCACCCGTACCGTCGGGCATTTCGGGGCTGGTGCTTGCTGCCCCTCACTCGGCCCCTCCTGGGCCCTCCTCTTGGCAGCGGCCTTCATGAGTTTGCGGGCCAGGACCTTCATAGCTGTACAACATCAGCCGGGATCAAAAAAAAAAGAAAGGAGGGAAGACTTTGACTAAGTATGAGGGAGGCTTACCACGGTGGGAGATGAGACCCGCCGACTGGAGGTTTTCCTCTGTTAGAAGCAGGTTGTACCGAGGGATGTCGGTAGCCAATAGTTTCACCAACGCTTCCTTATCTCCGGGGTGGACAGTGGGAGTCATGTTACCTCGAAGGTCGGGGTCCCCCCACCGGGACTTAACTTGGTCAAGATTGGCAAAGAAAAATCGGGATTTCCATCCCTTGATGGAGGTAGGAAGAAGAAGCTTAAGGACTCGGCCGGGTCGGGGTTGAAACAGCCACTAACCCTTCTGAGCCCGGAGGATGTAGAAAGAGCGAAAGAGAGAGACTCGAGGGGTAATGTGAAGATGATGACAGAGGACGACGAAGGCACTAATGACCCGAAGGGAGTTCGGGACCAACTGAGAAGGGGTCAAGGAGTAATAGTAAGGAGGCTTACAAAAAAGGAGGAAGGGTTAAGCGGAGGCCCACCCTCAGGGAAATTTCGTAAATGGCCACTCGGCCCAGTCGAGATGAGATCACTCTATGTCGGGGGTCGGGAGATAGAGCCCAACATCCCGAGGGATTTGGTAATGGGCCTGGATGTTCGCCAAATCTTGGCCTGTCATCGTGGAGGCGACCCCTTCCGGGGATTCCGCCCCCACCCTCGAGGAGGTGCCGGCCTTCGCCCGGCGTCTCCTCATGTGGCCGTGCTGGCCGCCGCCGAGCGCCTCCCTGTGGGAGCCTCCCCGGCGACCCGCCACCGTGCCAGAGGGACGCGGTCCTCCGAATCAGAGGACCACTCAAGAGGAGGTGAAGGAGAAGGGGGAGAAGAAGGAGAAGCATGAAGCCTCTTGGGAGGAGGACGATCCTCTGAATCGTCCTCCGAGGTCCAGAACTGGGAACTCATTGTTGGAAGAAGGAACAGAGAGGTCTAGAAGAGACAAAGAGCTGACCTGGGGAAGAAAATGGCGTGCGCTGGCTCTCAAGTTGCAGGAAAGGCCAGAAGGAGGAAAATCAGGGAATCAGAGGAAGAAGACAACGATGGCAGGAGCAGTGTGGCCAGATTCAACCCCCCACCTAAGTTTTATTGAGTTTCGAATTATACCGCCTTATCTCGTCATCCATGTGGACTCTCACCGTAGGCTGAGCTGTCTCGACAATTGCTCGACGCGTGATACGATCTGCTTCTGGCCAACGATGGGATGTCGTTAACGTCATCGTTATGATGGGCAATGATGGCGCTACTTTCCTTACGGATTTCGAAGGATCAACCTTGCCTCGAGGACGATCGCTGCAGATCGGGCGGATGATAGTGGCCGCCCTTTCACATCCCCATGACATTCGCGTAAAGTCATTGCAGTGCCCAGAGACACGTGTCCAGGGGCGGTTCACAAAGGACGGGGATCAGCCACTTAGGAGGTGACACCCCTTTTGCCTTGCTGGGGTGGGCCCACTCCGTCTCAGGTGTGAGGGGGCATCTAATATGGCTGATCCAGCGCCGTCAGAATAAATGATAACTGCGACTAACGGAGACCCTCTCGGCCTCCTGAGACCCCCTTGGTCTCGGGCTGCATGAACAGTGCTTGGCCTCGAGGTCCACCCTCGGCCTCAAGTCACAGCTCCCGGGCCTTATGAACAGTTTCTCAACCCCCCGAGACCCCATCGGTCTTGGGCTGTATGAACAGTGCTTAGCCTCGAGGTCCACCCTCGGCCTCAAGCCACAACTCCCGGGCCTTACAAACAGTATCTCAACCCCCGAAACCTCCTCGGTCTCGGGCTGCATGAACAGTGCTTGGCCTCGAGGTCCACCCTCGGCCTCAAGCCACAGCTCTCGGGCCTTACGAACAATATCTCAACCCCCGAGACCCCCTCGGTCTCGGGCTGCATGAACAGTGCTTGGCCTCGAGGTCCACCCTCAGCCTCAAGCTACAGTTCCCGAGCCTTACGAACAGTATCTCAACCCCGAGACCCTCTTGGTCTCGGGCTGCATGAACAGTGCTTGGCCTCGAGGTCCACCCTCGGCCTCAAGCTACAGCTCCCGGGCCTTATGAACAGTATTTCAACCCCTGAGACCCCCTCGGTCTTGAGTTGCATGAACAGTGCTTGGCCTCGAGGTCCACCCTCGGCCTCAAGCCACAGCTCCCGGGCCTTATGAATAGTAGCTCAACCCCCGAGACCCCCTCGGTCTCGTGCTGCATGATCCGGCCCGCCCCGGGCCACCTGGCATGCCCACGTAATCCGCCGCACACCCATAGCAGGGTGTGGTCATATCTCATAACGGCGTATGGTCCATCATGTGTCTGTCACTGTACATGACCATACCCCGTTACAACGTACGGTCCACCACCTGTCCGCAACTGTGCGCGATCATATCCGGCGATGGCGCGCACTAGGCATAACCACAGACGCCAGACACCTGTGAGGCCGTACTGACAGGTGATGCAGGACACCTCCGACATGCACGGTGATAGTACGATCTGTCACTGTCAGCCTCATCTTTTGTCCGTTATTGAATGGGGTACCTTGGAATGAGCAATCTTCTGGAATGGAAGGAGATCTCTTCGAACATGTATAAAAATATACGCTCTCGCTATAAGTAAGGATCCAAGAACTTTGGTTTTTCTAGCTTCTTCCTACTAGTTAAGCTCTAATAGTCTAGCTTTCTTCGGTTAGATAGCCCTCATTTATTTCTGAATGACTAACTTGAGCATCAAAGATCCTCATCGAAGTATCTGATCTTCAAAAATTTTTCTTGCAGAAATTCGATGACAAGAACGTTCATTTTTTCTGACGCTTAAACAAAGTTACTCGGTGTCACCACGTACCAATGAAATTTATAATTACTTTTTAGTCACAGGGAATGGATACAGGACTATGGATACGAAAACAAGCCGAAGAGAACCTAGCTCGCGTCTCCAGGGCGACGGGTGATACGTGTCAGACAGCCATATGCTTAGCACCGTCTTCATCAAGCGGGAGCTCAGCGTTTGATCTTCTCAATCTGATGCATATCAGACGTTGACTGCGGCTGCCGCCTTCTCTAAACCGCGCTGCCCGAAGGGCCCTTCTGGTGATGGACTTGTCCCGCAGCTGACATCATCTCCTCCAAATATCTGTCCGATCCCCCATCAGACGGCCATCTTTCGACTCGACGGTCCAAGAGAAACAACGGAAGGCGGAACCGCTCGGAGGAGGGCCCGTTTACTTCTCGCCTTGGCCGTGATCGTCGAAACCCCGATTGCCCGAACCTCGCCAATCCCCTCCTCCACCCTCTGTCTCCAAGAACGCTTCTTGGCTCCCTCGCGGCGACCAGGAAGGGAAGAGACGCCATGGCGGCCTTCAGGAATCTCGAAGACTCCCCAATGTTTAGAAACGAGGTGCGTGCGTCTCTCTGTCTCCAGGGAAGGGAATTTTGGTTGTTTTCCATCTCGATCGAAACAAGATATTTTCACTGTCATCAAGGTCATCGGAATTTTATTATAAGCATTGTTCTGGAACATCGTTTCTCCTTTGCGAAACAACCAAGTATTTCTTTTCTTCACCTGTGATATCTTACATTCGAATAACCGTGCCATTTTTTTCTTTTCTTTGTTACCTCCTTTCTCTCTCTTAGCTTCTGTTACGATTTTGTCTCCACATGACCTCTTGATAAACCCGCAAATTCTCATCTAGGAGGTTTATTTTTCATGGAATCGTTTGATCTTTCACAGACGCTCTGTGACTTTATGGTCGTGGGAGCCATGCACAGCCAAAAGCGTCCACCTAAGACTGTAATTTTCTTCCTGCAGCGGAACTCAACGTGTTAGGTTTTGAAGGTTTCTATAAAGGAAGATTTGTGTTAAGTTATGATATGATTTGAATTTAGATGTAGCTGTTCAGTTAGATAATGTGTGATAATGATTATTGTTCTCTGCTTCACGAGAACAATAATCCTGCTGCCCAAAGGGAAACCCTTTTTATGTTGCAGGATCGTTCGTAGATTATGGTAGTTGAAGAATAATTAATATGAACAAGAATGTCGTAGGAATAAGAAACGTATTGAATTGTCATTTGAAATATTAGAGCCATCAAAATCAATCTTGAAATTCATTGTCATTTGTTATTCCTTATTGAGGTTATCATTTGTTATTCAATTTTTTCTTCTGTAATAGTTTTTGCTGGCATATTCCTCTCAAGCATTGCTGTGTGATAGCCTGTTGACTTTTAATGTACTGTCTTGATGTTGTACTGGTTACTTCTAGCATACATTTCTCAGGTGAAAAAGTTCTCTTTGTTGTCTAAGAATGATTGGTAAACATTGAATATTCCTCCACCATCTTCTTCTTTCTCTTTTCTGGCCTTTCAAAACTGGAAAACAATCTCAAATCATTTGGCGGCAGTTCATTCTTTTCCTTTTTTGATTTTATAATTGGATACTTAAGGTTTCTGTATTTTCTTCGAGTAAACTGATATTCCCTTTTCATTTAATTGGTTTGAAGATTTATTCTTTGGAACAAACTGCTGATGAACTGGAAGATCGCTGCCAAAAGCTTCACAGAGGATGTAAGAGGTTTATGTGAGTAGGCTCTGTTCTTCTGAATTTTAAGAAGCTGCACTTTGTATTTTGTGGCATATACTTAAACATGTATGGATGCCTGATTTTCCTATTGATTTTGAGAATATGTCATCTGAGTTGGACTCTGTTTTATATGTATAGCTGGATATGTATTTCACTGGTATGCATGTCTGCATGCCTTTCGAGATTACTGGTTGCTAAATGAACTCATAAATGCACTAGCAAATGGAAAATCCTTTTCTGCATGCATTGAAATGCAAGTCTATCTCAACTTTTGGTTGTTGTTATTTGCCTTGGGTGCATGCTTTTGATGGCACTCACAATAGGAGTAATGGCTATGCACATGTTCTGAGTTTAAAGACACTGTGCTTATGTGTCTTGATCTATGTTCCCTTCTGTCAGCTTCTGCATGGTACAATACCTCTGTAGGGTGGGGGTTGGGGTTTGTGTCTATATTGATGGTTATTGGATGAATCGATCGTGACAATCTGATACATGGATGTGTTTGTTCATGTATATTTGTGGATCTGAAGTTGCAGTAGTCTTTTTAATGATCTATCTTCTTATATTTCAGGACATCTCTCTATGAAGCATATGATGGAGATCTTGCCTTTGCAAATTGCTTGGATGCATTTGGGGCTGGACAAGATGACCCTACTAGTGTTACCATAGGAGGTTGTTTCGGCCACATTCATTTGTCTTTATTATCTGCATTGTTGTTGATCTAGTTTTTTTGTCTTCCTTGTATGGCTATCAATTCAGAAAGGATTAATTCTAATATATTTGGCCTACCTGTTTGCATTGGGATGGTTTACATTTTTGACATTTTTGCATGTACTGCCAATTTGCTACAACACATTTGCACTGGGCAAGTGACTACTGTGGTGTTTGGAGCCTAATTTATGATGATATGCATAAGCATTTGTGATTTCCTACATAGATTGCTTTTTCTAAAATGAATCTTAGAAACGAAGGAAAAAGATATGAAAAATGAGTTACAATTAATAGTAAGATTGTAATAAGATGGGCATTAAAGAAATGGATCACCTAAGAAGCACGAATGCTTCATATTGCATGCCATGTCAGTATCGGATATGTTTTAGATACTTAGCTATCCCATTTTTCAAAAATTAAAATAGAGAATCCAACACAATTTTTTACTACACTTGTTATGCTTCCTTGATTCCTTTAAGACTGAAGGGGGCTTTTCTTTCTTTCCTCAATCTTTATGAATGCTAATTTCTAATAATGGATAGTAAATTTTGGAATTTATGGTGTTATTGTATTATAGAATATGAATTGATTTATGTGATTTTGAATGATGACTAAATGACCTGTTCACAAAAGTTGATGCAATTGTATGAACTATAAAGTATAGGTAATATAACTTTTATAGCCTACTATCCTTTTTTATGTACATAAATAGGTAAGATTAAGGTATGCCGAACTGTATGAATCATCCGATAGAGAGCGTATTGAATCATGTTAGTGTAAATACGATATGGTTTATCATCTTGAAATGGTACAAGGCCTATACCACCCCAAATCGCCTCATATTGACCTTTTATCATACCGAACTGCCCCGTACTAAGGCCTTTTGGTTCATCTGATCATACGCTAACGGTTTGGTATGGTATGCTCTGCACTAAACCGTACTAGTTTGGTGCCGAAATGGTATCGATTCTCGGTACGACGAACCTTAGGTCAAAGTAAGGTTTTAAATTCTATGGGTTGTGGGGTGTCTCGGTTTCTCCTTGGAGTGGGACTTTTAGCTATCCTACCTTATCTCAATGGCTATCTTGGTAGAGCATCTTGGTAGGTTTCCCATCTCTCCCCTTCTTCTTTCTTACTTTATTTTTTTTTTTTTTCTTTTATTCTTTTTTTTTTTTTTCTTTCTCGTTCTTCTTCTTTCTTTCCTTTCTTTCTATCTTTTCTTCTCTCTTTCTTTCTTTTTTTTTTCTTTTTCTATTTTTTTCTTTCCTTCATTTAATTCTTTTTCTTCTCCCTTCCTTTCTTTCTCTCCTTTTTCCCCTTCTTTCTTCTATTTTTCCTTTCCTTCTTTCCTTCCTTTTGCTCTCTTTCTTCTTTTTTCCTTGCATGGATAGGTTTTGGTGTCCCTTTTCTTAAGGTTCACCATACTGGGTGTTGCTACCATATTGCATACCAGTACCATACTGCTATGATTCGGTTAGATGGATCGAGAGGCCTCCTTTCACGTTTGTCATTGTATTGAGCCAAACCAAATAGTTTGATTTGGTATGCCAGTATGGGTTCAGTTTGAACAATTCACCCCAATATAGAATCAAGAGACCGAACCATCTCGGTTTTTGGGTGATTTGGCTAACCCTGCTTCCTCCGTTTGGGTCTTGTTTTCCATGGGAAATGAGATGGGATGGTCAGGATACCCCTTGTCTTATTGGGACTTAAAAACCTTAGGGAAAATAAACACATGAATTCATTATTGTATCTTAGCTATATTAATTATACTATCCAATATTTATGATATTGGCATATCTATATTATGTCATGTCTTTATCCCTATTTGTTTTCATGCTTCATTATAAATTAGTCATTGAACAATGTGAACTTTTAGTTTGCAAATGACACAATCAAGATGTCTTAAATTCCCAAACATGCATGGGGAACTATATAGGTAAGTCACTTTGATTGGCTTCTCTGCTCTTGTTTATGCTAGCTAGTGATACAAACAAACAAACACACTCCGGGAAAGATTGAAGTTTCAATCGTATCAATCTAAAATCAATAATGAATATTTCATTTAGAGGATTCATTAGTGAGGTTTGTTACATAAAAAACTGGTACAATTTTCGTACGAAATTAGTGTCGTTCGGTACAGGGTGTGTCGAACTGTATTGATGGCATACTGATCAGGTGGAATAGGGGTCCCAAGCCATGAAACACTCTAAATTAGGCTAAACTAGACGATTGGGGGCAGTTTGGTACGGTTGGTTCAATCGGTTCTCCTATACCAAACCAATAGGTTGAACCATTCCGCTTCGGTTTGGTTCATCTCGAACCACTTGGTTTGGAATGGTTCGACATACCATGATTTATACCATTGATTATGATCTATATCACAAGATTTGCTTTGAAAGCAAAAATCAGGTCTTTTGAAAGTCATTTGCTTATGCATCAAGCGGTCGAAAGTATATTGTTTGAATGACTATATGATGTTTTGCATGATCTATAGTTTAAAAACATCCAAATCTATTGAATTTTGGTAATACATCTTTTATGATATGTAGATAATGATCAATGGTGTTGATGTTTAATTTACATCCCTTATGACATAGTTTGTTACACTGAGGTCTCACTTGACATTGTTGTTGGTAGTAAAGCTGTTGCTTGTAGAGCTTCAAGTGGTAGGTCTTTCACTATAGAGCTTTTAATAAAAAGCTATTTGTTATTTGGTATCTACGCTTCTAAAGTGCTACACAATTTCAACATTGTTTAGTAATTAAACTGGGAAAATACTTTTAATAGCAGAAAATGATAAAAAATGATATTATATAATGCTTCAATTATCTAATTATTTGTGTCAAAAATAATTATTATAAAATATTTTTAATTTATATATTTTATTTTAGTATTTAATCTTAAATAATATAATAATCAATAATATTTATATGCACTATAAAAATATAATATTTTTTCATAATATCATCCTATTATAATGATATTATATTATGCAATAATATTATGTTATTATGATATATATGATATAACTATAATGATATTATAATACACTATTTATGCTAATAATATTTTATTATATCAGATAATATTATATTATCACATTATTATATTATACTTTCATATATCATTTATTGTAACATATTATAATTATTATATTATATTCTAATGCTATAATATGTTGTAATATATTATATAATCATTTTAGTTATAATAATATTATATTATTATGTTATAATGTTAAATGTGATTAATTTGTGTTTTGAGCCCTTGACCTGCAATGAAATCTCAAGGCGTCTTAACTAGAGCTTTTGCCTAAAATCTCAAAATTGAAGCTTTCCTTGATCGATTTTTTTCCCCTGGTTTTCATAGGAACTAGAAAGCTATTTCAAAATTTTCGTCAAACATTTCAAAATCACCCAAAAGTAGTTTTGGCATTCCCAAAAGCGCTTTTGGGTCTCTTGAAAGCAATGCCAAAAAGGGCTTAACACTAGAACAACCATTGATGATTGCGTCCATTTGATATATAGGTACAAGACTTGGAAAAGATATGATTTTTGGTTTCTTGATGGATTTTATGATGTGTCACATGTTCAACGTGATGTATTTTCAATTTAGAATATTAGTTCTTGATTTTAAGTTGGTAGGATTGAGATCCCAATCCTTTCAGAAGGAAAGTGGATGAAATTTTTATCCATAGACGCATGCATATCCAAAATTATTTCCTTTTCTATTTGTTTTGTTCTGTTTATTAAAATCATGGAAAGATTTTGTTGTAGTTTTTCTCTTCTTAATTATACCTTATTAAGTTTTGATTAACTGATGTAGTTAAAATTTACGTCTTAATTTTTGCAAGTAATGGCAGGTATCTACTCATCACACAGAAATGTCAGTTAATCTTTTGGAGCTTCCGATGACATATTCTCCTTTTCATAATACATATTCTCATTTTCCTAATGCTGGTAGACTATGTTGTAACAGGGCCAGTAATGTCCAAATTTACTGCTGCTTTTAGGGAACTTGGTACTTATAAAGAACTTCTTTGCTCTCAAGTAATTTTCCTTTATTAAATTCTTTTCTTTCTTAGTCTATCAGATTATTTACAAATTACTTACATTCATGAGGCATTTATGATCAAAAAATAAATATAATAACGATTGGAGGTTCTTTTACTTGAATTCCAAATCTACCATCATCATTACTTATCTATGTGTATTTTTGTACGTATATGTGTGTGTATTATGTATGTATTTATAATTTTCCTGACATAATAATGGAGTTTCATTTTATTTTTGCTTGTTTTATTCGCAAACATTGTCTAGTTATTACTCTGTTTAATTTTTGGAACTGCCAACTGAAAAGGAGAAAGAAAAAAAGAAATGCAGCCATTCTCTAGTGTGCCATGGTTATTTTTACCATCTCTGAAATTAAGTTATCATCAAGTTACTTCCAGGATATGATGAAAAAATTGCAACCCCTCTGGACCTGCTGGCTTTAAGTTGCTCTTTCTAATTTCTGCTAAGACATCTCCAAACTGACCCAGATATTGTCACATTGTCATATTTTGCTTCAAGTATGGATGCTTACTAGAAACGAATACTAAATAGCTTTTCAAATTAGTACCATTATCATATCTGTAGTTTCAACATATTGCATAGGAAACTAAACTAATAGCATGTTGTTTTTTTGGCTTTCTACTTCTGAATGGGTTAATTTTCAGATCTGATGTTCCAGAGTGGGTAACTGATTGGAATGAAAGTGTAATGCATGTTTCTTTTATTGGCTTAAATATCCGTCAACAAACATGAGAAATATAGAGTTGTGTCTCGTGTTCTTCTGATTTGATTATTTTTTGCCCGGATCTTGTTGTTATTTAGTGATTTTTATAATTATGATTGTTGCAAAATAATTTTGCTTTGTTCTTGAAATAGATGGAATATATGCTGAGTGACCGCCTGATGCAGTTCATGAGTGTGGATCTGCAAAATGTGAAGGTAAAGCTTTACTAGTTATGATTCCATCGGGCTATAAAAGATTTATAGTCTCACTTAAATTTGAACAATTTTAGTATGGGCATTTGGTTAATCTTATCTCAATAGTAACCAAGGATTGCTGAAGTGAACTGAACTGATTGGTTCGGCCTGAGCTGAACTGACCGAAATTCAGTTCAGTTTGCCCTTTCAGTTCGGTACAACAATCGGTTTGCTATTTTTTCAACTTTTTTATATTTTTATATATTTTTTCTTTTTTTATGTGATATACGAGGTTGAGAGTTTTCTGCAAGCTCACATCCTCTCTCCTCTCTTTTATTTTCATTCAAAATCATATAAGTAAATATGTTTCATTAACTTACGACTTCTCATAAAAAAAAGGAAATATCCCATTTGAATTTAATAAAAATATCAAAAAATTCAAATTCTTTAAGAATAAAAGTTAAACTCTTGCTTTCAAAAACAAATTCGAAGAATTTTGAGAAACAAGACTTTAGCAAATATTAAGTTAGAGTACTTTCACTCTGAATAAAAATCTCAAAACATCAATTGAACTTAGAAATGATAAGAAAATAAGATACCGAAAAATTATCTTAAAATATAATTTGTATGGCTTTGGTCAGTACTTGATTAAACTTATAAGGATTTTAGATTTAGACGAGATTACGACAATAGTAAACCTCATATTAACCAATACCGATTTGATTTAAATTTGCCATGAAATTCTAAGGTTAAAACATATTTCATTCAAAATCATATAAGTAAATATGTTTCATTAACTCACGACTCCTCATAAAAATAAGGAAATATCCCATTTGAATTAAACAAAAATATCAAAAAAATTAAATTCCTTAAGAATAAAAGTTAAACTCTTCCTTTCAAGAACAAATCCAAAGAATTTCAAGAAACAACGTTTTGGCAAAAAGTTAGAGTACTTTCACTCTGGATAAAAAATCTAAAAATATTAATTTAACCTAGAAATGATGAGAAAATAAGATACTGAAAAGAATTATCTTAAAATATAATTTGTAAGACTTTGGTCAGTACTTGATCAAACTTTTAAGGTTTCTAGATTTATATGATATTGCGACAATAGTAAACCTTACATTGACCAATACTGATTTGATTTAAACTTGTCATAAAATTCTAAAGTTAAAACATATTTCTCAGGGTAATGACATATCGCTACTGGAGGTTGAGGTTTTTTTTTAGCTCACAAGGTATTTTTCTTTAAAAAAAGAAAAAGAAATAAGAGAGGAGGATGTGAGCTCATGAAAGGCTCTTAGCCTTGTATCTCACATATAAAAGGAAATGGTTAATTCCACTTAGCTTCCCTTAAGTATAGGGTATTTGCACATTCCTTCTTAAATTAAAAATAATTGCAATCAATCCCCCAATTTCGATTTAGGTTATAATTGGCCCTTGCCGTTTAAATTGGATGTTAACAGAAACAGAAAAGTGGTCACATGATTGTTACGTGACCACTAAAGATGCCAAATTTTCATAATAAATAATGTGGTACAGAGTAATAATATCCGTTCTTAAAAAAAATGGTCTTGATCAAGGGTACAATTGTCTTTTCCTTTTTTAGATATGTCAAATTGTGTTTGTAATGGTCACATGATAGTCACATATGTACTTTTTTTGTTACTTTTAACCTCAGATTTAAATGGCAAGGGTTAATTGCAACTAAAATCAAAATTAGGGGGTTGATTGCAATTTTTTTTAGTTTAGGGAGGAATATGCAAATACCCCATAGTTAAGGGGGTTAAGTAGAATTAACCCAAAGGGAAGAAAGGGAAAAACCATGATCATTGTTTGATTCAGCTTGACACCGAATTGGTTCGGAATTGGTTTGGTACTAGTTTGTAGTTCCGTAGACCTTGATAGTAACCAAACACTTCAATCTCTTGTTTAAAGTTTGCTGTGATGGTACAATAATAACAATTGAACCAATATATTATCTCATGCTTAGGTTGACATCAATTTTCTCTCTAGTTTTTCCAAAGGGGATCCAAGTCAAGGGTGGACACAAGTTCATGGTGGGTGGGCAAGGTCTCATAAGGTAGAGTGTTTATTGGATGAGGAAGCAAGGTCGTGAAATAAAATTAACAGTAAGGATAGCGAGCAAGAGTCTTCATGTTTCCTTAAAGTTGGCCTCCTAAGAAAAGTTCAAGTACTATAATACATAGTCTAAATGATATGACGAAGTGAGGATTACAATAGTTACAAGAAAGAACTAGTTTCATGTCCAATCAAAATTTATACACTATATAAATTTATTATTTGATTTAATGTGGCATTTTGTAATTGGTTATCTGTATAAATTTATTATTTGATTTAATGTGGCATTTTGTAATTGGTTATCTTTTTTACTTGCATCATACCTTAGTAGCATGTTAACAAAAGGATGGCTTAAGTAAAAAGAAATGGTAGGAGGATAAATTTTTCAGGTTCAGTTTTCTTGTAGTCCAACTGTTCAAAAAGTCTTTTTGAGGGATTTTTTTTTCATAATTTTTTTATACTTTTTATTACATAAGCCAAAAAAATTATAGTATAACTAGGCCATTCCAAGGAAAAAATCTTGGATCTGCTATTGATCCAAGTGATTATCTGATTGAGGCACGGATTTTGACTACAAGGCCTACAATAGCCTATGAGGGGGACTATTGATTAGAAGGTCTAGGTCAATGTAGATATAGAGTGGCTGTTTGAAAGAAAAAACAAATAAATTTTTTTTCCATAAATGGTGATTCAGATCTTGGCAGAGCAGGGGTTGAGATGGCTGAGATATCTTGTCCCAGAGATATTTCAGGATTGATCTCAATCATGCTGTCCTGTTTTGTTTTAGCGATAATATATTATAGCATCAATTTTAAATAGATCTAATTTATTATAAAGATATAATTTTTGAAGCTTAAATATATTTAAAAATTGAATAAACACTAAAGCTTCACAAATGTTTAATTTTTTAGAAAAAAAGTATCTCAAGAAAGTATTGGGATACTTGACAGTGTCGAAAATCAAGATGGGATTGGATGTGGGGCATCTCGTTCCATGAAAAAACTAGGACACCTCTATGCTATGAGATTTAAAACTTTGGCTATAAAGAATAACAAAGAATAAACATTATTTAAATCTTATTTAGATCATTTAGATTCTGTAAGTTGCTCTCTGTTTGCAACCTAGACAAAGTAGAAAAAGTGACATAAACCAAAACATTTTATTAGGTTGACACTTAAGGACTCAAGATATCACATGCGGGGGAACATTGTTAAAAGAAAGCTAATGTTGAAGAAGAAAAATGACTGAGAGGGAGTTTACATGCTTTAAATGATATAAACCATGATATGTGACTGGTTCCTATCTAACCAATGCAAGGATCCTGCATAAAAGCAAGTAAATTATCCCATTAGATGCTTCTTTTAGCAACAAGATGATAAACAATGGATGTATTTTGAAAGCTGATTGACATGTGAAACATTTAGAAATCTATTTGGTCACAAGAGTCATGATGGGGCAATGAACAAAGTAGATGATATAAAAGATGTGAAAGAGTAGTATCAAGCATGTTAGTGATACCATGGTGTCTGAAAAACTTGTTGCATTTATTGGAGTTCTTTGGCAAGTCAGGTCAATGGTGGGATGTGAAATTAGAGAGAATTTTATGCTGCTTGGATATGACAAAAAAATCCAGAGGGCTCTAGGCAGTTGGATTGTTTCTTTAAATATGCTTGATACTAGGTGGCCAAGTGCTCACCTTGAATTCGTTACCAGAACCCAAACACAAAGAAAACCTCAGACCTAGCAAGGAAGAGGAATGAACATAGTCTTAAAATCAGGAATAGGAGAAGCATGATGTAATATTTGGGAATGGAGGTTGAATTCCTTGGTAATAAGTTCAAATCGTTGCTAGGATTGAGTAATTCATGGCTAAGGAGCAACTAGGCTATTATGCCTCAAACTTAGGGGAAAACAAGAAGTAATATTGATAAACAATGTATTAAAGATTGTAAAGTTTTAAATCTCATGGGATGGATTGTCTTAGTTTTTTCCTGGGATGGAATGTCTTACTATCTTGCCCTATCCAATGACTATCTTTTTAAAGCATGTTGGTACTTTTGCCTTTCTCCCTTTTAATTTTTCTTTATTTATTTTATTTTTCTCATTCTTTTCTTTCCTTCTTTTTTTTTTTTTTTTTTCTTCTCTTTCTTCTTATTTTCTTCCTTTCTTTTTCCCCTCCTTTTTTTCCTCCTTTCTTTCTTTTCTCTTTCTTCTTCTTTATCTACATGGTTGGGGTTTGGTATCTTGCCACTGTCTCGATCCCATTTTCTTATAGGAACTAGACTGAATGGCTGGGAGACCTTCCATCTGGCTAGGACTTAAAACTTTAAAAGAATAGATAGTGGACACGTAGATAGGAAATGGTAGGTGCTATACACCAAAGCGAGCTACTAAAATGTATCAATATTTTGTTCTATAAAAAATGATACTTTCCTCTTATGCAAAAATTGAAAATAAAAAATGCCAAAGGCAAAGATATAGAACACCAACACCTAACATTGACAGCATACATGTAATGTAAATCAAGATGCGCCATCTTGGTATTAGATCCCATACTGGTACCACACTAGTATAGTGTTAGTATACTCAGTATGCAAGTTGGTTTGGCATACAGAGACTCCGTATGCTACTATATTAGGTCTTTGTTCTGTATTGGGATGGTATAATATGCCTAGTACAAGACAGTATGCCCAATATGGCATACTATGATGCAAATAACCACAATCTAGCTAGAATGATCATCGTTTGCCAAATATAATAGTATCACTCATAAGATAAAAATGCCCACAATCACATACATACTCAACTCACCACAATCACATACATCAACCATAAAAATAAAGATGTCCATGGTAACATAATATCAATCATAAAAGAATGATGTCCACAGCCATATAACATAATTCACATTTCTTTCTCCTCTTTCATTCCATGCTCTATTTGGCTAGGGCACGAAATAACTAGACTAGCTCGTGCTTTGAAGAACCTGTTAGACTGGTTGATTGTTCGACTGGTCCAATTGGAAACTAGTGCAACCTGCTATGGAATAAATTGCTCGCTTTGAACCCATAACTTGGTCACCACCATAGTGGGTTTTCACTAGATATATTGGCCGCTTCATACCCAAGCACCATATAGTGCTTCTATGATGCCTAGCATAGCATTTCAGGGTTGAAACCGCTATAGTGTCTGTAAGCAATGGTTGATAGTCGTTGGGGCAAAATCATTGTAGGGTTTATGCCACACTTAGCAGAACAAAGAATGTTTTAAATTCTTTTCTTGTCCACTCTAGTATCTTGGTACGGTGTTGATCTGAAAGATATGCAATGCATGAGAGTAAAAAAGGAAAAAAAAGAAAAAAAGAAAAAATGGAGCCTTTAACATTAAGTTGGAGGAAAATTGGACATTGCACATGATTTAAGTGAAGAACAGTATATAGTTTAGTGTGTTTCATAAATATATGTATTGTTATACATAATAAAACAAATGAAAAAAATAATAAATTAAAGATTTGTATCTTTCAGAAATATAATTCATAATAAAAAAGGCCCAAGCAAATAATAGAAATTAAAAAGGTTATGCCGTTTGATTTTAGTCTTACATTGCAACAAACAAGTGGAAGATCACTTTCTCACATTTAAGTTCTATCAATCTTACATTAAAATCAAATTCTTCCCCTCGTATCGTAGCATCCCATCATTGTCCCCTTAACACACAAATCCTCTGCTGATGCATTCATTTGAAGCTGTAATCTTGTTTAGTCCTTTTTCTATTTTTTGGGTAAAGATCTCTTGAACCCCACTGTTTAAATGTTGTACCTAAAATGTTTCATCTTAAGATATTGGACATAACCTGAGGTTGCCTATGTAAGCTTGACTTGACCCAATGAAAATTAGGCCCTTAAAATTAGCTGTTGCTGAAGCCATGAAATGTTGGTTCGAGTCTTGATCTAAATGTTAAATTTAAAACTGATTTGGGCCAGATTTTATCCCAGTTTAACCACTTGGAATGAAGAAGACAGATTTTATCCCAGTTTAACACTTGGAATGAAAACAGCAATTTAGATGTTGTACAACTAAGTAGCAGGACTCACTAACCGCAAGGAGCTGAGAGACTCAAATCTGACCCATGACCAACCTGACTTATATACAACCTAGACTTGAGAATAAGAGTCATATGTGGGTCATGAATCCACATTAGGAACCACTTTCCAACTTGGTAGGTATCTCTAGAAAGGGAACACAAACTGATCGGACGTGAATGAATTCAACTTGAACCAAGAGTAATTAGAAATATCGACCTGAATTAATTAGACTCCAATATGCAACCTACCAATCTTTGCATTGGATCTAGGTCATATTTTTGATGCAAAAGCCAATTGGAGTTGGATTGGGTTCACCACGTGCACATGCATTCCTAGCAAAAATTTTGGACTTTAGTCCTTCCCTGGCAAGAGTAACGTGCATAATCAACTATAAGTGGGATGAGTAAACTTGAGCATGACCAAAATTAAGTTCCTCCTAGATCTAACTCCCACTGGTCAAGCATGAGTCCCAAATCAAGACCCAACCTCCAATCTGGTTACATGTGTGTCTCAGAAATTGTGACCCAATCTGATCAATTTAAAGGGATTTGATTCTATTTGATAAAATTAGTTTAAAAAAAAAATCTAGGTATAGACCCTGAAAGAAGGTATAATAACCCAGGACCTCACCCAAAAGGTGCTAGCCAGAAGGTTATTAATTGTGGTTCTTGGCCCTGCTTCAGTACCCAAGACCTCTCCAATGCATGTTCAGTGTGTGGGACTAAAGAGATGCTTGTCTTAGTTAACTTATTCATCTATGGAGATTGATAGCAATGTCGATCCTTTTGGAGATTGATGGTAGTGTCAATCTTTTTGGATATGCTGGATCTGAAAATGATTGGACCTTGGGAACTTTATTTATTTATTTATTTATTTGTAACAATTGTTGGAACTGCAAATTTGCAATAGTCCATTGTTGGGCCCAAAAGATGAGATGACATATAATTGTAATACCAACAGCAATGCCATATTGACATGGCATTGTCATAGTACATGCCATGCGGTGTGAGTTCTTGGCACCCATCTAGCATGCAAATGTGCAATGTGTTACTAAAGCACTTGCATGTAAGTTCCTGTTCATGTTAGTCAGCATGGATGACCTTTGATCCACAAATATAATAGTAATAGGTAGTATTCCCAAACATCGCATTTATTTGCAATATATGGCACAAATCCCAACCACCAAACCTTATCCCTTTCATTGAGGTATGTCATATGTTGATATATAAACTTCTATTGTGGCTAATGCATAAGCATTATATACTCATATAGCAAATTCTCTAGCACAAACATGTATTGTTCTTTTATCATTTATGGGGTACTAGGCAAGCTGCCAAGCATATTTTATAATATTATGAATCCATTCGAAATAATCAAATATGTCATCACCGTTTTATTGTATGTAGGAGTTATTATAAAAGAAAATTGTCCTTGCAAATATTTTTATCATGTGATCTGATAATAGGTCATGTATGTAGGATTGTCGCCGACGTTTTGACAAAGCTACAGCTGAGTATGACAAGGTAATTTTTTTAAAAAAATTAATTTTTGTTTATGTTTTGTATTGCTGTCTAAATAGAGCAGAGTGGAGAAAGCAGATTCAAGTAGCCAACCCCATGTAGTTGGGAAAAGGCTTAAGATGAGTTGAGTTTTGTATTGCTGTCGTATTATGAAGCTTTCTCTGCTGGAGTGGTTTATGTTGGAAAGTTGAGCAAGGTAAGCTAGCATGGTTCCCAAACTAACATGTGCTCTAAATTCTATTGGGAAAGGTAAGCTAGTGTTCTCAAGCTTCCATTAGCAACTACTCAAAGCCAAGTGGGTTTTATATGTGGTCGCATAAGGCTAAGTGGGCTGGGCTGCCTTTTCAGCCTGTATACTGCATGTATTAACTGCATATAGGCAATGTGGTGTGGTAAAGGGACTGCATCCACATACGTGGCAGCACACACTGCATTTTAAAACACCGATTAGGTTGCATCTCTTGGTTTTGACTGCATCACTATTTAATGTTGCAATTCCTTTAGCACTCTTCCACCTTCATGGATTTCTCCCAGGTACTGCTAAGTTTGCATTAAAAGTTGGATTGTATTTTGATTTTATCGATCTTGGCAAGTAATTTACAGATTTGCAAATTGTCAATGCATCCTTTGAGTGGTAAATTGACTATTTTTATTAAATTAATCCTGAAATTCTTTTTTTTTTTGGGTACTTGCTATGGATTTTCATTGTTCTTAATATTCTTGTTGAGGTAGTTACAAAATATATTACTCACCTTCAGCTGTACACCTTAACCTGTTGAGGCACTGAGAAAACTGCTTGTGATCAGGCACGCGAAAAATTTTTGTCACTGAAAAAGAGCACACGAGCAGAAGTAGTACTTGAAAGTGAAGAGGTAAGCTTTACTTTAATAATTATATCTTTTCTACTTGTATTGAATTCCTACTTGATCAACCGTATAGACCTAATTTCCCTCTCCGTCCAACTTGACAGGATCTTCATAACTCAAAGTCAGCTTTTGAAAGATGTCGATTCAATCTAGTAATGTGTTATATATTTCCTTATCAAGCAAATTCATTATTTTATCCTTTCCAACTGTGTTCATGGGTTTAAGGAATTCAGGTTAATGCACTTGCAAATATTGAAGCCAAGAAAAAATATGAGTTCTTGGAATCTATAAGTGCAGTAATGGACGCTCATATGAGATATTTTAAGAAGGTGGGTTCCTGTTTTACATGCCAACAATTACACTTTTTATTGGCTACATTTATCTTCTGCTTGTATCTCACAAGTTCTTCTGTTCTTGATTTAGGGATATGAGTTATTGAGCCAGATGGGACCATTCATTGACGAGGTAGTCCATGTAGTTATTGGCATAGTTGACTGTGAATTATGATTTCATTGAAACCTTGTTCACAACAAAACATCTTGGTTTATGGGAGCAGGTTTTGACGTATGCACTACAATCAAAGGAAATGGCTAATACCAAACAAGACAAACTGGCAAAGAGAATCCTGGAATTCAGGACTCAGTCTGAACTTGCAAATTTAAGATCTTCCAGTAATGTGGATGCTTCATCCAGTGGTGATGGCATCCATGTTATTGGCATAAATCCATACAAAAACATAGAAGCTCTAATGCAGTCTACTGCAAATGGACAGGTACTGACTTTGATAATCCATGTTTATAATATTTCAGAGTTCAGAGGGATCATTTTTGTTATCCTATTCTTGAAGTCTCATTGTATTTGGTAAATTATCATGGTTATTAAATTTTTAGTATCTGCTTTTTCCCCTTCTAGTTGCAAAATTTGACAAATATACTTTTCATGTGTCCATAATCTTGTCTATTAGATATTTAGATATGTTCATTATCTTCTAAATCTTCTTTTTCTTCCATAACCTTGTCTATTAGATATGTTGATTACTTTCTAAATGTTCCTTCTGTTTTCTTTTCTTATTCTTTCTTTTTTTCTTTATTGTGTTTGCATGTGTGTGTTTGTTTGCGTGTGTGAACCTTGTCTTCTGGATTTGTTCATTATTTTCTAAATTTTCCTTCTGACTTCTTTTCTTTTCATTTTATGCATGTGCATTTGTGCCCTTGTGCACGTGAGTGAGCATAAAGTTGCAAATATCTGTTGCCAAATTTTGAGTCTGAATTCTATAGCTTACACTCAGGTTCAAACTATTAAGCAAGGTTATCTTCTGAAGCAACCATCAAACTTGAGGGGTGACTGGAAGAGGAGGTTTTTCATACTTGATAGCCATGGGACTTTGTACTATTATGGAAATAAGTGGAGTAAAAAGATGGTATCTAGCTGCTTCCTTTAATTACTGCTGCACCTTTCCTTCCCGTTTAGAATTATTACAATCTGCCACTTTTGCTTGATTCCTGTTATCCCATTTTTGCTTATACTTCTCCTTATCTCTGACAGTTCATACTAATTGCATTTTATTAGCTAATATTGAATTTCAGATTATTAGGAAGGACAGGTCTTTTTCAAGTTGCAAATGGACTCGCACCTTAATTACAGATTTTCACAATAACATAGTAATTTTCTTGCTGCTAGCTTGCTCCTAGAGTTAGAGAGCTTCAGAGTGGGGACCAAAAATTAGAGTGCAACTTATAATTGGATGAGAGCATCATCACGAAGTGTAACTTCACAATTTCTCATGCTCTGTTAGGTCTATGGCAACTTGTGACCATGTTATAAACTGTTATAATCTTACAAATATTTGATCAATTAAAAACTGTAGTGGTATTGCTATTCCAATTTATGGTTGCGTTAACAATAAAAACCTGAATGCAGTAGAAGTTGCACTCTCTTGGAGAAGAGTTAGACCTTGGGCAGGAAACAACCTAGGCCTTAATATTATTATGCATATTTCTAAATATATGCTTATGAGGAATATATCTAGTTATACAAATTATATAGCATGCGGCACTCTCTGAAATAAAGTTGAGACTGTAGTGGGGTTTCAATTTCTAAATTAGTTTGTCTTGTCGATGATATGATTCTTGACCAAAGTCCTTCCTGATAAACTTTATTCCGAATAGTTTCTTTGTATTAAGTTCTGGTGGCAAGGTTCTGAACAGAAATGGTTGAGAGATATGAGAAATGCATCTACTGTCATTTTTTATATATTTTATTTCTATTGATTCTTTAATCAGGGACCTCTATCACAACGATCAGCTGGTGCATCTGAATATGCTGGTGTTTTTGGTAGATTCAGTTTCACACACCAAAGGACATCTTCTCCAGTTGAAGATAACATTGGGTACCATACTGTTGATCTTCAAACTTCAAAAATTAAAATTGATGCAGAGCAGACAGATTTGAGGTTTTGCTTCCGAATAATTTCACCAGCAAAGACATATACATTGCAGGTACATTATGAATGCACATCTGGTAGAATTAGAGTAATAGGGATCTCTCTCTCTCTCTCTCTCTCTCTCTCTCTCTCTCTCTCTTCATTATGCCATCTTGTAAAATTGACTGCTGGGTAAATTTCAAATTTTGCTATAGTGGCCTCGTCTTTGTTTGGCAGGCCGAAAGTGCAGCAGAACAAATGGACTGGGTCGAGAAAATTACTGGAGTCATTGCATCCCTTCTAAATTCTCCTTTTCTGATGAAGGTCATCCGCTGAAAGCTTGTATTCATCTCTTTATACATCATTTTCATTTTCCAGAATTTCTTTTTCCAATCATTGGAAGGGGACCGGTTGGAGCCAGGATCTGATTGGAATCTGTTCTGAACCATTTCTAGTTAAAATGCTTTTACTGTAATTTTGCCCCTTAGTAGTACAGATTTCTAACTAGCATTAGACCACTTGAACACTAAAGCATCAACAAAGCCAATGGGATGTTTCAAACCAATTTCCCCCCTGGCCTTAAAACTGGAAACATTTACAGTCAAACTTGTGGGTATTGTTGCATACAAGAATGGAATATAATTCTTACTTATCATTTGTATTTTATATTTCAGCTTTCTTCTGGAGAATCAAACATTTTGAGTTGCAGCTCTGCTGATGCACATGATCCTGATTCTTTACCACTAGAGGATAGAACAGGTGTGGAATATATGATGATGTTTCCAGGCTTCTCAGGGGTGTTCCTGGAAATGATGCTTGTGCAGAATGTGGTTCTCCTGAACCTGATTGGGCATCACTGAATCTGGGAATTCTGGTATGCATTGAATGCTCTGGGGTTCACAGAAATCTTGGTGTTCACATATCAAAGGTATTTCAATTGGAAATATATAGCCTTGAATTTTGTACATCCTAATTGTTGATATCTTCAATTTCAGAGATGCGATCTCTTAGTTGTTTTAGTGACTATTGCTCCTCTTTTGTTAGTTATCTGGCCAAAGAAGAATTTTTCTAATTATTCTGTAATTTTGGAAGAATTATTCTATTGATTGAAACTGATTATAAGCGAGGACCTTTTTTTGGTTTAGACATCTCGATGTAACAGTATTTTGTTTTGTTTCATAATACTAGGGAACAAGGTTAGTTGAGCCTTTCGGAACTAGGTGGTTTGGACCGAATTGGCTTGGAACCAAGATGTTTCGGCCTTCTAGTCCGGTACGGAGGATGAACCATCATGTATTGGCATACCAAATCACACTAAACTGTCTCACGCCAAACCAAACCGAACTGAACTGTCTAGTTCAGAGTACAGTGGTGAATGTGGATGGGGCCCTCCTGGTCTACTTGACTAGTATATTATTGATTCAATATGGAACACACTGTACCATACTGTACTAGCCTGGTACCGGTATTTGGCATGGTGAACCTCGGTAAGGAGGCTTACTATTTCTTCATAGATATGTGACATTTGGGCTAACAAAATTGTCTGAATTTTCATACCGTTCAATCTCATTTATTCCACTGAGGCAGTTAATTTTGTCATATACATATAGGTCAGGAACATAAGTCTGTCCTTGGGTTAGGGAAGGAAAACTGTAGAAAAGGAAGAAAAAATGTCATCATGAATAATTGGATATTGACTAATGAATGGTTCATAGTCTTCAAAGCAAATGCTTAGTCATCATTTTTCACATTTGAACATGTGAGGCTATGAGTTGAATTGGAAGAGGATTCACGGGAGCCCATATAGGAACCTGGGAAGGACGTGTAGTTGGATGCTACATAACTTGCTGGATTTGTTGAAGCTTCTTGGCGAGCTGAGTAGCATTTGAGTAATGATAGCCAAGCTTTAAGAGATTTCCTTAGGAACAAAATAGTCGAGAGCTTTGAACTTTGAAGTGTGTGTCCTCCTTATACAGCAACTTAATGTAAGCTTCCTGATGCACTGAAGGGCTAGAGTCATCAACATTGAGACTAGATTAGTTTAATCTTTTAATCTGCTATTTTTCCTGTTTTATTTCTGTTTATGTTCAGTTTTATTGAGTCAAAAGCAGCCATGACTGTGTTAGAAAACCTCAAAGCCATATTAATTGTTAGATAGGCTGCTGATATGTTATTTTCTTTGGAGATACAATCATGGCGGTGGAATAAAATGCGTCTTGGTATTGGAATGCTATGGCTGGTTTCTGTTGTATCAGCCCTAGCTGGCTTGGTTTTAACATGTGAGATGGCAAAGGACTACTTTGTGCTTTGATATGTTCCTAGCTGGGGGCAAAGTCGTTACTTAAAACGGCTCACCAAGGTTCAGTTTTCCTTATGCTGTAAGAAAGGAGAAACACAGCCACAAGCTTTAAGGCAAGGCTCCCAGCAAATGCCTTGAGGTTCATGGGCAAGGCTATATAGAGGGATTCAGATGCAACACATAGAGTTTGTGTGATGTGGGGTTGTCAAACAACTGAGATGTTAGTGAGCTAGCTTAAGTTCAGCTTGCCCAATTAGCAAATGAGTCAAGCTTGATGTAGCTTAGATTGCTCAAGCTTGGCTTAATTTAGCTCAAAAAATGAAAAATATAAACAATTTATATAATTATATATTAATTAAAATATAATTATCTCCATGAAAATTATTTTTTGCATTTATTATTATAAATTAATATATATTATGGAGAATAAAATATGTTTATTATTATTTTGTAGTTGGGAAAAGGCTTAGATGAGTGGAGTTGAGAATAAAATATGTTTCAACTATATATATTAGGATTATTAGCCAAAACCTTACAAATGAAAGCCCTGGAAAACCTTGAGCTCTTGATAGGTTTCTTAAAGAATTTAATCATGAACAGTTGAGTTCGGCTCAAAATTAAATGAGCTGGCTCAACTCTGAAGCTACACTCAGTTATAAAACAAGCCAAGCTTAAGCTGGGCGTAGCTTGCTAAGGTAGTCAGGTTTGGCTCATTTACACCCCCAATGTCAAGCACACATCTTGTATGCCTTCACCATTAGGCCAAAGAGGAGGGAAAACCTATTATATTTTTGCATGATGTGTATTTGTTTTGAAATATTGAGAGTTCAATAAACTAACTAGGTGTTCATTTTCTTAAACTTCATATTTTATAGTGTTTTCTAATTTTGCCTTTAAAAAAAAAAAAAAAAAACTCATGAGACTTAAAGCCATGCACCTTAAGGCTTAGGCCACTTTTCAGTTAATGTTTAAGTACCTTTATTGATGTCTTTACCTTTTCGAGGCTCTTAAAATCTTGAACTTTTAATGGCTAAAGTGGTATATTTGCAGGTATTAAAATTATACCCTTGTTATCATGGCCTATGTCATATGGTATCCATACTTAATTTTGTGCTCTACTTATGTTTAAAAAGATAACCTATATATGGTTTTATACTTTGTTACATTTTTCTTTTTCTTCCCAGTTTGTTCACTTGACTGCTTTCTGTATTTTTAACGTTTTTATGCTAGCTGGTACCAAAATATCATGTAGTGTACTGTAGATACAAATTTTGTTACATGCTATCCAATATGCCATTCGATATCATTACATTACCATTTACGAGATGTTAATGAAAAGGTGCTTGGTATTGTTATATGCAAGATCTGCCATACCAATCTGTAGAAACCTATATTGGCTGTATCATATCAAATCATCAAGGAACTGGTGCGGTATCGAAGTTTGATTTGGCTTGAATCAAACCTGTTTGAACCAAGCAGAACTGTGCTGTACTGCTTGCTATTGACCTGTCCCACTCAGTTTCAAGTAGTATCATGGCTAAGAGAAAAATATGGACACCATCTTGATATGAAGTGCGTACCTTGTTGTACCGATCATATCATACCAGATTGGTACATTGTTGGTACTATGTACACCAGTTTTGCAAGACATTGGTTATATGAACCATTGATAATTTAAGCATATGTTTCAACTTGATTCCAATAATTGGATTCTCAAGGTTTTACAATAAATGGATCCTCAATGTTACTAAAAAATGGCTTACTTTTTTGCTGGTACTGATCCTTGGGTTGTCAAATACACTGAGTTAGTGACAAGTTAACAATACACTCACATAATACATGCATGAATCAGTGTAAGCATGTGTTGTGTTTTCGTGCTTATAATTGCATATTTTTATGTTTTGAGTTTACCCATTTACATGCCAATGATCTTTATGACGTCTGGAATACGTCTGCCTGACTAAAAAGGCATATCCGAAGGGGCTTGCTTTTATTTCTCTGGCAGGAAGTTCATAAACAAGATGTTGCTTGTAATGTTTTAAGGCAATGCATGATATTGTAGGGAAATAGCTTTCTTCTAAGATATAACATACAAAACTAATTGTTCATTTGTGAGTATTCATAAATCATCAAGAAGAATTCAAATACCAATAAATGTATAACAACTAGTCAAAAGCAGATAGAAGTATCCATGCTTACAAAAAAAGTCATGTATGAAATGGACCTTCTGTTCTAAATAATGTTGACATTGTACTGTAACTTGCAAATTTTTCCCTAAACCTTTGGATCTTTTCAATGATATAATTGCATTTTTCTCTGAGTTATAATATTTAATACTTTCTCCTTTTAGATTTCTTTTACATTGTGTGCAAATTACTAGAATAATGTTAGTAATGTATTGCTGCTAGAATGTTCTCCATTGGGCAGAGTTATTAATACGAAGGTTGGTTGGTTCTAGTGATGACCTTGTTTGAAAAACTCTAGCTCTTAGTGGATGTCCTTATGAGGTCAGTACCTCTAGAGAGGAGACAGTAGGAATGAGCACTGATATGGTATGGACATATTATTGTAGTTGTTGTGAAGCTTTTTTAAATATATCAATTCTTTCTCATTGTTTTTTATATACTTTATTCTTCTTGTGACCAGATTTAGTTTAGTTCTGCAATTATGAAACTATCTTCAGGATTGATGTGTCAACAACTGATATATCATTACTATTTTCTTGTTAACTTTCTTAACCAAACAGTTGCTTTACTGTATATAGGTGAGATCTCTAACATTAGATGTAAAGGTTTGGGAGCCCATTGTTGTGGATTTATTTCGTGCACTGGGTAATGCTTACTGCAACTCTGTGTGGGAGGAATTTCTTCTCTCCCAAGATGAAAGGTAAAATTTCCTATAATCAGTGAAATACTATAAGCATGGGTAATAGACCATAAATATAGACAAATTATAAAGAACTATATCGAATTGTTATTCTTTTCTACATTATTGACTATACATAATGTTCTATTTGTTGATACTTACTACTTAAGTTTCTATTTAGTAAATTTATTCTCAATAATTGAATTTCCAATAAATGTTTACAGTGATTTTGTTGTCATGTGGAAATATGAGCCATCCTTGTTGCCAAAAGAAGTGATAAGCAATGTTGCATGCTGAATAAGTTTTAACTTAAAGGGCAATAAGTTTCCCAGCTCTGATAATTAAAATTTTGAATTATTTTGATTTTTGACCTGGTTCCTGGTAAAAGTTGAGCACAACAACAAGCTATGTTACATATTAACTAAGGTTGTTTATTGGGGTCCATGTAGTGCTGTAAGAGAAGGAAAATGATTGTTTGTCTAGGGTCATGTCCCTTTAAGGATGGGATGCTTATCTTCAGGCTAGGTTTTACCAAGATCCTACTTGTCTTGCTAGTGCATCCTATTAGGCGCTAAGTAGGAAAAAACCCCAAAATACCAACACCTTGGATCCTAACAGAAAACTTATGCTTGCTTGTAGCTTGTGTTTGTAAGTTTTCTGCATGCTCCTATAGACTGCTTCAACCGATGACCCAAGCTTTATGAACTACACCATGATCTTATAATTAATGTAGAAACAAACTCAGGGCCATAATTTCCTCTAGTGAATTAAAACATTAGATTTAAAAGACCAATATAGTGACCCAAAACCTCACCTAGAAGGACCGGCTATGAGTATTATTTGGGTTCCTTGGCTTTGTGTAAATATCTAAGATCTCTCCAATATAAATCAATGTGGGACTAAATACCTATCCGCATGGAACTTATGTGGGCATGTGCTTAGTCCCACATTGATTGCGTTCTTGAGAAAGATCTTAGATACTTATATAGGGCCAAAGGATCTACGTAGTAACTTTTGGCTAACCTTTGTTGAAGATTGTTACAAATGGCATCAAAGCATACCTAGCCCATATCTTATAAATAGGAGACACTAAGGCACAACTCTTTTGAGATTGATGATGGTTTAATTATGGTTTTTGCAATTGGATTTGGACCCTTAGGCCTTGTTTGGAATTGCATTTGGGAGGGACAAAAAGTTCTTTGGGATAATTTTGAGGCCTTTGGTAGAAATTTTGAAACAACTTTCTGATTCCTCCTAAAGTCAAAAAAAGTTTAATAGGGAAAGCTCCAATCTAAAGCTTTTGGGCAAAAGCTCTAATTGAGATGCAAGGAATTAGTTGTTCTCATTTTAATAAAAATTTTGCATAGACTTGAAGGTGACAATGCAATATAATATAATATACTAATATATTATAATATGTTGTTGTATAATATAATAATAACTATATTATATCATATATATTATAATAATGTTATATGAAAATATTCTTATCGTTTATTATCATAATAAAAAATAGCATGATAAGATAACACAACTATAATATAATTATATATATAATATAACATAATAGTATTATAATGTGATATATATATTAATAATATAATATAATGATGTGGTTAAATATTATTATATTTTAAGTGAGATAGAAATTATTCTTTGGATTAAAATATCAAATAAATAGTTTATGAATTTAGAATATTTTTTTGATACAAATAATTAGACGATAGAAGGATTATGCAATATCCTTTATTATTATTTCTTATGATTCAAAGAACTTTCTCAATTTGATTACTAAACAGAAGTTAAAGTTTCACTATATTTAAAAAATGTAATTACTAAACAACAAATATTTTTTTATTAAAGTTCTACTTGTAAAAGCTCTATTGTCTGAAGCTCTATAGACAGAATCTTTACTACCTATAGCAATGCCAAACGGGGGCTTAGATTGATAAAGATTTTGGGCTTAAAAAAGGGAATTATGTGAAAACCTGTGGGAGCATGTGTTTTGTTTCATATTGGTTGCTTGCTAGAGAGATCTTGGATACTCATATAAGACCAACAAGTGCAGATAATAACTTCAGGCTAGCCTTTTTGGGTGATGTCCTAGGTCGCAATGTGTGACTAGGAGGTATCGCAATGTAGGCCTTTGGAGCTGAGCATGGGCTAATTATTGTGTTTATGATTAGATTTGGACTCTTAGACTGAGGAGGATGCCAAGACTTGGACAAGGAGGGTAAGGACTCGTGTAGGCATGTATTTTAACCTTACATTAGTTGTGCGTTGGGATATCCTGGGTATAACCTGAAGAGGATGGCAAGGCTTAAACAAGGAGAGTATATAAGAACTCATGTGGGCATGTGTTTAGTCCTATAGTAGTTGTGCATTGGCAGATCTTGTGTACAATACTATCAAGTCTTTTGAAATGAAGTCTTGGGTCATTATGCTAGTGTCTCTAATTTGTGCTCAGTGAATCAAGGAGACAAAGGTTGAAACTGTTGTAGATCAAGGAAGCATTTAAATGTTTACAATAAACTTTTCTAGTATCACCTTTATTTTCTTGAAATGATGCTAAATCATATCTTTTCTGGGCTTTAATTGAATATTATAAATTTGTGCAGAATGGATGAATCAAACATGGATTTTTTGTCAATCCAAAAGCCTAGGCCCAAAGATACTGTTTTGGAAAAGGAAAAATACATTCAAGCAAAGGTACTTTATTCTCATGTAATACCATTGCTATTTAAATAATTTATTTGCTGGACATTATCTAGTTCAAGCAAAATAAATTGTTCGTTGAATAATTTATATTTTATGGCCAGTGTTTGGCCTCTTGGTTTGAACAGATATTTGATAGAAAATTTATGAAAATTTATCTTGTCCTTTTTAAATTACTAATTTAGATAAACATGGGGAGTCCATTATAAAGAAACTTGCTTCTAGGTCTCTAAAAGAAAAAACTAACAAAAATAATAAGGTTTGCACCAAAGTCCACAAAACTGATATCAAGAACTATATTGGTACATTGCTAGTTTGGTATGATATGAGTGGGTATGGTAAAGTACCATCCTATATCGAGACAAGATGCCAATGCTTTTTTCACTCGGAACCAGGTGGTACAGGTTGGTATTTGGGCTTGTACGGGATAGTTCTACTCGGTTTAGACCGATTTGGTTCCTATTGAATTGAACCTTGGTATCGTACTAGTGTCTTATTGGTGCAGGATGGTACGGTCAATTTGGTACAATAGACCTTATTTTGCACTAAAGTTACTGTCCTCACACTATGCACACTCCTGATGAATTATCCCACCACCTACTAAACTTGCGTATCTAAAATAGAAAGGCAAGAGTGAGCTTGACAACCTAGCAATTAGATCCTCAACTAGATGGACCCAGCAAATATGGAAGAGAATATGGCAATACAAAAATATAGTTCTGTGATCAAGTTTCATATTTTCCATCTAGTCTAGATGCACAAAACATTCACAAATAAATCTAAATTCAATGTTCTTGGTAACTATGGTCATACTTACCCTATGATAGTGTCTAGAACTACATTTAACCCCTATAGTGCAGGTTCATAACTATATTTAACTTATGGTGTGGGTCCAAAAGTACTTTTAGCCTCTATAATGTGGATCTGGAATGCTATTTCCATGAAGAAAGTACTACTAATGTATAACCCATATTGGCAGGGTCCAATTCACAGTTAGATTGAGAGTTGTAAAACACATTGCAATCTCAATATTTTCACATTCTAATTAGATATCATTCAAAAACTGCTTTTTTGAATACTCATTGACTTCACATAATGTGATCTTTAACATAAAGAAGCCAATAGGCCCAAAACTAAAGTTATCAACTGCCCAAGTGGTTAAACAATTCAAAAGGAGTCCAACAACTGTCAGTCAACCATTCGCAAGAAATGGCAAAATGGATTAATGGATTTGTGCAAGGACACATAGAAAGCCTCTAAAAACAAATGATATAATTAACTACCCTAATGCTTGAAATGTCTCATCAATAAAAAATGACCTTGACGTTCTGAGAAATCTACAATATGATTTAAAGAGATATTAGTTGAAAAAAAAAAAAACCCTACTGGATAGCACATAATGTCCAGTGGATTCTGTAATGCAGCCTAAAGTCCTCATGACAAGTAGTTCATGTTTTTTCCTGTTTTGTTCATGTGTGCACAGACCTGGGGGCTGGAAGCAGCACTAGAGGTCAAGTTTTTCATAGTGGAAGAAATTCATTTGCATATTTAAAGAAAGTATTGATATAGAAGACATCTTCGGAATTTCTTCTTGTAGTGTATCTTTCATTAATGTAGCACCTGTAATTATGCAAACCTAAAGTGTTGTTTGTTGGATACTTGCCAGCCTCAACAATTTTTTTGTTTGTCCATCTTTCCATCTTTTATAACTCTGAATGCTTAGGTGTTATTGTGAATTTTAATTTTAACTGGCAGTATGTGGACAAACTTCTAATCAAAAAAGAAACAACCCTGCCTGTCATTCCTCCACAAGCAATCCGTATTTGGGATGCAGTTAAATCTAATGATATACGAGGAGCATATCGCCTCCTTGTGGCATCAAATGCAAGTCCCAACACCAGATATGATGAGGTCAGTCATGATCTTTATCACACTGCAAATACACCAATGTCAAGAAATAGTGCATTTACAGAAAGAAAGCAATTTGATCCTGCAAACTGTCAGAAAATCAATGATTCTGGTGAGCCTGAAAGTTGTATGCAAGGTTGTTCCCTCTTACATTTAGCATGTCATGTTGCTAATCCGGTGATGCTGGAGTTGCTGCTACAATTTGGTGCTGACATTAATATTCAGGATTTACAAGGAAGGACACCTCTCCACCATTGTATCTTGAAGAAAAATAACAGCCTTGCCAAGTATCTTATTAAGAGGTATGTATAAGAAATCAGCACAACAGATCATAAGAAGCCCGCTTCTCTATGTTTATCAGGTCTTATCAAATCTTAAACCATTCATATTGTTCTCTTCTGCAGATAAAACAATTCTTATCCATTTTCTTATAAAAAAATAGGGTAAAGAAGATATTTGCTAATATACCTCTAGCAAAAACAATAAATTAAACTTAAATCTTTATCTTGTTTTGATAATTCATTTAGATCTTTGCATGTAGATACCCAAACAGCTCTCGCAGAAATTTCACTGATAAATGTTGTCACTCTAGTACATGTTCTGAAGACTGGAATTTGAGGAGCAAATAATGAAGTAAGGCACCATCACATTGGATATTGAACTGAATATTTAAAACTACAAATAAGAAACAACTCAAACATAAGCAGAATGTAGCATATTCACATGTATATAAGTATGCCTTGCATGCTAATGAAACAGAACTCAATCACAGCATAATGAAACATGCTTTTATTGTGATGTGCACGTAATTATTGCTTGGGGGAGTACCCTGATAATGAAAGTAATCATACGGTATCCAAAATGGTTACTATGAGATGGTCCTTGGGGGTGATTGTTGATGAGATAAAACAAGAGTGCTGATGGAAAAACGTAATGCTAGCAGAATTGAATGTTTCATGTGGAAACTGACATTGAGATGGTGCTCAACCTGATAGCTAATCTTACGGGCTCATGTAACAATGAAGACAAATGTTAAAAGTCAATAGTACGAGAGCCACTGGAACTTCTAAAGACAATAGAGATGTTTGCAAAAATGATACTAGTTTTCTGAAACTGCAATTTTGACAGGTTTAATGAAGTAAGCCTATTCCCCTGTAGGCTTCTGAGATTTCAAGCAACATGGTGCACTTTGTCTCATGGTAAGGATCATGAGGTGAATCCGCAAATTGCCAGAAAAAAGACTTGGGAGCTAACATTATCAAGATTAGATTGGTTGGTCTTGGAGTTGCACAGTTAAGGTAAAAATGCATAACTTGATAACTCAAGAAATTTACATAAACATTTCATGTATAATGGAGTAAATGAATGGGAATCAAGAGCCTTAAAGCTATTTTGTATGAGGAAATTGGCTTGGCAAAGTCACGGAATTTGAAATTTGATAAAACAACGTCGCTCCATGAGAAAATTTGATATACTTTAAATAGGAAAAGAAATCTAGATGTCTAGTCAGAGTCTGTAAGGTAGCCAACACCAAGACAATCCTAGGATGCTTTGAAAGGAAATCTTCCATGGGCATGGATACTGGAGCGTTTATTATTTTACAACAAGTCATTGACAAATACTGCAAGATAAGATTTAAAAATAGAAGTTGTTTAAGTGATTAAATGTCAAACTATCATAACCAATTAATTGTTAGATGTAATTGACTTTTGGAGAGGTACAACAAGTGCAAGGGCCTTATTTGAGACCTAAGAAAGCAAGGCACTCATGATGGCCAAACCCAAAGAAGGAAGCCCGAGATGAAGGAACCCTAATGAAGAAAAGCAAATTGGATTTGATGGCGAAAGACCAAAAAACTGAAATGAAGTGAAGCCGAGGGCAATTCATTGTGGTGTCTAACTCCAGAGAGTCAAAGAGCAATGAAACAAGGTAACCCATAAATGGAGTTACTCGAGGTTGAGTTGACATTTTCCACAAAGTGGTTGCAAAAAAGTGGGCCTTATGAATCATCAATATTATGGACCAATGGAAGTGGCCCAAGACATGAAAAATGTACAATTATTGAAAAGTAAAAACTCTAGAAACTAGAAAAAAATTACAAATCTTGTTGAACAGAATAAAAAGAGTCAATGAAGATTTCATAAGAGAATAATGAATTATCATAGTAGAGTCAAAGATGCTGATATTTGATGAGATCAAGAACCCAAAAATCTTTGTAGTATAGCATGTCAATTGTCGCATCAAGGTAAGGTCACTGATTTGATGGTTATGGTTTTGTTGTGATTTTATCAGAGTTATGTGTGATTCTAATTGCTGTTGAATAGCAATAGTTTTTTAGGCTATATTTGCAAGGACATAATGGTGGAGTGGAGATATCGGACATGTCAATCTAGTGCTATATTACCATGAAACTTTTTGAGGAACCCCACAAGTCTCAAATCAGCCTCTTATTAGGGTTTATAGAAAAATATATGATTATGACAAGATAAAACACTATGAATAGGATGTGATCAAAGTATAAGTTGAAAAGGTTGATTTGGCTGTCCGAGAGGATCTCCACCTAGATTTGATCAAATCTAGATTTGGATGACAGAAGTCTACATTAATGATTTGATTCCTTATATGTAATTTACTATCTCTAAAATATTTACACTCCAAAATCATATGATTTGGAGACTCTTAGGCCATGCATTAAATGGTCAAAAAATTGAATAGTTTAAATAACATGAAATAATAAATATTTTGAATAGTTTAAATAACACGAAATAATAAATTTTTTTTGACCTCTTGACGCATGAGTTAAAAGTCTCTAAATTATATGATTTTTGACATCTAAACATTTTAGAAGTAGTAGATCACATCCAATGGATTGGATCATCGATATGGAACTTCTATCATCCAAATCTAGTCCTAAGCAGATCTGAGTGAAGATCCTCTCAAGTGTAAGTTAAGTCAATCTCATAAGATGAAATTCATCCATAAACTCTCTAAATTGCAATCTATTTATAGGTTCACAAATAAAAATTAGGAGATAGAAGGCAGAATAACAAGACATGAAATTGCTGTAGAGCATAAACACTTCCAATACTTTGAACGCTATTAATCTTACGAGGAACAAATTTGAACTATAATGCGGATAATTCAGAAGAATTCTACTGACATTGAAATATTCTTTCAGGGTTATGATAGTTTATTAAAGCTTTCAATTTTCTACTAGTGCATTTTCCACAAATGCCCATCCATACTTGCTTCGGTAGGTACAAAAATATCTCACATTTGTCACTCCATCTTTGGCTTTTTTTGAATATTTCAGTTAGCCATCTCTCAACAGCTTTTCAAGTTCTTTGTAGATGATTTAATGCGTAAAATTGGTTGTAGTGGAGATAGGTCTGCAACTCGAGTTGGTTAGGCTAGGTTGATGGAAAACCCTAACCTAATTCAACCTCTAAATCTCTCAACCCTAGCCCAACTTAACTAGGCTTTCAATTTAAGGATAGCAATTTTAACTTATAAAGCGGGGACCCATCTTAGCAATTTTAACTTATAAAGCGGGGACCCATCTTGCCCCACTCTGTTCAGGGTAAGGATTCTCCACCTTTTGTAAGGATGGGAATGAAAAAAAGATTATTTTTATCCTACTAGCGGGGATAGAAATAAGTATATCCTCGCTTTATTGTTCCTATACTTATGTGATATTTAGTTCTTAGTTTAATTTAAACTTTTAATTATTTTCGTGATAATAAAAATTTAAGAGATAAATGTTAAATTTATTAATATGTTTAGTGAGAATTTTTTTTAGCTATATTATTAATTCCATAATTTTTACTGAAAATCCTTTTCTCCCTTGCCCCATCCCTACTTAAGTTAGGATTTTTCTATCCCAACCTAATCCCACTATAAGCTAAATTTAAGTTGGGTGGGCTAGCCAAGTATAGTTAGGCTAATCAGGTTGACTTGGGTTGTGTCATGCATAATAGGTTAAATTGAGTTGAACAAGAATTTTAAGATATGGAAAGCATTTGAGATATTTTTATTGAATCAATATGTGTTGATTTGAGGCCTAATCATTTATAACTTCAATGATACACTTACACATAATTTGAAAGATTAAAAACAATTATATAAACAAGTGACTTTCATGAAACATAATATGAGTTATATTTAACTATATATTAGGTCGGGTCAGGTTAAGTGAGGTTCAGGTTGGGTTGAAGTTAACTCCCAACCTAACCCTACTTCAGGTTGGGATAGGATTTTTGAAGCCCAAACCCAATCCATGTTTATAAAACTTAACCTGACCATACCCAATGAGTAGCTTGTGCAGTCAGGCTGAAGTTGAGCCTGACCCCAATTCCACCCCAAAGTAGAGAAGTGTATCAAGAACCTGAGTGCAGTTTAAAAATAAAACTGCATTTTATTTGTGAAAGAGCTTTTCTTTTTCCAAGAATTTGAGACATGAACTTTCACCCCATGTCATGTGAAATTTTTGGGAAATTTAACTGATTATCAAAATCAACGTATGTCCTGGAATCTACCATCCAAGTTCTGAAGTATCAATTGTTATTACTCAGGGGTGTGGATGCATCAATTAAAGACGGTGGGGGTTTAACTGCTTTGGAAAGGGCAATGGAACTTGGAGCAGTAATTGATGAGGAATTGCTTATGTTGCTTCTGGGAATCATTGATGCAGGCAACTTTCAGCATCAGAGTTGGCCTTTTTGGTATGTCTCTTTTACTCTTCTTTCTCTTCACATAATGCAGAAGTCTACCATTTATTATGAATTTAATGTAACATCACAGATTATTAAAAAGTAACCAATCCCAAGTAAAATGACAGAAGAACTCAGATTTCTATTGTATACAAGGCCCACAATATTAGACCCCAGTCATGAAAAATCGAAGTGTGGACTGAATGATTGAGATTTCCACTAGTCTTTTATGCCATTCCATAAGTGCAGTGCATCACTATTCATTTCTGCATATTCTACTTTTAACTTTTAAAATGCAATGATTGAGCACTGCTTCTGCATAGAACACTGAACTATAATTTTTGGTTGGCCTGCTGCCTGTAGTCATCTATATGCCCACACGAACAGGTGTAACATCAAAATAAGAAGAATATTAAGTGACTGTCTCCTTTGCTCCCAAACATTTAAGAAAATTTTGAAGGAAAATAGGTTGAGATTTTGTAACCTGACAAGTAGATGGAAAATTACTTTCTGAATATGGTCGTTGTTAGTGTCATACTGCATACAATGCCCAAAATTGCTTATGTTGCCTAAACGAGTACAGCAAAGTGCTTTTTCTTGTGTTAAACAGATCATGTTTTATCATGTTAATTGCTAGTCTTACCTAATTCATTGAAGATGACACGATGCTTTGTACTGCTGTCTTTGCAGGGGACAGTGTGACGCTTATCCATCAATGGCTGCAAGGTTTCATGGTCCAGCAATTAGAACAGGCCCTGTCTTACTGACTGATCGATACCATGCTGCTGGGTCAATGTTCAAGGATTGCAGCGCTACTTCAGCAAGGCAGTTGGAGAAGCACTACCTGCAGAGTCATGTATCACCAATGATTTGTTGATTTATACATTAAGATTTTTATGTTCACCGAGAAGAGCATTGCAGTTGTCTCAAGCTTTCCTTTCTAATTTTATCTTGTATATTCTACCGAAGCATAGCAATATTCTTGCTCTTGGTAATTATATTGATGGAAGGAGAATGTCCTTCTGAAAAGAATTGTTCTGTCACAACCTAATTATAACATCTGTACCATTTCTGTAACTGAAGGACAAGCTGCTGAATTATGGATATGACCTGTTTCCCTTTGATGAAGATTGATGATTCTGTTGGTCGTAAGCAGCAGTATCTGCATACATGACAGGTATCAAGAAAGGAACTAAGATATGTTTGATTTTTTCCCCTCTCTCTCTCTCTCTCTCTCTCAGAGAGAGAGAGACTGGGTGTCATCACAATGGAGTAATTTAAAAACGTCTCATAACAGGATGAGGCTCTTACCTATTAAATGTCACGGGTGGTTGGCTTCGTATTGCATTTCAAATTAGTAGAAGCATAGACTAATCATGGATATTAAATATGGGGTTTTCATGGATTGCCAGATTAGTATTTAGTGATATATATCTGAACATGCTGAAGGCGAAATAGCCTCTTTTTTTTAGAGAGAGAGAGAGAGAGAGAGAGAGAGAGAGAGAGAGAGAGAGTTCATAATCAAGTTTTCAACCTAGTTGCTAATGTGTCTTTATGAAGTTTCTAAACTATTTTTGGTTTTTTTTTTATTTTTCGCGTCATTTTAATGAACTTTAAATTGTCTCAGTGCGAGTAGAAATTTGTAAACTAATGTAATACTAAAACTATATAACTAGCCTGAGCTCACGTTCACCATGTTCGAAGCTGAATCTGCTCAGTTGAAATTGGAAAATAAGGGTTCAAAGAAACCACTAAAAATTATCCACTTCGTTTAAAATTACTAACAAATCATAATCACACGCCTGAAGGGATTCGTTTCTTGATTTCACCTAATCATATTTATACTTAAATCCTTCGAATCTAATTCACCTTTCAATTTCGCATGTGATTTCCCATTGCTCACAGAGATTTGGAACATGACGATATTCTTCGGATTCCCAACGAATGGATTGGATTGTACGGCAGCAATCTCTCTCGTTCATTATAACCCCCCCATCCGCCGTTCGGGCGAAATTCTAACATCGTTGTGTTTTTCTTTTGACGGTGATCTCTAAAGAAATGGAAGGTCAAGATGGCTCGATAGATGACCAGCGTGCCCAGTTGATCCTTGTTCCGATGGCGGAAGGCCTCTGGAGTCTGGATCCATCTCCACCACCAGCACGTCAAGTAATCGACTAGACTGCAAAGTTGACGCAAAACCAAACCAAACTGTGATTTTGGTTTGAATCCTCTCTCTCTCTCTCTCTCTCTCTCTCAATTTGATTATAATTTAAAGATTTGTGAAACCACAAAATCGGTTCTTGACTTCATTTTGGATTTATGAGAAACCTATACAGATCAAGCCAAATCAAGCTGTATATATATATATCATGTAGGCTTTCAATCATGCTAAAATTAAAGTTGAGATGCTTTATTTTTGTTTACTCTAAATAATCAGACAGCATATAAAATTTGTTATTAAATTCAATTCATATTCATCTAAAATAGGTTCTGTTGCCGCCGGGATCCGTCCTCCGACTCGGGTACAGTCGATCTCCTGGGGCGGACCTGCACACAAGTCCTCACGCGAGAGGGGTTGGGGGTGGCCCTCTGCGGAAGACCCTTCGACGCTCAAGTCAGTGGGGGAAATCGGCGATCAATCAGAAAACGGAGAGGTGGATCTCTCCGGGGAGTCTCTCCAGGGGCGGCCAATCGGGAGCTCTAGAGGGGAGAGCACCGACGAGCAGCTGGTGAGAGTGGGAGAGCGAGAGTGAGCGCATACCTGAGGGAATCTGGGAGTGTCATATTTATAGGTTGTCACCTGGATCTTAAGCGCCTTCTGAAAGGTTCGAAGGTTGTTAGGATACGGAGATGGATCGAATCAGGCCGTTGTGGGGCCGTTGGGATCCATATCTTGTTTGTTAAGGGATCGACGGCTAGGAGAGCTCCTTGACGGCTTGGGATCTGGTAGGTGCGTAGGTCCCAGGTAGCCGTATTAGGTTCTAGACCACTCTTCAACATAATTCTTTACCTGAGATGCTGTTACGATAGGTCTAGGCTCTCCTGCGCTAGGCTCCGCGGGGGTGAGTATCGGATCATGGATCGCTCGGGAAAGACGAGCTATGGAAGCTCGAGGGAGCCAAGCTACGGGAAGCTCGGGGAGCCGAGCTACGGAAGCTCGGGGAAGACGAGCTGTGGAAGCTCGGGGGAGCCGAGCTATGGAAGCTCGGGAAGCCGAGCTGTGGAAGCTCGGGGGAGCCGAGCTATGGAAGCTCGGGGGAGCCGAGCTACGGGAAGCTCGAGAAGACGAGCTGTGGAAGCTCGGGGACATCATGGCGGGCGAAGGGATGGGGTCGGTCTTAGCCTCCTCGCACGAATATTGATGCAATAACAATTTTACCCCCCAACACATGCCCTCCACTCCCTAGTTCGAAGCGCAGGTTCGGGCATAGGGAGTATAAGTCCAGGTGGCACGCTTTGGATGGGACGATCTGGTTTAGACAGCCCGCGCAATGATGCCCTAATTAATGCAGCGAGGTCATCATGCCTTCATGGGTAAGGCTCCTCCAGGGGCGACGGTTGGGGAAACACCACGTAGCAAATCTCGATTAACGCATTTATCGAGGCGGTTCCAGACGCCTCGGGCGAAGCGCCTCATCTTCTTAAGATGGCTTCCTTAGGAGGGAGCAAAGCGATAGCAGCGCTGTATCTGTTTGCAATATCCTCTCATTCTGTTTCCTGGAGAGTCTCGTCTTCTGCGACGTTTGCCGTTTTGCCTGGTGCTTTTTCTGGCTAGGATGATGATGAGCCCCGATGACGTAGCTACGGAGATCGTTGCTGAGGATGTGGGAAGGATTCGCCAGAGGTATGGCATACCCCCAGATGTCGTTCTGTGATTGCCGGGACCTGAGCACAGGGTCTCGCGAGATCTGGAGCATGGGGTCTTCATTTACGAAGATAGCTTGAAAGCAGGCCTCCGGTTTCCTCTCCATCCCTTGGTGAAGGAAATCATGACTCATTACAACATCTGTCCGGCGATGGTGGCCCCAAATAGCTGGCGGAGTATCATCGGATTCATCTCAATGTGCCATCAGATTCAGATCATCGCCACTCTCCCTCTTTTCCGCGCCTGCTATCATCTAATATCCGGGAGGAAATCAGAGTGGCCTTACATCGGACCTCGGAGGTCCTTCAGAACGATTGTGGATAAGCCGTCCTCCATAAAGGGATGGAAGAGTCGATTCATCATCGCTGAGGGGAACATTGGTTCCGACTTCCCTTGGAGATGGAAAAATTTCGTCCGGGATGTGGAAACGCATCCAGTTTTGTCCGAGCAAGAGGAGAGAGATTTGGACGTCCTCCGCAACGGCCAGGTGTTCTCGGCCAATGATTTGCTATCGGAGGGTGCTCTTTTTGCGGCCGGGCTTAGTCCTCTGGACCCGCAAGGTGAGTCCTCCCTTTCGTCTTCTCCGTTGTTTGTTATCCAAGCGAACGTGTTTGGATTTAATTGTATACTTTCCGCTCTTGCAGCCAAGAGGTCCGCGTTGTCAAGTCTTGTCAAGAGGAAGAGAGGCAAGCGCCCAGGAGAGAGCAGCGGCGCGGAGAGAAGTAGGCCCAAGAAGAGGGCTCATACTTCCGTAAGATACTCGCCGGATGTCGGAGTGACCACGACGGGAGCGTCGGAAGCAAGGGAGGATTTGAGGAGGACAGCTGGGATCCCTTGTCCCCTTGTGGTGGAACTATCGGATAGCTCGGATGAGATTCCATTGGCTCATCCGGCCGCATCCCCTTTGAAAGATGAGCTGGCGACGGATTCGACGGAAATCGTCGTTTCTGGGGGGCTTTCCCCAACCGCGGGTTTACTCCCGACCTCAGTAGGAGAGGAAGAGGGAGCGGCCGCAGTTGGTGAGGTTCGCGGCGAGCTCCTTCTTGGGCCCTTTTCGAGAGAGTCCGGGGGTAGCGACGTTGGGTCGCCCGTAGCAGTTCAAAAAGCAAGCCGGATAGAGGTTTCGGCAAAGCCTGCAGAGGAGGTGCAGGTGACTGTGACCGAAGGAGATGGGTCGGAAGAGGGAGCACAGCGAGATGAGAGCCCCGCAATGGAGACTCCTTCAAGAAGGGTTTTGGGGAGGCTGGTGCTTGGGTTGGCCGAATTATCTGAGGAAGCTCAAGCCAGAGTTCTGATAGAAGAGGCTGGAAAGTTGAAGGCTTCTCAGTCGGAGGTCGCCCGGGTTGATCCCTCGGGTGGAGACGGCCAGCCCAGTAGCTCGAACATGGGCGTTGAGGAAGCGTTTTCTGCTTTAATGAGGTCGGCCTTGTACCCAGGTGCAGATCCCTCGGCGGACAAGTTTGCGGACTTGGAGTTGGTTGATGCCGCGTTCGGGCAGCAGGGCGTGGCCGAAAGTGTCCATCTTCTTCCCGACATTGACAATCCGACCCTCATGAAGATGACACGGGCCTACGCCTCGCGGGTGAGTCACCACTCTTGGGTGGTGGATACTTTCCGGTTGACTTGATTGCATATTCTTACTCATTTTTTATCCTGTAGAGTGTTTTGCTTTCTCGGGCGATGTGCTGGCGTTTGAGTTTGGCGACGGGGGCCAGCGTTCAGGCCAGGAGAGCCAGCGCCGAACTCCGATCGCGAGTAGAGGCGTCCGAGAAGTTCGAGGAACTCCTGGCCACTAGCAACAAAAGTTTGGCAGGGATGAAGGCGTCGTATCAGGCCGCCCTAGCCGAAGCATCTAAGCAAAAGCGTAAAGTGGAGGAGTTGCAGGGGCTCCTGGTGAAGAACGACGACGCGTGCTTGGAGTTGGCTCGAGTTAAGTCAAAGCATTCTGAGGAAGTGGCGGCGATGCAGAAGAACATAATGAGAGTCTGGGCCGGCTGGGGAAGGAGGCCGCCGACGAGAGAAAACGCTTGGCCAGAATGCTTGATGAGGTAGAGGAGAAGCTGTAGCGCGATTGCGAAGTCGCTGACTTGAGAGTCAGCGCTAAATGGCACGAGGGATGATAGCCCGGCTGAGTGACGAGCTATCCCAAGCCCGGGGAGAGGTCGAAGATAAGCAGTTGAAAATTAACACTCTCCAAGAAAGGGTCGAGTTGGTTAGGGCCGATAAAGCGAGGGCCAGGGGTGAGGCCGAGGAGCTGACCAAAAGCTTGGCCCAACAAAAGGAGGAGGTACGATCCTATTCCCTTTTTTAGTTTCCTTTGTTGGTTCCTCATGGCGCCGACTGATTCTGGCTTCGCAGATGGCAAAATTAGAGCTGGACAATCGGGCTTTGCAAGTGAGCTTGCGTCTAGCCGAGGTAGGAGTTCGGAACTTGAGGCGTGGGCCGAGTTCGAGGAGAAAACCATTTTTCTGCAGGCTCAGGTCGTGGAAGCTGAGAGGCAAGTTGCCTTATTGCGGAGCCAAGTGGCCGAGGCTGAGATGCAACTCGCCATGCTCAAGGGCGAACAGGACGTAATTGGTACTGACGCCTTCCAACTCGGAGTGGAAGAATGCAGAGACAAGATATCCAGCAAGCATCCAGAATGGGATCTCTCTTTCCTGGATGCTGAAGCTCTTGACGCTGGTGACTCCGGGGGTGAAGAGGAGGATGAGTACATCGACGCTTCGGATATCGACTTTGGTGCCGCCCTGGGTCCCAGCGAGGCCGCAGCTTCTGGAGGACATTCGCAGACTGCCGTCGAGGAGGCTAAGATATTCGAGAAGGGCGAATCAAGTTATGCCTCTGCAGATGTAATTGGGGATTCTCCCAGAACTGACGCGGTTCCCGACCTTTAAAAAGTCATTTTTACGTTTTGCTTCCCGAGCTGTAACTCTGCCTGACGTTCTTTAATGAATGAACTTTCTACTTCATTTGAGTGCTTTTTCTTGGGCGGTCCTTCGCTCCAAATTTTTCCCCAATCGCAAGCGACTTATGGCTTGTTGGCGCTATTTGGTCGTTTTTATCTCAGGATCGAGGGAACGCATTGACTGGGTCCAAGGCGGAGCGATAGCCTTGTCTGGTGAACCGAGAGATGATCTGGTTCGGTTCATGTTTGAGCGATGCAATAGATTAATTAAAACTTGAGGAACGAAGCAGGTCGGTTAAGGCCGACGGATAGGGTAGGTCGGCTTGGGCCGACGGACGGAATAAGTCGGCTAGGGCCGACGGGTGAGGTAGGTTGGCTAGGGCCAACGGCAAGGTAGGTCGGCTAGGGCCGACGAGTGAAGTAGGTCGGCTAGGGCCGATGAGTGAAGTAGGTCGACTAGGGCCGACGAGTGAAGTAGGTCGGCTAGGGCCGACGGCAAAATAGGTCGGCTAGGGCCGACGAGTGAAGTAGGTCGGCTAGGGCCGACGAGTGAGAGTGGTTACCCAAGTGGCGACATATGGCGGGATTTTGTGTCGGTGGCTCGAGGGCCGATGGCTGGAGCAGGTAGATTTTTTGCTTGGATCGGTTTAAATACCGATGGGGGGTCCGGTTATCGTTGGCCATTTCATTCGACGACCTTTGCTAGCTTGATACGAGCTTGCGCCGACGGAATGGCTTCCAAGGATGGCGGAAGGTCAACCGGAGCACCAGCCGACGATGCCAACACTCGCTGGGGGGCTCGCAGGAGCCGCACTTAGACCGTTGTCGACGGGGAGGTCCTGGCCTCCTTGTTGGCGAGTCGACAACGACTCCAGGAGGCGACCGAACAATATGTGGTCGCTTCCACCAGGAAGATCATGCACCTTCGTGTGGTTAACGATCGCTTAGAGAGGCGCGTGGCGTCTCTCCAACAGCAGGCGGGTAGCCTTGCGGCGGATCAGGGATAATGGTCGGCGGTTCCGGGAGACAATGGTGAGCCCCTGTGAGGGCTGATGTATTTTTCGTTTCTTTTGTCACTTCCTTTTTCGGTAAATGAAAGAATAGTTTGCGTAGCCCTCGCGTTCATTTTCGTTTTGAGATGTTCAATTTTGTTGCACAAGTTCTTTGAGCAATTAACTTCCTTGGGGAGCAGTCGACGAACAATCGGTTTTCGTGCTTTTTGCTGCCCTGCCAGCGCTCTGCCGTTCCGCAGGTAGATCGATTTTTATTTCGCCGGAGTTGATGATACGGCTCTGTGGTGAGCAAAAAGCTGCTTCGGCGCTTTCTGGAAGGCTTTTATGGCATTGGTCTTTTTTCATGCAGGTCGTTTTGGCGTATGGCGCACGCACCCGTTTACCATTGGAGGATGTTACTTTCGTAGGATGATCTCCTGAACCTGTCAGTTTTCGTAAGATCAGTGGGCGATTCTTTGCGTTTAATAATCGTGATTCGGGATCAAAAGGAAATCTTTGCATGCGTCATGGTTCAGGCGATGGGCTCGGCGCGCAGCGGGGTGCTGCTTTCATCCTGGGAGGCCACGTGGAGGCATGGCCCAGGTGTTTTGAATCTCGGGGCTTCTGGCCTTGGTAGCTGTTCCCGATTCATTTTTGCCTATAAAAAAGGGGGAAGAGGGGTCGTGTTAGGTCATCCCCAAAGTTTCCTTCCCCATTGGAGTTTCCGCCATGCTCATTTCTCTGGTGTTGTGAGTGGGAGGGTTGAGCTTTCCTTTCATAAGCCCTTCGCCTCCTGATAGCTGGGGCGATGAAGGAGTTGCTGAAGAGTGGTTCACCCTTAGGGGATGAGCCCCGGAGATCATATGGAGAGCGCACAGGAGGGGCGCAGAGATCACACGGAGAGCGCACATATGTGCTTCCTGTATGACCTTTGTGGTTCCCCCTTGGGGATTTACGGTAGGAAGTGTACGCGGGCTCCCCATGGGTTGAGTGAATTTTGCCTCCTCCCCTGGTTTGGATCCCTGGGCTTGCCCGCCTGGGGAATCTTTCGCCACATGGGGAGGGGGTAAATTGTGTCCCCCGCAGGTACCTTGCCTTTTAGTTTGGGCAAGGTGGGGCGGTACACACTCGGTTTGGGAGAGCATTCCGACGCCAGGGTCCGCGGGCTTCCTACCTGCTCGCCGGGGGGCCTCTTGGTTGGGTGGTTAGGGGTGACATTCCGTCCATCCTTTACAATCACCCTGATATCTCGGTTGGGTCGCCGAGATATCATTATTTACCGAAGCTGGCCGCAACGGTTAGTCCATGTCGCCCGCCCATTATCAGCTCGAGCTGACTGTTTGCGGTTTATCTGGTTTGTTGGTCCGGACGCCGGAGCATCACAGTTGCCCCGGTCTGCTTTGGAGCAGTTGCCCGAGTTTTATGCTTGTTTTTATTTTATGCATTTCAATGCTCTTGTAACGCCTCTTAGGCATTTGTAATTGGCTTCGATGGCAACGAAATAAAGAAAGTTTTGCTCTGTTTCTCAACCTCTATTTCTCCTGTGCCAAGTTGCTGTTGCTGGCCATGGGATGCAAGGACGTCCCATTCGTTTTTAGGCAAGGATCCCGCGCTATCCGAACTAGTCGGGGCTTGCAAGCTGCCCTGGTCCAGATGGAGGTTTAGAGGTTGTTTGGTGGCAGAATACGTTCCTTAACTTGGACCGAAGCTCGGAGATTCATGCCTCGTCCCCATTGGAGTTTGAATATTTATGGCTCGGCCCTGCCGAGGTTCGGAGAATGGTTGCTCGGCCCTGCCAAGGTTTGGAGATTTGTTACTCGGCCCAGCCGAGGTTCGGAGGATTTGTTACTCGGCCCAGTCGAGGTTCGGAGATTCGGGGCTCGGAGAAGTGACTTAGTCGCCACCATGAGTCATAATGCTAGGTCCCTGCGGTGTTTGGTGAGGGGCGTCAAGGTGGAACGGGCGGTACATGGTCACGCCCTCCATTTATGACGCGACCCCTCCCGAGGGGACGAATTACTGTCAGGCGCTGGGATTCTTTCTTTCTCATGCTTTCCGAGAGGCGGCCAGCTTAAAAGAGCTTGGGAAAGTGTTGGGAGCATTTATTACGGGGGGCCGGCAGATTGGGAGGTACTCCGTTCCCAGGGGGGTCCCCGAGCAGTCCGTCCGCATTACCGATTTCGCTCGGGATGGGGCACGACCTTTCAGATCTGCCAGTTAAAGCGATGGTACGTGGCGAGTTATCATAGGTCGGTGGTTACGGCCCGACTGATCGAAATACTCGCTTGACAAGTATAAATACGGACGGGGGGTGCTGGTTTTTGTCACCCCTTTGGTTCAGTTTCGGAATAGTTTTCGTCATGGCTTCTCAAGGAGGAGAGCGATCATCTGATGATCTAAGGGCGGCGATCAACGGTCTGTTGCATCCGAAGGGGGGCCGTCCCACCATTACAGTCGACGGGCTAGCCTTGGCGTCGGCCCTCGCGAGCCGCCAGCGGCTCGAGAGGGTCGTTGAAGAATACGTCGACGTTACCACGAGGGAGGTCAAGGCTCTACGCCGGGTGGCGGACCGACAAAAGGAGGAAATAACGTCACTCCACCAGCAAGTCGCCGAGCTTTCCCAACGCCTGGAGGACTTGCTGGCTTCGGGAGTGACAGCGAGCCCTAGCAAGGGCTTCTTCTTCTTTTTCTTTTCTTTTGCCGCCGTTGTCCTTCCCTCCTTTTTAATTAATGAATACAAAGTTTCATCACATTGTGCATTCTGTTGTTCCCAGAGCATTTGCGAACGTTGGTTGGGTTTTTCCGGCCACCCAAGTTCGAGCCAGGTCTTGTGAGACCACGGTCGGGTTTAATTAGGGCGCGCAAGCCACTCGAATCCGGACGTAGCTTAGGGGGACACTTAGGTCGGTCGGGGCTTATGAGCTACCCAAATCCAAGCTAAGTTATGCACCTTGTTTAGGTCGGCCGGGGCTTATGAGCTGCCCGAATCCGAAACAAGTTTTCTTAGGGGGCCACCGGTCTCTGCTCGGACCGGCGGCGGACCTAGGCGATCCTTTAGAAGGAGTCCCTTTACATCCTCCGGAGCATCAGGAGGTCTTTGTTTTCGTATTTATTTATAGGGTATTCGAGAAGTCACCCTGCTTCAAATGATGTCCTGGGGTGCGGCTAAGGCGCGAGGTCTTTGCTCCTTCGGTCGATGGTTCGGCAGTCGGACGTGACCAGGGCGCGAGAGTGTCACCCGGCAGGCCCGAGGAGCTTAATAGCTAAGGTCGCTCCCTGGCTTTGGCCAAGGTTTGAGCGGCAGGGTGTAGTCCTTGGCTTTGGCCAAGGTTTGGAGAATTTGTTGCTTGGCCCTACCGAGGTTCGGAGGATTTGTTGCTCGGCCCAGCCGAGGTTCGGAGGATTTGTTGCTCGGCCCAGCCGAGGTTCAGAGAATTTCTGTTCAGATAGGTAACTCGGTCATGCCGAGGATTGGTGAGCAGCACCTGTTTCTTTTCGCAATCTTTGGCAATGTAATGCATGATGATTCATGTTGTAAGTTACGAAAACACGTGCCGACAGGAAGGTATAATAAGGTATATCAAAATGGACTTATAGAGGACATACCCTATTGATAATACTTACGGAGATTGTCCGAGTTCCACATCCGGGGGACAGACTTTCCGTTTAGATCTTGCAGCTTGTAGGTTCCCGGTTCGATGATCTCCGCTACTTGGTATGGGCCTTCCCAGTTTGGTGCCAGCTTTCCTTGTTCTAGCGGTTTGGAAACAGAGGCTTTCCGGAGAACAAGGTTGCCAGGCAGGAAGGCTTTCCCTTTGACTCTGGAGGCGTGGTAGCGGGCCACCCTTTGTTGATAGGCAGCCACTCTGATCCGGGCCTTCTCTCTAATCTCCTCTATCAGGTCGAGGTTGGTACAGAGCTGTTTGTCGCTAGCTTCCTCTGAGTAGCTTTCCACCCGCAGCGAAGGGAGGCCTATCTCTACAGGGATAACAGCCTCCGTGCCGAAGGCCATTCGGAATGGGGTTTCACATGTCGGGACTCTCGGGGTGGTGCGGTAGGCCCATAGGACATGGTGCAACTCATCCGCCCACCTGCTCTGGGCTCTGGAAAGACGAGCTTTGATCCCCTGAAGCAGGGTCCTGTTGGTCACTTCGGCCGCTCCGTTGGCTTGCGGATGCTCGACCGAGGTGAGGTGGTGACGGATTCCGTGCTCTTCGCAGAACTGGCGGAACTTAGGGTTGTCGAATTGCTTGCCGTTATCGGTGATTATAGTATGTGGGAGGCCGAATCAGCAGACGATGGACCTCCATACAAAGTCTCTGGCCCGTGCCTCGGTTATTTGTGCAACCGCCTCCGCCTCGACCCATTTAGTGAAGTAGTCGACGGCGACAAATAGAAATTTTCGCTGCCCCGTGGCAAGCGGGAATGGGCCGAGGATGTCCATCTCCCATTTGGCGAAGGGTCAAGCGGAGGATATAGGAACCAGGTCGGCGGAGGGGAGCCTTTGAATGCTTGAGTGCCTCTGGCATGGGTCGCAGGCTCGGACTAGATCGTCTGCATCCTTCTGCATAGTCGGCCAGTAGTAGCCTTGTCGCAGCACCTTGTGGCATAGGGACCGGCTTCCCAGATGGTTGCCGCAAATCCCTTCATGCACTTCGCGGAGAGCATAATCTACTTCGGACGGGCGGAGGCATCTGAGCAGTGGCATAGAGGACCATTTATAGAGTTGATCGTCGATCAACAAGTAGTGGGTGGCCTACAGCTTTAGCTTTCTAGCCTCTCTCCGGTCGGGTGGAAGCGACCCTTCTTTGAGATATTTCAGAATGGGATCGAACCATGATGGTTCGGCTTCAACTTGCATTATTCGGTCGGCTTCCGCGATGCTGGGCTTCTCCAGGGTCTCCAGGTGGAACTTTTGTTCGGCGTCCATTGATTCCGCGATCGCCAATCGGGACAGTAGGTCGGCGCGGGCATTCTCGGATCTGGGAATCTGAGTGATCTCAAACTCGGAAAAATGGGGAAGCAGGCTCCGCACCTCTTGAAGATATCGAACCATGTTCGGCTCCCGAGCTTCAAACTCTCCTCGTACATGGCCAGCCACTAGCTGCGAGTCGGTGAAGGCGTTAAGTTTTTCCACCTTCAGGTTGCGGGCGATTCGGAGACCGGCCAGCAGGGCTTCGTACTCAGCTTCGTTGTTGGAGGTCGGGAAAGAGAACCGAACGCCATATTCAAAGATTGCCCCCTTCGGGCTGGTGAGTACCAGGCCAGCACCGGAGCGATGAGCATTAGATGACCCGTTGACATGGAGGAGCCACCGGGCTCCAGATTTTGGTTCTTCGGGGGAGTCTGGGGTGGAACCGTCCTCCGGAATGGTACACTCGAGGAGGAAGTCGGCTAGCACCTGAGCTTTGATGGCTGGGCGAGGCTAAAGTGGATGTCATGCTCGCTCAACTCGACGGCCCACTTGGTCATTCTTCCTGATGTCTCGGGACGGTGGACTACCGCCTTGATGGATTGGTCGGTCAGGACCATCACAGAATGTGCTTGGAAGTACAGTCGCAGCTTTCGAACTGAGATGATCAAGGCCAACACCATTTTTTCAATCATGTTATATCTTGTCTCCGTATCGCGGAGCAGCCTGCTGACATAGTAAATCGGCTTTTGGACCTTGCTTTCCTCTCTGACCAGCACCGAACAGACGGCACCTTCTGAAACAGCCAGATACAAGAACAGGGTCTCGCCCGGGCTTGGACTGCTGAGGAGTGGAGGCGAGCCGAGGTATTTCTTGAGATCTTGAAATGACTTTTGGCACTCAGGGGTCCACCGGAAGTTCTTAGCCGACCGGAGGGTTTTGAAGAAGGGGAAGCATCTCTCGACCGAATGCGCCATGAAGCGGTTGAGGGCCGCTATCCTCCCAGTTAGGTGCTGGACCTCTTTAATGGATGCCGGGGGCGCCATTTGTTGGAGAGCTTGAATCTTCTGGGGGTTAGCTTCGATGCCTCGCTGGGAGACCATGAAGCCGAGAAACTTCCCGGAGTTAATGCCGAAGGCGCATTTGGTCGGATTGAGCCTCATCCCATACTTGCGCAGCATTGCAAAGCTCTCTGAGAGGTCCTCGACATGCCGCGATGCTTCTTTGCTCTTGACCAGCATGTCGTCCACATACACCTCCATGTTTCGGCCGATTTGCTCCTTGAATACTTTGTTAACCAGCCTTTGGTAGGTGGCACCTGCATTTTTAAGACCAAAGGGCATGACGCGGTAACAGTAAGTACCTCGGTCGGTTATGAAGGTGGTCTTTTCTTCATCCTCGGGGGCCATCCGGATCTGATTGTAGCCTGAATAAGCGTCCATGAATGACAGCATTTGGTGACCTGAGGTGGCGTCCACGAGCTGGTCGATCCGGGGAAGAGGGAAGCTGTCCTTCGGGCAGGCTTTGTTTAGGTCGGTGAAGTCGATGCAAATCCTCCACTTGCCGTTCGACTTCTTCACCATGACGACATTTGATAGCTAGCTTGGATAATTTACCTCCCGGACGAAGTTTGCCTTGATGAGTTTGTCTACTTCTTCTTCAATGGCCTTTTGTCGTTCCGGGGCAAAGCTCCTCTTCTTTGCTTGACGGGCCTGTGCATCTCATCCACGTTGAGACGATGGATGAGAACCTCGGGGCTGATCCCTGGCATGTCAGAGGCGGACCAGGCGAAGACGTCAGCGTTGCTTCGGAGAAACCTGATCAATCTGTGCCGAGGTTCGCCCTTGAGCAGCGACCCGATTTTTATGGTTCGGTCGGGACGAGCCTCATCCAACGGCACCTCCTCCAGTTCCTCTGCTGGTTCTCCTCGCTGTTCAACGAAGTCCTCCTGAGCGTCTAGCCCGTCAACCTTCGACACTTTGGACTGAAGGCTGGTAACAAAGCATTGCCGAGCCATGGCTTGACTTCCTCGAACAACTCCGACTCCCTGTTTGGTGGGGAATTTCATGGACAAGTGTGGGATGGAGATAACTGTCCTGAGGGACATTAGGCCGGGCCTGCCGAATATTGCGTTGTATGGGGACCTGAGTTTGGTCACTAGGAAGTCCGTGTAGATAGTGGCCACAAGGGGCCAGGCTCCCGCACGGACCGTCAGGGTGACGACCCCTTCCGAGATGATGACGTCGCCTGTGAATCCCATTAGGGTGGAATCCACGGCTCGAAGGTTTTCCATGAGTAGTTTCATCTTGGCAAACACATCGAGGTACAGAACATTCACCGAACTTCCACTGTCAACAAGGATCCGACTTACATCATAGTTATTCAAATTGAGGGATACAACTAATGCATCATCATGGGGGAACTGTATCCCTTGGAGATCATCGTCGGAGAAGGAGAGCTCGCCCGTCCGCGCCTTCTTTGGCGCTGGTCCTTCACCATCGTCCCTGGGGCTCGACCCGTCGGCCTCTTCGATCATATTGATACGGCCGATCACGGGCAGATTTGGTGGAGGAGGAGGTTGTTGAGGTTCGGGCTGGCGGTCACCTCCTTGTCCTGGCTCGGGCGCCCTCCTGAACTGATTCAGTCGTCCCCGCTGGATCAGCCTCTCGATTTCATTTTTCAGCTGCCAGCATTCTTCAGTATCGTGGCCGTGCTCCCGGTGGTAGCGGCAGTACTTGGTGGGGTCTCTTCGGGTCGGGTTCCCTCGGAGAGGAGCTGGCCGGGGGAGCTGGCGCTCTATTTCCATGAGGATCTGCGCCCGGGGCACGGTTAGTGGAGTGTAGCGATCGAATCGCCTGGGTGGGCTCTGGGAGTGATTCCTCGACGGCAGTGGGGGAGCTCTTTGGCGGCGAGGTGGACTCGGCCGATGGGCGGGACGGTGCCTATCGGGACCTTTGGGCTCCTTCTTCTTTGCCAGCTCAGCGCGGGCAACTCTCCGCGATTCTTCGACCCTGGCATATTTGTCTGCCAGGGCCATCATATCAGAGAGGTTAGGGGGGTAGCTGACTTCCATCGCCAGGTAGAAGTCGCTTTCCTTTGAGACTCCCCCCGCCAAGGCGGACATAGCCACCTCATGATTAAGGTGGTCCACCTCTAACATGGCCTTATTAAAACGGCCAAGATAATTTCTCAAGGACTCCCCCTCTCTCTGCTTGACTTCGGAGAGGCAGTCAGATCTTCGTCGGTGGCGACGACTGCTGACAAACTGGCCAATAAAAAGATGGCTCAGCTCGTCAAATGAATCAATGGAACCTGGCTTCAAGGCATTGAACCAGGTTCGGGCAGATCCTCTGAGGGTGGAGGGGAAAGCGCGGCAGAGGATCGCGTCGGATGCTCCGTGGAACATCATTATTGACCGGAAGCTGCTGAGATGGTCGTCCGGGTCAGAAGAGCCGTGGTAGGGTTTGACGGCCGATAGCTTAACATGGGAGGGAATCACTTCCTCCATAATCCCTTTGGAGAAAGGGATGCCCTGCTCCGCTTTGGGCTGAGGCGGATGGGCCTGCTTGGCAGCGTCCAGCTCCTGACGCATCTCCTGGATCTGCCGACGGATCTCCTCTTCAGCGGTCAGAGGAGGAGCTGGGCGAGAGGATCGCAGGGACGGCGTCGAATCATGGTGGAGGATACTGGGGAGAGGGACTGGGCTCGCCGAGATCTGGGAGGATCCCTGTCGTAGCTGCCTCGCGGGACTGGTTTGTCCCTTCTGGGTCGATGTGGGGGGTCCGCGGCTTCATGCAGACTGGAGGAGGAAGTTGCCGGCGAAGAAGGAATCGCGGCCTCCTTATGAAGGTGCGGAGCGGGAGGAGCTATGAAGCGCTCCTGGACCAGGTGAGTCAGGGCCTGGACTTGCTGAACTAGCGAGGCGAACTGGTCCTGGGTCACCGGGATGGCTGGCGGCGACGGGGTTTCAATTGGTGGAGGCTATGGCGCTACACTGCTCACCGGATCAGGCCTCTGGGAAGCGGCCTGGTCTTGGGCTTCAGAGGTTGCTCTTCTCCGATTGGCCATTAGAGAGGTTCTACTCCAGATCGAGATCCTTATCTCCTTTCTTCAAGTTTTAACGGGACTTGAGACCCTTCCTCTAGTGCCAATCTGTTGCCGCCGGGATTCGTCCTTCGACTCGGGCGCAGTCGATCTCCTGGGGCGGACCTGCACACAAGTCCTCACGCGAGAGGCGTTAGGGGTGGCCCTCCGCGGAAGACCCTCCGACGCTCAAATCAGTGGGGGAAATCGGCGATCAATCAGAAAACGGGGAGGTGGATCTCTCCGGGGAGTCTCTCCAGGGGCGACCGATTGGGAGCTCTAGAGGGGAGAGCACCGACGAGCAGCTGGTGAGAGTGAGAGAGCGAGAATGAGCGCATACCTGAGGGAATCTGGGAGTGTCATATTTATAGGTTGTCACCTGGATCTTGAGCGCCTTCTTGAAGGTTCGAAGGTTGTTAGGATACGGAGATGGATCGAATCAGGCCGTTGTGGGACCGTTGGGATCCATATCTTGTTTGTTAAGGGATCGACGGCTAAGAGAGCTCCTTGACGGCTTGGGATCTGGTAGGTGCGTAGGTCCCAGATAGCCGTATTAGGTTCTAGACCACTCTTCAACATGATTCTTTGCCTGAGATGCTGTTACGATAGGTCTAGGCTCTCCTGCACCAGGTTCCGCGGGGGTGAGTATCGGATCATGGATCGCTCGAAAAAAACGAGCTACGGGAAGCTCAGGGAAACCGAGCTGTGGAAGCTCGGGGGAGCCGAGCCACGAGAAGCTCGGGGAGACGAGCTGTGGAAGCTCGGGGACATCATGGCGGGCGAAGGGATGGGGTCGGTCTTAGCCTCCTCGCACGAATATTGATACAATAACGATTTTACCCCCAACAGGTTCAAACAGAACGGGGTAAATCGGAGCAAAACAAAACTGGATTTTTGGTTGAGTTTAGTTTACTAGGAAAGTCGATTCGATTTTGGTTTTAAGAAGTTGATTCAAACTCCTTTAGCTCCCAACCCAACAAAAAAAAAAAAAAAAAATCTTTAAATCAATCTGACCTGACCGTGCACCGTTCCTATCTCAGCTTTCTCCCTTCCCATTTGAACAGTTGTTCCTTCTGATTCTATCATGGCAGAAAAATAGTAGGGCCAGTCAGAAGGGGAGAAAAAACAAAGAGAAATGGAGAATGAAAAAAACCACCTACCATCTAAAAAATTATGTCAGAATTTGTTTCGGTACGACTCACCATTTGCTAATTATTTTTATTTCTAGTTTGCATAATATGCAACCCAAAATCACCAAGCAGCCTTATTTTCTTTCTTTCTTTCTTTCTTTCTTTCTTTTCTTTTTTTTAAAATAATTCAAGAAAAGTACTTTTGTACATTTTTTATTCGAACAATATCAAATGGTAGTGATCAAAAGTAGTGATAATTATTTTAACCAAAAATAATATTACATCAGACGGTTGCAGAAGCCAAAAGCGAGATTATTCAAGAAAGTTTCAAGAGCTTCCAAAATTTAATAAAAAGTTATTGAAAAAAGTCAAAAAAAAAAAAGAGAAGAAGGAAACATAATTTGATTTTACAAATCAAAGGAATGTTGAGAGCAACTATTAATACCATATTTTTGGTCTCATATTGGATGCATATGGTTCACCCAAAAGCTTTATTAAACGTTTTTTGCCTTATATCATGTTAACCAGCTAAATTGAAAATATTGAATCCGGCATTAACAAGAGAAGATCAAAAGTATATGAGAAAAAATAACAAGTATTTGGCTTAAAAGATGCATTTAATGCATTAAATACTAATAATGCCCTAAAAAAATCTCAAGCTAGAAATGAAACGGATGAAGAAGCGTGTTTCTTTGACCTGAGTTAACCTGTACAGACAAGCATTATCCAACTTCTGAGCTATTTTCTGCTCTGATAAAGTAGCATTGGCAAGAGGCCATTGGCAGACCAAATGAGCCTTTCCTGAGATTGTTTTGCAAGAGCTACCAATGCAACAGTTAAAAAAAATTACATGTGTGAAGAAAACTAAATAAAAGTTGCCATATTTAGATCAAAGACTGGATGCCAGGCAAAGAATTCCCTGTAGCGGTCGTATCAGACGCATCTAGCAGGAAGATTTTAAAGAACATGGATAACTTATCAAGAAGAAACATACCCTAATGTTGGTAGCCAACTAACCATGCCTTCAGAAACAACAGTCCATATGATAGAGATCTACATTTTAGAAGGTGAAATAGCAGAAAGGATAAAGATTGAAGAATAAACAGCATTTTCAACTATAGAAAAAAAGGCCTTTGGTACAAATTGGACAGCCTCTGTGCAAAAGAAAATGTCATGTTTGCAATTGCTATATAGATATCCTTTTCAGATGCATATAAAATGTTCCTCACTCTACCTTCAGGCCAGAGTTAACAAAAAAGGACGCAAATGTGAGCAGGGTTGAACCTCAGACTGCTGGTCATGCAGAATTCAGAAAAACATTTTTCTGGATGTAACAGAAAATAAAGACTATTCCCATTATGCCCATTGTCAGAGGTGGATTTAAAGTCAAATACTGAGATTCTGAGCAGCACCAATAAAACATCTCTTAGATTTATATAAAGAATTTCAGCATAATACTGATGATGGGAAATATCCTTCCATCAGCACCAGTTCTTGCACTGTTATGCAAAAATGTCTTTAACATGGCTAAGTATCTCAGGGATGCTTGATCCTAGAGCAACAGTCATAGAAAAATTTGAAGATCCTTTAAGATGTCTGAGTGCTCAAAAGTGGGAGAAACACTTGGTTTTTGGATTGAAATTGACTGCAATGTTGAGGCAAAAAAATTGGTGGCATATCTATTATCATGCTGCTTTTCATAAAGTATCTGGGAAAATCCTTGAACTGATGTTCCTATTATGCTGATCAGCTTATGCTTGAAGCATTGATTGACACCTTTGTCTTTTGAGGTAGTCAATCAATGCTTGATATATACATTGTTTATTCATATTATAGTAGCTTAAGATTTTAGAATCAATTCGTCAGTAAAGATGATATCAGAGGGTTGCTAAGCTCATGAATTTGATTTCATCCATACCAAATATTTATTTAATCAACCCAGCTGTCATCTTGACACTATTCTAGTCTGTCTGTGATCCAGCCCGCACAATATCTTGGAGCTGTTAAGCCTGACATATAGTGGTTACTCATTATCTGATAAGTTTTGGGGATTAAGTGGTTAGTTAATGCAGTCAACATCAAGAACCCCACTCCTCATATCTAAGTGACTAACACTTCTATTCTTAGTTACCAGTGATGGTTCTTCATTCTCCTAGTAGTGGTTGACTAAAGACCTAGAATTTAATCCCACCTTTAGGTAGTGTTTGATACCCCAAAAGCTATCCCTGGATAAATGTACGATAGCATTTATCCAGGGGATAGCTGAGGGAATAAGCACCTTTTTTAAATTACAAGTCTGCCATTAAGGGATAACTTTAGTTGTTCCTGGGTTCCCTAGGAAATAAGTTCAGGGGATAAACACGGATTATCCCCTCTGGTTAAACTTTTTCAGACCTATCCCCTCTAGCTATAGCATTTGGGGATAATGGGGGATATCCTTGGATATCCCCCCTTATACCCCATATCAAACATTGCCTTAGGGTTGGCTGGAAATTAATATTGTGAGAAAGCTGCCCCATGATACAGCCATGTAAAGGATGGAGAAAAAACACCTTAAGTGCAGGTTATGGTATGTAACATGGGGACCTTCTCCCTTTTCTATTCATTTTCAAAATCCTGATGCCATTCTTTAAAATTTCTTGATGGGTAAAAGGAGAAGGAACCAATGACCAACGTCTCCTCCCTACCTTTATTAGGAAATTTGACAGGAGGTAGTACATGGAGATTTTGTTTTGTTTGGCATGGTCGAAAAGCGACACAGGCATTTTTTCCCCTTCTTTTCCTTTCCTTGAGCACCATCATTTCAAAAGAGAGGGGGGGGGTTGTTGTCCATCCTAACCTAAATATATTCCTTTATAAATTTTATGTGAAGTGACCAAACACTTGGCTAAGAGCTTTTTGTTTTACCCTAAGAATCCTGTAGCCTCAGAAATGTGCAATATATCAGAAAATATCTGCTGTCACTTAATCAAATGTATTTCACATTGATCATCTGGGGATGATCCAAGCAGGTCGGGCACAGTTTAGATGTCAAGGACAGTGGATAAGGCTATTATTCTGCCAAAAACAGAGCAAAAAAAAAAAGAAGCAGAGTAAATAGGCTAAGACTATGCAGGAAATGTGAATAAAGTTAGAACATGTAAATAAAAATTCCAAAAGTGAAATTGGAGTGACTTTATTTAACAGAAGCTTGGAATTGAACAAAAAAATTGAAACCTTTTGAGTGAGTGAATAACATGATGTATTGCTATTGTTAGTTGAATGCACAGAGGCTATATCTATTAGTACACCATCCTTCACTCAAGACTATGAGCTGCATACAGTCAAATCAGAGAGAGAAATTCAATCAATTTCCGTGATCTTCGCACCATGTTTTCCCCTTCGTTTTGCCCTGCACACACCAGAGCTAGCAAATTTGATGCTCCTTTCCTTTGTCTCCTTCAGCTTATCTGAACTTCTGCACCCTGGAAAAGATTGACATTTGTCGACTTCAATATTTTTGGCTTTCTCACGTCTGAATTTTCTACATGGTTTTTGAAAGAGATGACCAGCTCCACAGAGATGGCTAAAGTAGTGACGAGGATTGATGTAACAGAACGATGAAGAAACAATTCCAGTGACAACTGATGGCTGGATAATACTCAAAAATTTCTCTAACTCAATGAAGCATGAATGTTCAGAATATGGAACAGAATAGGTATATTGATGAATCTTTCTTGGAGGTTGTATCTGATTTCTGTCAAGCTGTATTTTACTGGCAGCACTCCCTTTGCACTCACAGCACTTTTCAAGTGATATTCCAAAAGAATTATCATTTACTTTGGGTGGTTTCAAACCCCATGAAAGGCCAGAGGGCATAATTCCAATGGTGGGATGCACTGTGTTCAATGCCTCAAGTGTCTCAAAGGTGAGACTGTATCGAGGAACAGCACGCACTCTCGCATGACTGGTCTTTGTTGTAAAAGTTCTATCAAACCCAAGAAGGTGCATGATTTGCAGACGCTCTGGCCAGACCCAAATCTTGACAGGGGGAATCACATAAAATGAAGGTATCAGTTGCAAGATCACAAGGGTATATGAATGATAATGCAAGTAATAAGTGATGCATGATAATAATCATGAGTTGGAAGCAGGTATCTCAGTTTTTAACATTCATGTTATTATAATGAGAAGAAATTGAAAAGGCAGTTCATTGACTTACAATATTAAATTTTCAGATTGAAGAAATTTCGGGCAATGTAAAAATACCTATCTAGTGGAACTCAGTCGAATCTTTTTGATAACAATGAAGGGAAGCAGGAGAATTCATGTGAACAAATGGAACACATAAGAACATAAAAGGAAGCAAGCAAACCTTTGTACTTAAAGCTTGCGATATATGAAGCAACAGGCTCTCCTTCCCAAGTGTGTCTATGCCAATGATAATTTCATGATTAGGATGGAGGGTTATGATATCAACTACCTGCCAATTTGACATCCCAAACAAACTATGAATTTTGCATAAGTCAAGTTTACATACGACGATTACTTAACAAGGTTCAGCATGAAAGGCAAGTGAGTATCATGCAACAATTAAAAGAACTGAACAAGAAAAGAAGCCTGATGTGCTTGGAAATCCTTTTGTACCAGCCAATGAAATTATCCTCCAACTTCTCATCTGTTTGAAAACACATCCCTCTTTGCCTTGAGATGCTCTTCCACCACAAGAATCAAAGGGACATGATATTCAGCTTCTCCTACAAGCAACAATAGTCCAGGTAGGGCCCAGGTCTGGATTCAGTTCCCAACATGCCCCAAGGATGCAAGCCCAAGCTTAACCAAACCAAGCAACTTTTGAAGCAGGACTGGGCCCTAATCAGGCCCTGTTCGTTGCTTGCTTCTTATGTAGGGCTGGGCCTGATTTTTTTGATCCAGGCATCAGATACTTGCACCCACCCAACCATTAACAGCCCTAGCCTCACTCAATTTGTATGCATTCATGCTGCTCAAGATATATACTGTTAATGTCAGCATAAAACATTTCCTTCCATTTCATGTTACTACAGATCAAAGGTCAACCATCAAGAAGAGATTGCTATTTAAGAGAAAAGCCAGAGAAAAAAGGGAAGGGGGGGGGGGGGGGGGTTGAGAGGGGAGAGAGAGAGAGAGAGAGAGAGAGATTACAACTGAGTGCCAACTGAACTCATGTGATAGGTGACGAGAGGCATATGAAACGAATATAAAGAGTGTAAGAACACAATCCCTTAGCAGTGACAATAGGGACTACTCCATTCAATTAAACAATTAATAAGGTTAATCTTAGGTCTCAACTTTCTGAACTTGCTAGAGAATCCATAATTGCTAATAAGAAGACCATTTATGCATGCTACTTGCAAATAATATAATAGTCGATGATGTCTGTAGGAAAAATGGCATGCTAAACTGGAAATATAGAATCTGAAGAAAATGAAGGTTTAATAGACACTTTTACAAAACAAAGTACATGGTGTACAAATTTAGCAAGAACATAGGTGGAATTGAGGTTTCAATGAGCTGAATGAAAGAAAAAAAGATTACCCAACCATAGCATTGACACTACCATGATTCAGGTGCACAAAAGATGAAGAGATAAATAAGGTCTTGCTTCTCAAATAAGTAGGAGTAGATTAAGATAGATGATTTGGAGATGTGCCTTTATGATAGCTCTTTTAAGTGCTGAATACCCCTAAAAGAATAGCAAGACTGAAAGAAATATACAAATGGGTTTCGTATGAATAATAATTTGCAAAGAGACAAGAGGACCCATTAGGATAAAAGGAAAGCTATAGTAATCAGAATCTTCAGCTCGATCATAGAAACTGGAATGTTCTACCAAGGACTCCATTCTCGCTTTGATATCTTCTAGAACAATTAAACAAAAAATTATAGAGCTAGCAATGGTAGCACACAACAAGGTTATAGGTAGATCTAATAGTGGATAATGTAACACAATACCAGTTGAGATAACCTACCAACGTAAAGCATAGGCCAGACATAACAAACAGCATTAAGGACAGAGTACTGGTTGAAAAGTGTAAAAGGATGAAAGAGAAGCCAAAGAAACTGGGACAGAAAAACTAAGAAATAATGTCAAGCTCATTCTCTTATTCTAAGGACTCGGAACTTCATATAGGAAGAAACGACAAATTAGAATACTCAAAGCTCGTGCTAAATTGCAACAGTACAGGGCTTGTTTTTTGGTCTGTCTTCTGTTAAAAAGAAAAAAGAAATGCAATAAACGCAATGAACCACACTATAATAATATTAAAGCAGTAAAGAAGCAAAACAGCTTACTATAATATCACTCATGAAAAATAAACTACACTGAATAAAAAGTAAATTGATAGCAAGAATTTTATTACCGATATCACTTCGGTTTGCAAGAATTTTAATATACCTCCATGTTTTAATCATCTTACGAGGGCATGGCATAGTTTCATGCATTCTCCTATCGCAGAGCATAACATGATGAACAACAAGAAAAATATAAAGCAAATGCCAACCTGCTGGGCAGCAACGTCTCGTGGAGGAAATGAGAACGACGGATGACAATAGGTATTGTCCAAGTAAAGAGTATCCACTTTATCTCCCCGGAGAGCATCGAGGAGTGTTTTCCTGGCCAGCTGAGCCCTTTCTGAATTCAATTCCCACCGAAAATCTCCTGTATACAAAACACAACTAAATTCCCCACGGAACAAATACATTACAGCACCTGCCCAAGAACCAATATTTCAAGGCGATCAAACGAAATCATTGGAATCAAATAGAAAAAAAAAATTAACTGTAAATCCTAAAGAAATCACTTTTACTCCCAAGAAGCTATTTTATAGTCAGAAATATGAGATTTTTTTTGGGCAGTAAATTGCAATAAGCACGGATGAAGATGTAGTTCCAAATTGTTAAAATATCAAAGAACTTACATCGAAAGCAAGAGACAAAGAGGCATCGAAGAGTGTACCAGGACAGTGGTGGGCATCGATGGGTGTGACGAGGATCTGGACATGAGATCCAGTGGTCGGGGATGCGAGAGAGAGGGGATGGGAGCGTCCCACCTCCAGAACGTTAACCAAGGAGAGATCGAAGCCGGGGAATTTGGAGGGGAGGAGGCGGGCGGAGATTGGGGAGCAGAAGAGGGGACCGCGGGACCAGTAGGAGGAGAGGCCCACGGTGTGGTCCGCGTGGAGGTGGGTGAGGAAGTACGCTTGGCTCTTCTCGCTCCATCGATCGATCGAGATCAAACCCCTCTCCATTTCCCTCTCGAGCTCTCTCCCTAGCTCGCCTGACCTCTTCTTGGCCCTGGATCTTCAGCGTCCAAGGGAAAATGGCGGGTAAAAATGAAAATTTAAAATATATATATAATTTAATTATTTTTTTTACTCTTAAATACTATATATATATATATATATATATATATATATATACATATATAGTTCAGCATAAAATTTAATTATTTTTTTATTCTTAAATATTATTTTATATTTTTTTTTATTTTTAAATAGAGTTAAAGCATGATGGATTAAATAGAGGAGTACTTTGGGAGTACTATATAATCGGTGCATCCCATTAAAATTAAAAAAAAATTCTATAAAACCACCATTAGGCCCGCTATGCAATATGGAATAGAGTGTTGGGCAATATTGAAACAATATTAAATAAATTAAGTGTAAAAGAAATGCGTATGTTAAGATATCTGGTAAAACTTTAAGCCTGAATTTGGATGGAGAGAAAAGTATGAAGGAAAGAAAACTAGATGGAAAAACATGAGAGAAAATGAAATTTACCCTGTTTAGATAGAGGAAAAGTAGGAAAAAAAAGTGGTGGGCCTTACCTAAAAGTTTTCTCTCCAAAATTGAAGAGATTTTGGAGAGAAAACTCAAAAATAATCTTTTATTTTTTTTATTTCAATATTGACCCTCTTAAATAAAAATGCAATCGCTTCTCATCTTTGGCGGGAGCTTTGAGAGGGGACAGAGGCTGCAGCTACCACTGTTGCTGGGTATGTTTTTTCTATCAAAAACCTACGATTCATTTTTTTTTTGCTGAATCAAATAAATTCGTAATATATATTTCTTCCTGGTCACTATTCTAGCTTTTCTCTTTCCTAAGGTGGGCTTGTTTCTAGATTCGTTGGACATCAATCTGATTCTTTTTCTTTCAAGTTTTTGAAGAGCATCAATGATTGTTATCCTAATTTAATTATTTTTCTTTACAGGTTATGTTCACAATTAGAACATACCACTATGATGCTGATTCTTTGAAAATCTAAATCTGAACATCTTGCTGGCCATTAAATCAATCATCGCCATTCTTGATCCCTATATGCGCTGCCATTGTGTTTTAGTGTTTGATCTTTTCTTTTGGAATTGATGTAGTAACATTACGAAGTATCCTTTAGTTGTATAGAGAATCTTCAATTTGGATACTCCTTTTCAAAACATTGTGTTCCATCTTTGTAGATAACTGACTGGTGTTAAGCATTGCTTGCTTTCAATTTTCACATAAAGCTAAAAATAATGAAAAAGCTGCTGAGTGGGCTTTTGCATTTTGTTAGATAAAGTTATCAGCAATAACCAGAAAACTAATGCATTGAATTTGATAAAGTTTTTGATCCTCTAAAAAATTGTCCATCAATCTTCGTGAAGCTGGACACAGCCCTCCTGATGATTATAACGTCATATATCTATGATAAGCAACTGAAGTGATTTTATCTTCTAGTCTTCTACTGCCGATATGTTTTAGCTGTAAGCAGTTTGTTCCTCTATTTTCTTTATCATTACGGTGGGCAGAGCCAATTGGAAATAATATTTAAGAAATTTTTGTTAATATTTTTTTTGTTGCTTTTCACAAATGTTATTGTTTGATGTTTGATTGTTGTTCTGCCTTTCAATCTATATTTTGTATGTTTTGGGCTTAATAATTAATCATGGCTTGTCATGTGTGAATGCATAGCAATTAAAGTGGTTTTACGGGCTTGAAGCTGTCATCAAATCAATTCCAAGGCTAATGGGAGAAAGGTATGGCTTCTTCTAAAGCTAAATACATGTTTTTTTTTTATTTTTTATCATCAATTCTATGAATTATCTTTTATTTAAATATAGTTTCTTTTTTAGTCACAATTTTAATATATATTTATGATAAATTTAGATGCCTACTTGCAATTTATTTTTATTCTAGTTGTATTGTTATACCAATGCATACTCATCAGAGTTGTTGATTAGATGAACAACTACAATAATGAAGAATTGACCAAGGATGTCGAGGAAGATGTCTATGATTTTGAGTCTGAAGTTAAACCGTTGATCAATTTTGGAGTGGCTAATGAAGGATATAATTTGAAATATGTGATGAAAGATTGGGAAAGGTGTAGATATATGTGTGTTGTACGTCTAATTTGTTTCATTGTACATGTAATCCATTTGTTGGAAGAGATGTCAACACTAGTTAATAAGCCTATGAGTGATGAAAATATTGATAGAGCCAGCATGAGAAAATAATTAATGACACAGCTACAACAGACAAAAAAATGCCATAATGTTCTTCGCATGGGCCCATATGCATTTCAACAGTTATGCGAGAAACTTCATAATACTGGTAGAGTTAAAGATTCTCGCTATGTTACACTTGAGGAGTAGGTGGCAAAATTTCTCGGCATATTAGCACATAATGTCAAAAGTAGAACAATGTCCTTTTTCTTCTATAGATCGGGGGAGACTATTAGCCGTCATTTTCATTATGTGTTATGAGCCATTGTTTCACTTGAGGCCGAGTTTCTTGTACAGCCTTCTGGATCAGAGGTTCCTCTCCAAATTTTCAACAATAGTAGATTCTACCCATATTTTAAGGTATTCATTTATATTTATGCTTATGTATCTTATTTATTAATAAAATAAATGAGCTAGAATTTGATGCTATATATTATAACAAATTTTAAATATTAGGATTGCATAGGAGCTATAGATGGAACTCATGTTCGGGCAAAAGTTCCTAGAGAAGAAGCTGCTTGATTTCGAGGATGAAAGGATTACCCTGCACAAAATATTTTTGCTGCATGTTCTTTTGATATGAAATTTACCTATGTGTTGTCTGGTTGGGAAGGAATAGCCTCAGATTCAACAATTTTAAAAAAAATACATTATTAAGAGAAGATAATATTATCATTCCCCTATTAAAATTGGATTTAAACTTTACAGTACTACATCTAAATGCTTATTTTATTAGTAATTTATATCAAAAATACTTACGATATTTTTTTAAAAGGAAAATTTTATCTTGGGGATGCTGGCTTTCCACTCAAGCTTGGTCTACTAACACCTTACAGAGGAGTTCATTATCACTTGAAAGACTATCACCACAAAATGCAAAAGAAATTTTTAACCATCAGCATGCCTCGTTGCGAAATGTTATCGAAAGAACATTCGGAGTTCTAAATAAAAGATTTCCAATCATCGCTAGTGGCACGGAACCACATTATTCATTCTAGACCATGACTAACATTGTGATAGCCTGTTGCATATTACATAATTTTTTGATGGGTGTAGATCCTAATGAGAACCTAATTGTTGAAGTTGATCGTGAACTATTATTTAATTACACTGATAACTTGAGAACCATTCTGGACACAGTCAAGAGGAGGACTACAGACAAGGATAAACTTTAAGAGATAACATAGCAGCCCACATGTGGAATGACTATGAGCATGGATTATGATTTGATATATTACTTTAAGTTGTGAAAATATGAATCTACTCAAAATTGTGTGTTACAATTAATTGACTTGAACTAGTGCCTTGTATGTTTCAATTTTTGAAGTATTTGATCAATGAAATTATTTATTGTCTCCCAAATTATTTATTGTTTATATTATAAAATTGGATGAATTAAATAGTTAACTGTGAATATTCTATTCTTTGCATTGTTTTATATACCATGTTGTTTCATATTCAAGAATGGCACCAAAAAAGGATTCTGTGAAGGACAATTTGTGATAGACACCAGAAATGGATGAAGCTTTCATTGATGCTTTATTGGAAGAGATGATGAAAGGAAACCATCCTGATGGCATATTTTCAACATTTGCATATGATAATGTGGTGCATGCTCTTAAGATTTCTTTTGGGCCTCACATTACAAAGCAGCATTTGAAGAATAGAAAGAAGACATTGTTACAACGATTTGCAGAGCTTTATGATTTATTTAGTGGACTAGGTGGATTTTCATGGAGTCCTATCATGAAGCTTAGGGATGGCAATAGCCCGATGATGGCGGTCTATACCGATCCCCATCCCGTTAGAAAAAACGTTCATGTTTCCTGCCCTGTTAAACCATTATAGTTAATGGGGCAGGGACCGGGATACCCAACCGAATAAATGGGTACCCGTTTACCTGTTTATAAAAAAAATAAAATTATTTTATTAAATTTATAATTTATTAAAAATTAAAAATAAAATTTTTTAGGATAAGATGAAGACTAATTGAGAACAACCAAATGATGATATTGATACATATAAGAGATTCTTCGATTTCTAAAATGGTTTGATTTAGGCCTCTTAAGAAATGCATATTATCTTAAACACAGTAACAAACCAGATAGGAAATCAAGATTTTCAACGCAATAATCATAAAAAAAAGAACCATAAAAAAAGAATACATTCAAATTTCAAAGCAAAAAAATAAAAAGATATCTTTCTTTAAAAATAAAAAAAGGAGATGAGCGTATTAGAGAAAGAAAAAGGTGTTGGAGGGCGTCAATAGGGGAGCAATTGGTGAAGATAGACGATGGAGCTAGGTTCTTGTGATGTTCAGAACTTCAGATCGTCTGAGTGAAAGAAGGAAGAGCAAGAGACGGCTACGTGAAAAAAGGAAGAGCAAGATCAAGAGCAAGAGTTCAAATGTATTTTACTATATATATTTTTATTTATTTTTAATTTTAATTTTTAAAATATTATATATATATATATATATATATATATATATAATTTAAATTATATTAAAGCTAACAGGAACGGAGATGGGGCGGAGAATACCGTCCTCGGGCTGTTTACCCGTTTAGCCGTTAACGAAAAATTCCCGTTACCCATTAAGCCGTTTAAATCGAGGATTCTTTGGCCCGTTAAAAATGGTACCGGTCAGGTAAACGGCCAAACGGGAAAGTTGCCATCTTTAACAAAGTTGTTTGAAGCTGAAAGTCAAATTTGGAAAGACTTGATTGAGGTGATTTTTACTTGATGTTAGTTAATTTTATATGCTTGTAAAATTGGATTTTGGTAACTTTACTTTGGAAATTTCTTTTATTTACACCTTTTTATATTTACACATTTTTATTTTATGTTTCTAGAAAAAACCACATGCAAGAATGTGGATGAATACACCAATATTGCATTATGATAAGTTATATGAGTTGTTTGGTGTAGACAAGGCAATAGGAAAATATGCTAAAAGTGCTAAGGATAAAATTAAACGGTGGGAAAAGGATTGCACTGATTTAAATGACTCTTTTGAGGGTGCAACAATGTATGAAATTGATTTGAATTTGGAGAATGAGGATGCAAACTCACCAGCTAATATGGATTCTTTTAGTCCAACATGTGCCAACTCGAACCAATCAATAGGAACTGCATCTTCTAGAGGACATTTTTATTTTTTTTTTTTTATTTTATCTCAAATCACTATTCTTACAGGAAAAAATGAAGATAATTTTTGCTCATTATTTTTCTCTATGTTTCTCTATTAACCAAATAATTAGTGAAAAGTAAGCTTTTTGTGCAGCAAACTTTCTTTTTTACTTCCTAATCAGCCAAAGGCCTAAGCCAAAATATATATTAAAAAATTATAGAATTTAGATCTAGGAGAGAAAGGCAAATATGACCCTATCCACTTTCATAGATCATTATATAGCAACAAGCGAGGCTAGGAGCTTCAAATAATGCATTTGATTAAAAAAAATGTATATATGCCTAGATGGCAATATGAACAATAAAAAATGTTAGGTGGTGTGAGTATATGCTTTTCAAACTTGAAGATTGAAACTGTAAGAAACAAAAATTAAATTATAAGAGATGAACGATCAATTGTATATGTCAAGAAACTCAGTTTCAAGATCACGAGCATAACTCAGAGTCTTCAGGAGGGATGGAATAATGCTAGTGAAGCTCTCCATGCCACCTATTACTTGGGTGAAGCAATATTGACAAAGCTAAAATTTAATATATTTCAAAGTGTAGTTTTATGGAGAAATTCACAACCCTTTGCTTCAGGTTTTACACCAATAATGGGTATGTTTCATGCTATTGGACTTGCTACATAATGCTTCCAGGCCCCTTAATACCCGCCAACACCATAAGCTCCAGATTAACCAAAAGCAACACTGCTTGAGATAATATAAATAATTTAGCATGCTTGTCAGCTAAAAATATGACCTTAGATGGTGGATCAAATCGTATTTGAGTACATTTTTTAGTAATTAAAATCAAACACAGGCTGAAATATCTTTATGGTAAATATTTTGAAATTTGTGCTCTAACATGATCACTCAATCAGCTTCGTTTCTACCACATTGAACCTCATTCATAGGATCTCCAATCACAGAGATTGGGTATCCATTGCTGGTGACCAAATAATGGGCTTAAGCCCTATCCCCCTCAATGAATTTAGGACTTCACTCCTAAATAACTTCTTGGTTAATTGATCTGCCAAATTCTTCTCAGACTTGGCAAATTACAAAGAGATAACATTATTTTGGACTAGACCTCAAATAAGAGAATCAAACAAAGATATATTAGAATTTAATATCCAAATACAAGATAAATAATAAGTTGGATATTTCAACAATCATGAGGTTATTTAGTAAATTATAAAATTTTTTATTAAATCTCATGGCAATAGATTTCAAGTGACTCAAAACAGAGCATTTATATAACATACCTTGTCACAACATTCAAGTTCATCCATTCTTTGCCATTTGGTAACATAAAAGATTCATAATAGGTAAGCAATAAATATTTGTCAAATGTTGTCACTTTTGTCTAGAAGATATTAAATATTGACCACTATACCATGAAACACTTATCTAGAATAGAAAACTTTTGTATTTATGTAAGAATATAAATATATACTAGTAGCTGCACTTGAAAGTTAAATAATAAAATGATATAAAATACATCTACATACAAGAACACATATATCATATGCACAAGTGCAAGCATGTGTGTACATATATATATATATATATATATATATATATGTGTATATTATAAAAATTTTTAAGTTTTGTAGCTATGTGGTAAGTGATGTATAAAGCAAGACTATTCTACTGACAGAAGCATACATGCTACTACCATCCCAATTTTATGCCAATAAAAATTATTTTAGGTTCACTTACAAAACTCAAGACAAGCAGTAAAAAGATACCTACACTTTTTTCTTTTTTTTCTCTTTTTAGATCTTAAACCATTGTCTTAAATTTGAAAGACATGAAAGCTATAGATCTGCTTTTCTAAACCATATTGCATTGAAGTCATCGATGACTAAAACGCTTCATAGCCTGGATGTCTAAATTTCAATGATACAACATAAATACCACTGGATATGCTCCATCAAATCTTGCAACAAGGGATCTAATTTTGGCAATAGTAAGATTGGTCTCATTTAATGAATAATATAGCATCAGATATTCAGTGAATTATTGCAGAAAGTAGCAATGTTATGCCTAAAGGAAAGTCACATGATCGACTTAAATATCTAAACTTTGTGCAGTCATGAGTGCACAACATTCACCAAAAGAAGGATTCCAAAAATGTAACTCCTGACCTGGAATGGAATGAAATAAGATGTTCTTCTACCCAGAAGAGATTCCCGATGCTTTGGAGTCATTAGCAACATTTTTGACCAAAAAAATTCATGGTTAGAATGTATAGCAACTGATGAGTTGAGAGAAGCTTATTTGTCATTGCTAGGCAAGTGGTAATATATATATATATATATATATATATATAGCATGCACTGAAAAAATAATATTGCATGTTTGTAAGTAGATGTATTTTCATATTATTTCATTATTTTACTTTCAAGTGCAGCTATTAGCATATAACTGCATTCTTATATAAATGCAAAAGTCTTCTTATTCCAGATAAGTGTTTGTTGTTATAATGGCCATTGAGAGATTACACCATGTTTTATCTTGTTTCAGTTTGAAAGTTGTGATTTCCTTTAGTTATATTTTTTCTGTATGGTTTTATCTTGAATATCAAGCATTGCCAAGCCATATACGGCTTCGTCATAAGTCTATAAGATAAATAAAAAAAATGATGTTATTTCTTTGGAATTTATCAAATCTAAGAAGAATTTGGCAAATCAATTAACCAAGGGATTATCTAGGAGTGGAGTCCAAGATTCATCGAGGGGGATAGGGCTTAAGCCCATTATTTGGTCACCAGCAATGGATACCCAACCTCTATGATTGGAGATCCCATGAATGAGGTTCAATATGGTAGAAACGAAGCTGATTGAGTGATCGTGTTAGAGCACAAACTTTAAAAAAAATTTCAACCCATCCCTATGATGAGTGCTCTTATAAAGTGAAAGTAAATTTATGTAAGGTTGAGTCAACTCTTAATGAATCCGAGGTAGGTTATCTGCAAGGTATTGTCACAATTACCCTTGAAAGATTCACCTATATGAGAATCATCATATTAGGCCGTGACTAAAGGTTTGGGCTAACCTTAAAGAATTCTTATGAAAAATCAAGGTACTAAGCGCAAGGCCTTTAATATACGCTGACCGCGTAAACCCAATTGATCCATACTGTGTGTGTGATTAGTAGAAGCCTGAGTCAAGGACCTAGTTCAAGGTCTAATCCACTATGGTTCCTTCAAGTGTATACAATCAATACTAAGTGAGGTTCAAGTCCACATAACACCTCACCCATTGCGCAGTATAAGATGCTCTAAAAATTTTTATTATATTTATTTATTTTTTATTTAAAACTTTTGTTGGCCCAGATGGCAACCCAAGAGGGGGGGGGGGTGAATTGGGTTCTTAAAAATTTAAGACTTTTTAACTTTAGTTAATTAGTTAGCAAGATGTGCAAGTGAGAGTCTAACTAAAATCAATGCACAAGCAAGTAAAGAGAGATAGAGAAAGAGAAAATATGGCACGGCAAACACAAGATAATTTTATAGTGGTTCGGTGCAATCAACACCTACGTCCACTCCCAAGATTCACTTGGGTCCACACTATAATCTCTCTAGATTACAGCCGAGTTGTTTTCCAAGCTCACAACTCAAACTTGTTGTTTTACCGGGTGCACAACGAACCCAGCTGGTTTTAACTCGGCTTACCAGCACAAAACCCTACACGTTGTTTTTCACGGGCTCACAACTAACCCAACACAAGCACTCCGGCTTGTAACGAGGTATACCAACCTCCACTGATTCAATCCACTGATTGAATCAGCAAACAATAAGAATGATAGTGTTTGAACAATGAAGTGCTCCCCTTGAGCAAATATACAAATGAAGTACAAAAATAAAGGTTAGAAAAGCCTGATTGTATTGCAGATGGTAGTGGCTTTGGCTTTCTTCCTTCTTCTCTTTAACTCCTCTTGAAACGTTGAATCACGCCTCAGCAGATTCTTGACCGTTGAAGTCTTTTGGAGTTGAGATGAAGCTTTTTCCTCTTTTGAAAATCCTCCGATTTGACCTTTGAAATGCTTGTGGATTTTCTTTTGACTTTTGTGGATTGATGAGAAGGAGCAGACGAAACTTCCACTTGGATTTCACTCCTTTTGAATCACTCTATTTTGAGCTAAATGATTTTTCCAATATGCTCTGTTTTTCCCTCTTTTCAAAGATATTCTTTTCTCTCTTTTGATTTTCTCTTGGTTGTTTTGATTTGAAAAGAGCTCCTCTATTTATAGAATCTGCAAAAATATATCCGTTAGAAACAAGGAAAAATAGCCGTTATTTGAAAATCTTACCGTTGGGGCTGATGTGTCATCGTTAAAAATCGCGCCCAGATTTCGCGGAGTCGACTCGAGCTTTGTGGGAGTCGGCTCGAAGTCGATTACTAAAAATAGAAACATTTTAAAACATTGAAGGGTCGACTCGCGAAAACTAAAGTGTCGGCTCGCGAAAGTTGGGAGTCGACTCGAGGAAAATGGGGAGTCGACTCGAGAAGTGCTCAAAAACATGGTTTCTGTTGTTTGAGCGGAGTCGGCTCGCACAGACAGGAGTCGGCTCGCAAGAGTCAGGGGTCGACTCTTGAAAACCAAGGGTCGACTCGAGAAATCAGAAAATTTGGGGAGTCGACTCGGAAACCCTTGAGTCGGCTCGGGAACGATACAAAAATCAGAAAAATGTTCTGATAGACTTTAAAACTTGTCCCAAATAAATTTAAAATATAAATTTGACTTGAATACATTAAATATGACATTAAGCATGGATTCAAGACATGTTTCAAGAATTCATCGATTGAATTATAATGTGTAAAAATTCCTTTTTGAAATCTTTTAAGCATAGAGCTTGAAACTCTTTTTCTAAAGATTCAAAACTCATTAAATATAACCATTGATATTCCATTCCTTTCAATTTGAATAAGCTCAAGGTTTTTGATAAATAAACACATTTTATTCTTTAAGGTACTCATGGCTTTTGGAAATCATCAAAATCAATAAAGTTGGGGCAATTATGTTTCAATAATTTCTCAACAATCTCCCCCTTTTTGATGATGACAAAAACATTGAGTATATGCATTATAAAATTGAAAAAATTTGTGATTCCAAAATCAACTATTGTGTTCATGGAAAGGCTCCCCCTCAATGAGGTAGCTCCCCCTATGAACCTTAATTTTATAAATCATTCAAAATTTTTCAAATCAGAAACTTAAGCATTTTCTTTATGAAATTCAATTTATCTCTTCCCCTTATGCTCTTCCTCTTTCAAAATTAAACTTTGATTGAATTGAAGGCATATACGATTGAATAAAAACTCTCCCCCTTTTTTGTAATCAACAAAAAGGTTAGGAAGTTTAATATCAATAACATTCTTTATCTTTTTCTATTTAACTTATCAATTGAGGATAATCATTCAAAGTATTCAAGGATACTTACAATTGAAATAGACAAAGTAATGCATCAAACTTTCTCATTACTTCAAAATGAAAGTACATGAAAATGTAAACTTGCTCATTGCATTGAAAGTAAACTTGATTACATCAAAAAGAGATTACATGAAAACTTAAAATTTCTTCTAGTAATTCTATTCAAGTGATCAACAATCTGCTTCATCCCTTCACATTGAAGTCTAACATAATCTTTGAGCTTATTATCAACAAAAGTACAAGCAGATGTAATTTTATCTTGAAGCTCGGCGTTGCATTGGGAGTATGTCTCCGAGTCACCGCAGATATCCTTAAGTTCTCCAAAGATATTCTTTAAGTCTTCACTTAAGGAGCTGGTAGATGAACTGAGAGTAGACTCAATCGATGCAACCCGATCACTGAGTGAATATAAGGCTTCTTTTAAATTCATAAACTTTTCATTAAATTCTTCTTTCAGTCTGTTTTCATGCTCACTTATCTCAGATTTGAATAATGATCGAAGCTGATCTAACTGTATATCAGAAAAGCTACCAGATGAAGAAGACTGAGCAGGAGCAACAGCAGGAGCAGGGGTAGAATCAGAAGCAGGAGCTGGAACAGACTCTGGAACAGACGAGCACTGAGGAGGCTCAGGTGATGAATGTCTCATAGAAGGTCTGGGGGCCTCTATAGCTCTGTCCTCAACATTCTTTCTCTCCCAATTGCCATTTTCTTAACAAACCCCATTCGATGTATAGTGGCCAAAGAGTAAAAATCCGTATGCCTTAGTTCCTTTTTGGCTCACTATCACAAATACAATCCCTTGGCTTGAAATAACTTAGTTAAAACCATGCCATAGGGCAAACTGATTTCTTTTTCCCACCACAATCTGCAATGTACCATATTATCATCCGAGGTAGATTAATGGGCTTCCCAGAAACAACAGCATCCATAACAAAAATATCTCTCTCAGAACATAGTCGAATCTGCCGGTCTTGGGAAACAAAATCCTGCTGCAGATGTTGTGGAGTAATCTTAATTCCAAAGGCAATTGACTAGCAAATACTTCTTCAAATCCTTCAAAATTTCTGTTCAATAGCCTAGTGAGGGCTGGAGATCTATCTTCTGGGGCAAAGGTGGATGGTCCAGACAAGGGTAAATTCAATAATCTAGATAGAATAGAGGAAGTGATGTTCAGACCAATGCCTCTAACTTTGCTCACTAAGCCATCATCTCCTCTGGTCAAATTCTTGTAAAACTCTTTAACTAGAGCAGGGTAGGTGGGACAGTCCAATGAACATATACTCTCAAATCCCATCTCAATTAGTTGTCTACCTATTATGAATCCTTCATTCTCAAATAATTCAAAATCAACCTTTCTTCCTGTTGTGACAATCCTACTGGCTAGATGATCTACCTGAAGAGTAGGAGCTGGAGCAGGAGAATCACTCGCAGAAGGGGTAGAGGATGAATCCGTAGACGGCTCGCGGACGGGTCGTCGAACGGTCCTCTTCCTCTTCAAACCGGCGCCACTAGAGCTAGCTCCACGGGTTTTGGGTGCCATAGATCTTGAAGGAGTGGTTAATCAGAGGTTATTTGAGGTTTGGAGGGTTTTGGGAAAGCTTTGGAGAGGATTTGGAAAGATTTGGAACGGATGAAATGTCCGTGGGGTCGACTCGTGCCCTAAATAATCGACTGGGACCACGTCGAGTCGACTCGCGCAAAGTGTGGAGTCGGCTCCCGACTAGTCACAGAGCACGGACACGATCTCGAGTCGACTCGCTCAGAGGAGGGGTCGACTCCTGAGTTTCAGCAGAAACTCGAGTCGACTCCGATACTCTCGAGTCGGCTCCAGACAATTTCAGAGAAAAATAGATTAAGATTCAGAGAATCCGAATTGAGTCCGGAATTTGATCTTTGAGTATGATTAAAAATCATGGATTTTGAGAGATCAAATTGATATGAGTTCTAGATAAAATTTCCTTAAGATTTTGAGAATTTGAAAGAACTCTAGATATATTTCCTTAGAGGTTTCAAAATTTATTCAAAAGGATTACAAATTCCTAACTCTCCTCTAAGATAACAAAATCTTTCTTCATTTAAAGGTTTTGTGAAGATGTCAGCTAATTGTTCTTCAGTGTTTACATAATCTAAACAAATTTCATCATTAGCTACATGTTCCCTTATAAAATGATATCTAATTTCTATGTGTTTTGTCTTGAGTGTTGAATTGGATTTTTAGTTAAGTTGATTGCGCTAGTGTTATCACATCTTATGGGTGTTTTATCAAGTGTGATACCATAGTCTTCAAGTTGTCGCTTAATCCATAGGATTTGCGCACAGCAACTTCCAGCTGCTACATATTCAGCTTCAGTAGTTGATAATGCAACTGAATTTTGCTTTTTGCTAAACCATGTGATTAAGTTACTTCCTAAGAAATGGCATGCACCACTTGTGCTTTTCTATCTAATTTACATCCAGCATAATCAGAATCCGAATATGCAATTAGGTTTAATGTAGAGTCTCTAGAATACCATAAACCTACATTTTTAGTTCCATTTAGATATCTTAAAATTCTTTTAACAGCTATTAAATGTGATTCTTTAGGTTCAGATTGAAATCTAGCACATAAACATACTGAAAACATAATATCTGGTCTACTTGCTGTTAAATAAAGAAGGGATCCGATTATACCTCGATAATACTTTTGATCAACCTTTTTACCTTCTTCATCTTTGTCCAGCTTGCATGAAGGACTCATTGGAGTTCCGAGGGGTTTCATTGTTTCCATACCAAACTTTTTGAGTAGTTCTCTTGTGTATTTGGTTTGGTTGATAAAGATTCCCTCTTGCATTGTTTGATCTGGAGTCCAAGGAAGAAGTTGAGTTCTCCCATCATGCTCATCTCGAATTCTCCCTGCATCAACTTTGCAAATTCTTGACAAAGAGAATCGTTAGTAGCACCAAAAATAATGTCATCTACGTATATTTGTACTACAAGTAAATCTTTACTTTTTCTTTTCAAAAACAAAGTTTTATCAACATTTCCTCTTGTAAAATCATTTTCTATTAAGAATTTACTTAACCTATCATACCAAGCTCTAGGTGCTTGTTTCAAACCATATAAAGCTTTGTGCAATTTAAAAACGTGATTTGAAAACTCGTGATCTTCAAAACCTGGTGGTTGTTCTACATAAACTTCTTCATTAATAAATCCATTTAAAAATGCGCTTTTTACATCCATTTGAAATAAGTTAAAATTCATATGACATGCAAATGCAAGTAATAGCCTAATGGCTTCTAATCTAGCTACAGGTGCAAAGGTTTCATCAAAATCAATACCTTCCTCTTGATTATATCCTTTAGCAACCAATCTAGCTTTGTTTCTAATTACTATGCCATTTTCATCTAGTTTATTTCTAAAAACCCATTTTGATCCTATTACTGAATGATTTTTAGGTCTTTCAACTAAAGTCCAAACATTATTTCTTGTAAATTGATTTAGTTCTTCTTGCATTGCTAACATCCAATTATTATCTTTTTCAGCTTCTTCTATAGTTTTAGGTTCAATTTGTGATACAAATGCAAGATGATTACTAATATTTCTCATATATGATCTAGTTCTTATTCCTTGAGATGGATCGCCTATAATCAATTCCTTGGGATGACTATGAGCATATCTCCAGTCTCTTGGAAGATCTATATCATTATGATTAATATTGACATCATCGTCCTTATGTGAATCATCATCTTTAGCTTCTTGCTCATGATCAGAAGATACTTCAATATTAAGTTTTTCAAGATCTTTTTCAATTATGTTTGTATCTTCCTCATCATCAATCTTTTCAGATCCAGTTGCTAAAGATTCATCAAAAACTACATGTATGGATTCTTCAACTACTAAGGTTTTCTTGTTAAAGATTCTATATGCCTTACTAGTTGTTGAATAACCTAGAAAAATTCCTTCATCAGATTTAGCATCAAATTTTCCTAAGTTGTTTTTACCATTATTATGAATGAAACATTTACATCCAAATGCATGAAAGTATTTTATATTTGGTTTTCTTTCATTCCATAATTCATAAGGTGTTTTCTTTAATATTGGTCTTATTAAAGCTCTATTTAAGATGTAACATGCTGTGTTAATTGCTTCCGCCCAAAAATACTTTGGTAAGTTGCTTTCGCATAGCATGGTACGGGCCATGTCTTCTAGAGTCCTATTTTTTCTTTCAACTACACCATTTTGCTGTGGAGTCCTAGGGGCTGAAAAATTATGATTAATTCCATTTTCAGAACAAAACTTTCAAATAAGTGATTTTCAAATTCTGTTCCATGATCACTTCTTAGAGATACTATAGTAGTGTTTTTCTCATTTGTGACTTTCTTGAAGAATTTCAGGAATATCGAGAAAGTCTCATCTTTGTGAGCTAAAAACATTACCCAAGTATATCTAGAATAATCATCTACAATCACTAGACCATATTTCTTTCCTCCTAGACTTGTGGTTCTAGTTGGTCCGAAAAGATCCATGTGAAGTAGCTCTAGTGCCCTAGAAGTTGAAACAATGTTTTTAGATTTGAAAGAACTTCTAGTTTGTTTTCCAAATTGACATGCATCACATATTTTATTATTTTCAAAATCTAGTTTAGGTAATCCTTTAACTAAATCCATTTTAATTAGTTTTGAAATAAGGTGTGTGCTTGCATGACCTAATCTACGATGCCACAACCAACTAATTTCATTTATGTTAGCATTGTCAGCAATTAAGCAATGATCACTCAAAGATAATTTTTCTAGATCAACCAAGTAAACATTGCCATGTCTATAACCAGTAAATACAATGCTATCATCAATAGAATTAGTTACAGTGCATACAGAAGATTTAAATGAAACATTAAAATTTTTATCACATAATTGACTTATACTTATTAGATTATGCTTCAAACCATCAACATAAAGTACATTATCAATAAATATAGATGGAGTTATACGGACTTTACCAAGGCCCATAATTTGACCTTTACCGTTATCGCCAAACGTAACAACTCCACCTTTCTTTTCTTCTAGGGTGATGAATTCATCTTTGTCACCCGTCATATGTCTTGAGCAGCCACTATCAAGGTACCACTTTTTCTTTGATCTTTTGGCTACAAGACATTCCTGCAACATATTTAAACTTTATGTTTAGGTACCCAAGCTTTCTTGGGTCCTTCATGGTTAGCAGCAACAAAAATTGTTCCTTTCGGAACCCATATTTTCTTAGCTTTAACATTTAACTTGTTGTTATTATTTAACGTTTTGCATTCAAATGATTTATGACCTTTTTCATTACATTTGAAACAAGTTATATTACTTTGGTTGGCTTTTATAAAAATATTCTTTAAAGATTTTTGTTTCCTTAATGTGTTATATCCTAAACCTGCTTTGTCAAAAACAGCTTTTTGACTATCTAAGATCATGTTAAGTTTAGTTGAACTTAAAGTGAATTTCTCAACAATGTCTTTATATTTTTTAACATCTTTCTTAAGAGAGTCATTTTCTTTAACTTGCTGTTCTTTATCTAAAGCTAAAGTTTCTAATTGATCTTTTAAATCTTTTGTTGAGTTTTTAGTTTCAGATTTAACAAATCTATTTCTTGATTAAGATTATCTCTTTCTTTGCTAAGTTCTTCTTTTTCATTAGTTAAGTTCTTAACTTCTAAAGCTAATTCATTTTTACTTTTAGCTAAACTAATATTGTCATTTTTCAAAAACTTATACTTCTTTTTCAAGGATTTAAAATCAATCATAAGTTCATTGAAAGCCTCAAACATTTCATCAAATGTAAAGTCATCATTTGAGTTTTCAGAACTTACCTCATTGTCGTTGTCGTCGTCGTTGGCCATGAAACAGATATTAGCAACTTCTTTTTGCTCTTCTTCTTCGGAAGAAGACTTCACTATCAGTCCAAGTTGCCATGTATGCTTTCTTCTTTTTCTTGTAGGCCTTTTTCAGCAAAGGACAATCATATCTAAAGTGCCCTGGCTTTTTGCACTCATAACATACTAAGGGCTCTTTTTCTTTTTCTTTCTCCTTGTCCTTTCTCTTATCCTTTTCTCCTTCAATTCTTGCTCCAAATTTCTTTTTATGGAAGGGCCTTTTTCTCATAAACTTTCTGAATTTTTTGGCCAAGAGAGCAGTTTCCTCATCATCTTCATCATTACTTTCACTGCTGCTCTCTTCCATTTCTGCAGTCTTGAGGGCAAGTGTTTTCCTTCTTTTTGTATCCTCCTCAACATGCTGCTTCATTGTTAACTCGTGGGTCATTAAGGATCCTAGAAGCTCCTCTAAAGGTAATGCATTGAGGTCCTTTGCTTCTTGGATAGCAGTGACTTTTGCTTCCCACGATCTTGGTAGTGACCTAAGAATTTTGCGCACAAGATCAGCATTAGAATAAATTCTACCAAGACTTTTAAACCATTCACAATATCAGTGAATCTAGTGAACATGCATGTGATGGTTTCAGTTTGTTCCATTGTAAACAATTCATATTTGTGAACCAAAATATTTATCTTTGATTCCTTACTTGGTTTGTTCCTTCATGTTATTTCCAACCTATCCCAAATTTCTTTTGCGGAATTACAAGTTGAGATTCGGTTGAATTCATTTGAGTCTAAGGAACAATATAAATATTAATGGCTTTAGCATTTAGTTGTGCCATTCTCCTATCATTATCATTCCAATCCCTTTCGGGTTTAGGAACAATAGTGCCATCAATAAGGTGTGTGGGTGTACTAGGTCCATTATTATTACTCCCCAATTCATAATCAGAAGCTTGAATGAATATTCTCATTCTAGCTTTCCAATATGAATAGTTGGTTCCATTAAATAAAGGAGGTCGATTCGTAGAATGACCTTCAGCAAAACTTGAACCAATTTGTGTTGCCATATGGATCTTTAGCCCTTGATCGTGAGATCAAATTCTAAATGAGCACTTGCTCTGATACCAATTGTTGGCCCAGATGGCAACCCAAGAGGGGGGGGGTGAATTGGGTTCTTAAAAATTTAAGACTTTTTAACTTTAGTTAATTAGTTAGCAAGATGTGCAAGTGAGAGGCTAACTAAAATCAATGCACAAGCAATAAAGAGAGATAGAGAAAGAGAAAATATGGCACGGCAAACACAAGATAATTTTATAGTGGTTCGGTGCAATCAACACCTACGTCCACTCCCAAGATTCACTTGGGTCCACACTATAATCTCTCTAGATTACAGCCGAGTTGTTTTCCAAGCTCACAACTCAAACTTGTTGTTTTACCGGGTGCACAACGAACCCAGCTGGTTTTAACTCGGGCTTACCAGCACAAAACCCTACACGTTGTTTTTCACGGGCTCACAACTAACCCAACACAAGCACTCCGGCTTGTAACGAGGTATACCAACCTCCACTGATTCAATCCACTGATTGAATCAGCAAACAATAAAATGAAGTGTTTGAACAATGAAGTGCTCCCCTTGAGCAAATATACAAATGAAGTACAAAAATAAAGGGTTAGAAAAGCCTGATTGTATTGCAGATGGTAGTGGCTTTGGCTTTCTTCCTTCTTCTCTTTAACTCCTCTTGAAACGTTGAATCACGCCTCAGCAGATTCTTGACCGTTGAAGTCTTTTGGAGTTGAGATGAAGCTTTTCCTCTTTTGAAAATCCTCCGATTTGACCTTTGAAATGCTTGTGGATTTTCTTTTGACTTTTGTGGATTGATGAGAAGGAGCAGACGAAACTTTCACTTGGATTTCACTCCTTTTGAATCACTCTATTTTGAGCTAAATGATTTTTCCAATATGCTCTGAAAAGAGCTCCTCTATTTATAGAATCTGCAAAATATATCCGTTAGAGACAAGGAAAAATAGCCGTTATTTGAAAATCTTACCGTTGGGGCTGATGTGTCATCGTTAAAAATCGCGCCCAGATTTCGCGGAGTCGACTCGAGCTTTGTGGGAGTCGGCTCGAAGTCGATTACTAAAAATAGAAACATTTTAAAACATTGAAGGGTCGACTCGCGAAAACTAAAGTGTCGGCTCGCGAAAGTTGGGAGTCGACTCGAGGAAAATGGGGAGTCGACTCGAGAAGTGCTCAAAAATATGGTTTCTGTGTTTGAGCGGAGTCGGCTCGCACAGACAGGAGTCGGCTCACAGAGTCAGGGGTCGACTCTTGAAAACCAAGGGTCGACTCGAGAGAATCAGAAAATTCTGTGGCTTACAGGAGTCGACTCGGAAACCCTTGAGTCGGCTCGGGAACGATACAAAAATCAGAAAAAATGTTCTGATAGACTTTAAAACTTGTCACAAATAAATTTAAATGTAAATTTGACTTGAATACATTAAATATGACATTAAGCATGGATTCAAGACATGTTTCAAGAATTCACAGATTGAATTATAATGTGTAAAAATTCCTTTTTGAAATCTTTTAAGCATAGAGCTTGAAACTCTTTTTCTAAAGGATTCAAAACTCATTAAACATAACCATTGATATTCCATTCCTTTCAATTTGAATAAGCTCAAGGTTTTTGATAAATAAACACATTTTATTCTTTAAGGTACTCATGGCTTTTGAAATCATCAAAATCAATAAAGTTGGGGCAATTAAGTTTCAATAATTTCTCAACAACTTTTATGGGGGATTATTAAAAAAAGTTTAAATAAAAAAAAGGGAATGCCCGCGAACGAAATGCTCGCGGACGTTCACTAACAACGGAAATGTTGTGTGAACGTTGCAAGGGTCAACATTCATCAACATCCAGAAATGGCTCAAACGATTCATTTTGTAAGCTGTTTCTAACGTGATTTGGGGCTAACGGCTATCAGGCCTTATAAATAGGGACTCAAAGATTCAAGATGGAGTAGAATGATTTTGAGTAGCGTATGAGTTTTTTTATCTCATTTTATTTTAATTTTTATTAATATTTTCTTGGGTATCTGAAGGTAATCATTGGGTTTGCACCTCCACATGATCGTGCTCGTAGTAGGAGGATCGGGTCGAGCTGGATCATTGTACCTTGGGAACAGATCACTAACAACCTACACGAAGGGGCAAAATCTGATCCTTAGGGCAGTGTCTAACATGCCTCGGTCCTGATTTGATTCATATCTTCTTTTGTTTTTTACTTTATGCTCCTTTTACTTGTAGTATATCCGTGTATTGTAGCATGCCAACTGATATTTTGTTCTTACAAAAAATCCTTCTTAGAAATTTCTAGGGAATTAAACAAATATGCATTTTATGTAATTATTATTCTTTAATAGTTTGAATAAGGCTTGTTCTTTATGGCTATGATAGTTCATTTTAGAAGAAAGCACATTACTGTTCAAAATATATCTTTGTTTGATTCTGGTCTAGTCCAAAAATAATATTATCTCCTTGGATTTAAGAAGAATTTGGCACATAAATCAATTAACCAAGGAATTATCTAGGAGTGGAGTCCTAGATTCATCGAGAGGGATGGGGCTTGAGCCTATTATTTGATCACCAGCAGTGGATACCCAACCTCTATGATTGAAGATCCCATGAATGAGGTTCAATGTGATAGAAATAAAGCTGATTGAGTGATCGTATTAGAGCACAAATTTTGAAAAAAATTTCATCTCATCCCTATGATGACTGCTCTTATAAAGTGACAAAGTAAATTTGTGTAAGGTTGAGTCATACTCTTAATGGATCTAAGGTAGGTTATCTACAGGATATTGTCACAAATACCCTTAGAGGATTCACCTATACGAGAATCGTCACATTAGGCCGTGACTAAAGGTTTGGACTAACCTTAAAGAATTCTCATGAAAAATCAAGGTATTAAGCGCAAGGCCTTTAATATGCGCTGACCGCATAAACCCAATTGATCCATACTATGTGTGTGATTAGTAGAAGCCTGAATCAAGGACCTATTTCAAGGTCTAATCCACTATGGTTCTTTCAGGTGTATACAATCAACACTAAGTGAGGTTCAAGTCCAGAGGACACCTCACCCATTGTGCAGTATAAGATGCTCTAAAAATTTTTATTATATTTATTTATTTTTATTTAAAACTTTATGAAAAATTATTGAATTTTTTTTTAAAAAAAGGGCCCCATGCGATCATTAAATGCTCGCATGGGACCTGGGCTCAATGCTAACTGGCAGCGAGCATTGACATAAGCAAAACGCTCGCTGCCAGCAAGCGTTTTTGCCGAGTTTGAAAACACTCAGCGAGCATTGACGTAAGCAAAACGCTTGCTGGCGGCGTTCGCAAGTTTGAAAACGTCCAAGAACAATCCAATCAATTAATTTATTAATCCATTTTGATTTAATTTGGCCTTTAAGGCTATTATTGGCTGAGCCGTTAGAGCTTTTATTGGCTAAGCCTATAAATAGGAACTAAAAGACTGAAGATGGTGCAGAATTGTTTTGAGTAGCCCTATCAATTATTCATCTCATTTTATTTCTAATTTTCATTAATCTTTTCTTGGCATATGAAGGTAATCATTTGGTTGCACCTTCATACGATCGCAATCGTGCTAGAATGATCGGGTCGTCCATGCGATCGCGCTCATGGTAGAAGGATCGAGTCGTTCTATCCTTTAGGACAGTGTCTAACACACCTCGGTTCTAGCTCAATTCATATATTTTTTTATTTTTTACTTTATTTATGTATTTAAATTTTTATATTATATTTCTAGCTATTTCTAGTTATAGTGCTACGACCAGAGCTGTCCACCGAAAACTCATGCTGTGGCATTAGATCGTATGCATTTTATAATAAATTGATGGCATTGTTTTTCTTTATCAAATATCATATATGGGGGAAGAGAATCAAATCCCATATGTTTTATTCTTCTGATACCTCAACCATCACTAGATGTTCTTTCAACTAGGATCTGTCATGTACATCAAATCAAAATCAATCCAACAGCTAAGTATCAGTTGCCTGTCTTTTTTATCACCGTCTGCAACCTAGGTTCTCTTCTTATTTTTTAAAAAACGTAAGCAAGAATGAACTTGAAGACATCCAACTGAAGGTTGAAAAGGCCATTGGCGAATCGGAGGTTGAGGTAGATAGGCAGGCAAGAAGGCAGAAGGTGGGGAGGCCGATTCAGCCCTTTCTGGGCACAAGAACAATGCCCTCTCTCTCTTCTTCCCTCTCGCTGCCCATGTCGGCTGCCCCCTCGCCACCTCTCCCTCTTCTCCTGGACTCGAGCCGGAGCCGGAGCCATGGTATCGGTGGAGAATGGCGATCAAAGATACCGTCGATGTTTCTCGGAAAAGAGATCTGGAAGCCGGTGTTTCTCGGAAAAGAGATCTGGAAGCCGGTGATGGCTTCAGCTCGAGTCCAGGAGTAGAGGGAGAGGTGGCGAGGGGACAGCCAACATGGGCAACGAGAGGGAAGAAGAGAGAGGGGGCATTGTTCTAGTGCCCAGAAAGGGCTGATTCGGCCTCCCTAACTCCTGCCTTCTTCCCTGCCTGTCTACCTCAACCTTCGATTTGCCAATGGCCTTTTCAACCTCCAGTTTGATGTCTTCAATACCCATTCTGGTTTGTTCTTGCTTGCGTTTTTAAAAAAAGAAGAAAACCTAGGTTACATAAGGTGATAAAAAAGACAGGCAATATCTTGGGAATGCTTGTTGAAAAAAGTTTTAAAAAATAATAAAAAAGGCCCAACGCAAGCATTAAATGCTCACGTGGGACTGGGCTCAACGCTTTGGCAGCGAGCATTAACATGACAAAATACTTGCCAAAGTTTGCGAACATTGGGCACGATCAAGAACAATTCAATCAATTAATTTATTAATCTATTTCTGATTTAATTTAGAGCTAATGGCTATCAGGCCTTTAAGATTGAGATTGAGCATTAGAGCTTTTATTGGCTAAAAAGATTTAGCCCTATTAATTATTTCATCTCATTTTATTTCTAATTTTCATTGATCTTTGGCATCTAAAGGTAATCATTGGGTTGCACCTCCATGCGATCGCGTCGTGGTAAGAGAATCGGATCGAGCCTTGGGCATCTGAAGGTAATCATGGATTGCATCTCTATACGATCGTGCTCGTGGTAGGAAAATCGGATCGAACCGGATCGTTGTACTTTGGGGACAGATCGCCAATAACCTGCACGAAGGAGCGAAAATATGATCCTTAGGACAGTGTCTAACATGCCTCGGTCCTGGCTCGATTCATATATTCTTTTGTTTTTTTACTTTATTTATGTATTTAAATTTTTATATTATGTTTCTAGCTATTTCTAGTTGTAGTGTTGTGACTAGAGCTGTCCACCGAAAACTCATGTTGTTGCATTAGATCGCATGCATTTTATATAATGAATAAGTTGATGGCATTCTTTTTCTTCATAAAATATCATATATGGGAGAAGAGAATCAAATCCCATATGTTTTATTCTTCAGTGATACCTCAACCATCACTAGATGTTCTTTCAACTAGGATCTGTCATGTACATCACACTACATGAAATCAAAATCAATCCAACAGACATAAGTGTAAGGCAGCAATGATTGATGCTATTGATGAAAGGTGTGAAAAAATGACATTAGGAATTAAGGAACTAGCAGATGTCATGAGAGATGGTAACTTCCTTCATGATAAATCCATTTCGTTATCCGAGAGGTAGATTGTTGTTGCTAAAAAGCAAGTTGAAATTGCTGAAAAAAGCCTCACAATACTTGAAAAAAATAGGCTTCGTCATTATAGTGAAGAAGAAGTATGGGCAGAACTTGAAGAAATTGGAATATTTGAAGAATACAAACTAAAATACTACTTCTTTTTATGCAATGAAGAAAAAATCAAGCAACTTTTTTTTGGTGTTCCACATCATGTGCGATTGCAAACACTGCTCAAGATGATGAATGATGCTAGAATTTCTTGAAAGAAATGATAGTGCCATGGTTCTCTTTTTTTTTTTTTTAAGGTTTCCAGACTTTCTGTGATGATGTTTATATTATAGTTACATTTTGATGGTTTTGGAGACATATTTAAGTACTTATTATCTGTTATATTTTTATGATTTTGAAAGAACTGGTATTGCTACGGTTCTCATATTTTTTGTAAGGTTCCAACAAATTTCTGTTAAGTAATTGAATAAGGATATTATTGCCATGATAAATTATAAACTTTTCTTTTCTCTCTATTTTCCTCCCACTCATCCAAACAGAAGAGAAAAAATATTTTCTCTTCACTTTCTCTTCTCTTCATTTTTTTCTCCCTCCATTTTATTTCCTTCCTACTTTTTTCTTCATCCAAACAGAGCATAAAAGATAGAATTAAAAATAAACATATAAAAGAAATGATAGAGTATCTCCAATTGAAGATAAAATAAGAGAAAATCAATTGTGGTGGTTTGGACATATACAACGTAGACCTTTAGATGTTCCAGTTAAAAAAAGTAATCTTTTAACAATCCATGATAAGGATAGAGGTAGAGGTAGACCTAAACTAACATGGATAGAAATAAAAAAAATATAACTATTTGTAATTTAAATATGACTTGTCCTGAATAGAGCAGAGTGGAGGAAGCAATTCATGTAACCGACCCTATATAGTCAAAAAAAAAAAGGCTTAGATGAGTTGAATTGAGTTGAGTTGAGTTGAGTATTTTTATATCTTTAAAATTTTTAAACTATTTAAATCAAGATAAAAAAGATGATCAAATTTAAACTTAGTAATAACTTTAAAATATATATTTAAGTGATATTTCATTTTTTTTTTCTTCAATATCATGTGTGATCAAATGAAACATGCTAAGTTAAATTTTATTTCTATCAAGTTGTAGTACTTTTAAGAAGTTTCAGAAGCTAAGTATCTTTTTTGCCGAGTTTTAGTTACTTCTAAAAAGTTGAAGGGCATCTACAGTGGTTTCATAAAAAAATAAAAAATAAAAAACATAGATTTTATGATGTTTTGTTGCCATCAAGAAAAACAAAAAGAGAGATAAAGTTTGAGTTTACTTAAACAGTATGCATATATATATATATATATATATATATATATATATATATATATATAGCGGAGAGAAATTGATTGATACAACAAATGATTGTAGTAGAAGTGCTAGTCATGTGTTGATTGAATAGAAGAAGGAAAAAATAAAAAACCTTTATTTTATTTTATTTTTTAAAATTGAGAAGTTTTGATTAATTAAAATAATAAATAATTAACTTTTGAAGACAATCGAAGCACAAAGTGCAGCAATTTGACCAATTTTCAAATAAAATGATGTCTATAACGTCATTAATCACCCCAATCCCAAACGAGAGAGAAGGATATGGCCAAAATATAATGATGGCATTGTAGAATATAATTTTATAGCAAAAATAAAAAAAGGGCTACCATCTATATATAAATTGATGGCAAACAACCCAATTATAAAAACCAAAGTTGTTATCATATGATAGGATTTTAAAGATACAGTTGGATTAGTCCTTAAAAGTATAGTTTTAGTTTTATCAATAATACTTGGTTTGAAAAATCTACGAATCTCGTAATATTTCTATACCTTTTCCCTAAGATAGTGCAAAAGAAATTTATTAATTAAATAATAAATTAAAATTCGCTCGCTCCCATTGCTACCTATTTGTAGAAGTTAACAAACTATCCTTTTTTAACATTGAAAAATACCTTACTTTATTACTTTATCCTTTAGTATTGGATAGGCTCTCTTTTATCATCTTTCCTTTTTATTTCCAGGTCTAAATGCTTGAGCCGAGATTCAATGTTGTCAAGGAAAAGGTCAAGTCAACAAAATCTTATTAAAAGTAATATGTTTCCTCTTATTATTGACCTTTGGCCCTCGATCTTCTCACCTTTTACTATATATAAAGCTCAAAAATAGGACATCTTAATTTTTTTTCATTAATATTATTCTAATTCTCGTCTTGATTCTCATAACAAATAAGGTATAATGTGTCAACAATAGGAAAATATTCTTTTACAAATAATATCATTATAACTTGTGAAATAGATGATTATCACCTCACAAAATCTATCATAGGATGATGACTGAATTGAAAAATAAGAATTAAAGATAATTATGATGGAAGTCCTTTAATTCTTTTATATAAACTATTTATACATTCATTCTTTTTTCATCTCATGCTCTAATTCTTTTCCTATCTCTTAGCTAGTGTAATGTAATAGAGTACTCTTGGCGAATGTTTTTAACTATATCTCTGATGCTGCTCTTCCTCATGACATTTGGCTCTTCTCTTTTCTTTCATGGTTCTCTTTCTTCTTATCCTCCTATACTTAATAGTTTTTTTTTCTTAATTTTAAGTACATATTTGAAAGCTTTATATCCCTCAAGAACTAATTTTAATTATATTTTGTTTTATGTCTTCTTAAAAGAGAAAGGAATACTTATGGTGCAGTCAAAATTATGTGATTATTGACTGGAAGTTTTGAAGTACACATGCTTTTATGATGAAGCCTATAAAAAAGAGTGTCAGGCTCGAGGCCATACTGGAGGAAAGTGCTAGACCGAAGCCAAGTGCTATCGCTACTGCCCATAATCCCAACCCTCACTTTGGCTGGATGATTACATGGTCTTCTTGCCTGTTACCGTGGAAATCTATTCTCCGATTCGGATGCACTCTGACTTCGGATTCAAACGCCAATCTCGATGCCCGGAGTAGAACCTGCAAGATAGTCCACGCGCAGAGGATTTCCTTGAGGTTGTCCTCCGCGGGGATCCTCCGATGCCCAAGTCAGTGGAGATATACAGCTAGCATATGTGAGGAGAAAACTCTCACAGAAGAGTTCCCTCAGATAGGCTTTTCTTCTAGGAACTCCGAGCTCTGTGGGAGCTTCAGTGGAGTTTTTAGTATGAGAGTCAATGAATGGATGCGTACCTGAGAGATTGGAGGGCAATGGTATTTATAGGGGATCACCTGATTCCCTAGGTGCATCGCGAGGGGAGGTCCGAAAATCGATTCGAAACGGATTCGAATCAAGTTTGTTATGAGGCCAGTAGGATCCGTATCTTGTCAGTTAGAGGATCAACGGCTGGGAGAGCTGGTTGATGCCTTGAGATTCAGTGATTACGTAGGTTCTAGGCCACTCCTGGGTATGATTCCCCGTTTGGAATCTCATTCAGTTATAGTGAATTTGAACTCTCCCGCGCCGGATTCGCAGAGGTATTCGAGTGTCTCGGTCCGGCCGAGGCGAGGGACAACTTGATTTTCCGAGGTACAGAATAGCTCGGTCTGTAGAAGCATGGAAACGGCTTGGGTTGCCGAGATACAGAATGGCTCGGTCTGTAGAAGCATGGGGTCGGCTCGGGTTACCGAGGTATAGTCGGCTCGGGTTGCCGAGGTATAGTCGGATCTTGCTGAGATATGAAGATAGCTCGGGTCGTCGGGGCAACCCGACACCGCTGAGGGCGATTGGGCTTTGCTGCTTGGTGGATGTGACAGCTGGCCGACAGACGTTGGGATTGGACTTGACCCAATTATCGACGTATTCGGGTATTAATACAATGATAATTTTACCCTCATCATTACTTTTAGAATAAAATATGTTGTCCTAGTTTTAGGACTTGTTAGAGTCATATCTCCTTATGTTGTTGATTTGAATCAATTTAGTTATGGTCATGGCCATAATTATTGTTATCAATGTTTTGCTAACCTTCTTGAGCTAGTTTTTATTTTACTTGACTTAATCTTACCATTAGAACAATTAATCCAAGATTAAAATATGTGGCCTGACAATCCAATATCAAAAAGAGGGGAAAGAAAGGTATGATTAGTTATAATTAGGAGACTGATATATCTAGGTCATTCTCGAAGATCTTAGATTATACCTATACCATATCATCTAACATTGCTTAGACTAGCTTTTCTAAAAAATAATAATATACAAAATATAAGGTATTATAAAGAAATCTAAAAGATATTGCCAAAAAAAAAAAGTATTTTCATACAAGTGTACTACCAATTAAATTTAATCTAGGTATCTCCTAATCTAAAATCGGATTCGTTTATACATCTAGAACTACATTTGGACCATGTAACTACCCATTTAGATTAGGTCTAAGTTGGATCAGATTTAGATTTGAAATGAATTGGAAATGCGCTAGGATCCAACTCCTCGTATGCTTTTAAAAATTTTAAAGCTCAATTCTCTTTATCATCTCAAAATAGTTTACTAATTTTAAACTCAATACATAATTAAAATTCTAAAAAGTGGTACGCCAGGTGTTAATTTTGAATTTATATTATATGTTGTACAAAGTATTGGCTACTGATTGGGTTCATGTTTGGTGTGGACATGGAATAAGGAAATCAAATGTATATCTTACCATGTATATGATTAATTCTGGATTGGGTAAGTTTCTAGTAAACATGATTTGGATGGGAAAAATCATTATATAGGTTGGCCTAGATTTTTTCTAACAAGGAACTAGTCAACTATCTATCTATAAATCTCATGATATCTTTGAGAAATTATTTAATTATAGTTTCATTTATAGAGGAGTTAATTGGTAAGGAGAAATGATTTAAGTGACTGACTCGATTTTCTGAAGTAGAGAAATTGCTGGGAAGAGAGATTACTTTACAACTTTGTTACGAAGGAATGGTTTGTTTCAAGTTATATATCATTGTAGATGATGAAATGGATGACAACTAGTGCATGATATATAATGTGGTTTAAATTTAATAAAACTAGTGTGATTATTAATTTGATAAATCTACAGAGTTCCTTTAAATAGCAGAAGATAAGAAAAAATAAAGTGGAAGCAATCTTCAAAATTATTCTTTGGATAGATGCTCATCCTTTTCATTGCTTTGATACGAAGAACTCAAAGTAATCATGGTCAGAGCAAGCGAGACCTTCGAAAAAAACAGCTTCCTTGACATCATCCTTATATGGGTCAAGGCAACTTACGGCATACATCAAACCCCATCAAGTAAGCTTTGGGCGAATGCTCAAACCGTATCATCTTTAAAATATGCTGAGACCTTGTAAGTCTCCATTGCCTTCAAAGGAAGCTCAACCCTTAGCTTCTCTTCGATAGCCTTGAAGTCACCTAGAGATTCTCCTCTTTATCCCAGAGCCACACTATCTATTAAGCCTGGGCCATCGCTAACTGTTGTTTATTTTTCAGTTGCTTTTCTACTTCGGCTTAATGTTCTTCAGCCTCCACCCTATGTTTTCTTGTCAAAAAGCCAAAGCTCCAAGTCATCAAGGAGGGCCTTTTGGGTCATGAGCTCTCCCTTATTGACATTGGCTCTACCTTTCCATTCCTTGATGATGTTGACGACCCTATTGATCTACTAAGCTTGTTGGGCATCTTGCTGAGTCATTAGCACGAACTCATGAGTGCCCTGTAAAAAACCAACCAAAAAGGTTAGTAAAAAGTACTGAACTATATACCTTGGTAAAAAAGTGAAATAAGAAATTCATTCTCAGTGATGTGCCAACCTATGCTAGTGATCAGGTTGTCATTTGATGGCTAGGAAAGCATGGGCAATGTCTATAAAGCAAATAGATGTCCTAAATGAGTTATCAAGCCACTTGCCCAACTTGGTTAGAGTTCGAAGACTTGACATTCCAATAAGGGATATAGATCCTCGGCTCTGAAGAAGGACTAGTTTGAGACTTTAAAGTAGTCTTTAAAATAGGGAATAAGAGGGGATTATCGGGAATTATATCTAAAGTCAATCATTTGATGATTATGCTAATGTAAATTACATATAAATTGATATATTAATAAAAGCTATTTGGCAGTTTATTCATTACAAGAACATCTTCTTAAAACTCCTAATAGTAATGAAGCCCTCATGATCTTCCTTCATGATAAAGGAGGATTTATCTTTGAAGGTCCTCAAAAGAGTTCGCGACCAAATAATATACTATGAAAGGCTATAGTACTATCAATTATAGGATGTTGTATATCATATTTGTTGGTTGTCCTCTTAACCAAGGAGTGTAGAGATACTGGTATGACATACAGGTGAAAGTGTAAGAGTACATTTCACCGAACGTGACTCATTTTTGGATACTCTGCTATCAAGAGTTAATCGAGAAGATATATATAAGTCTCCTTCAGACTTGAAGATCACAACCAGTGACTTGCAAGCAACTCATTGTACTTAGGTGTCGGACACCTGATTTTTAATCCAGCTACGAAAGGTTACCAGGTGCAGTCAAGTACTTGTGGTAGTCAGTTGTGGATCAAGATGAATTTGACCTATCCCGTTAAAGGAGAAATGCTTTTGTTTCAATTTAGCAAGACCTTGGCCAAGGCACTTCATGTGAAGGTCACATGATCACTAAAGTTGAAATCACTTTATGGATTTGTTGTTTAGAGTTGACAGGCTCTTAAGCCATCCTTAGCATTTGTAGTCAAAAGGATGAATTATACGGTAACTGTTTCTTAGGGTTCTTGGAGTTTGCTCAGCAACTCTTCGACCTATCCGGACGTCGGGTTCCATTGCTAGATGTGCACATCGATTAGTATAGAAAGTTGTTCATATGCTATCGGCTTAGGTTCGAACTAGAGAGTCACATGCATAGAAGTTTCCTAGGATGATCTATTTGCTGATCAACGATTAAGAATCGTATATGATTTAATTAATCAATTTGATTGATTGAATTATCTCAATTGGGTTAAGTACAAGTGAATAAGATTCAATTTGGTTTAAGTCTATTAGAAGGACTAGTCAATTTTAAATATTGATTTGAAATTAGACTTGATTTGGATTTAAATAGATTCAGGACTAGCCAAATTTGATTTGGGCTAGGACCATGATCTATGTAGGTTCAGTCCAATAAATTCAGATCAGCTTAAACCAAAACCTGAACCCAAACCTCTCGCATAAGTATCTCACATGATGAGATAACTAAAATCTGAGAGATTAAATTCACATGTAGAATTTAATGTATAACATTAATCTTCTCCAAATGGTTTCATTGGAATTCTAAAGTGTTAGAATTCATATGGAATAAATGTGCCTCTTTGAGTCAACCAGACTATGAAATTCTAAGTATTAGAATTCATATCTTTTTTTTTACCGAACGTCGGAATTAACCAAACGCTACGCCTCTTTGGTTTTCACCGAACGTCGGAATTAACCAAACGCTGCGTCTCTTTGGTTTTCACCGAACGGCAAAATTCTAAGTGTTAAAATTCAATGGCTGGCTAAAATGAGACTATAAATTAAAGGACATCCTTCACCATATTATAACAATGAAAAGTTATGGATTGAATTTCTAAAGAGTTAGAATAGAAAATCCTGATGTAATTCTGGTGTCACCAAAAGTTTGGTGGATCTTGGCAGAAGATTCAAGTGGGAGGATTCAAGATTAGCAAAGTTGTTTTTCCGCGAGCTAGCACTCCCATGAATTCGATCATTTGGGGCTTCACATGACGATACTAGAGGCCGGATGATTGAACGGCTGCAGAGCAATAAGGATTTATCTAGTAAGTGATTTGATCCTAGATCTTAAGGCAGGCTTCAAGATAAGCAGTATGACTTCTCATCTTGAAGATCAAGATATGATCTTGATGTTTTTATTTATATGCATATTTTAGATCAAACGATCCAATATATAAGGCAAAGATATGATCTTGATGCATGTTAGATAGATTAATATGTAATCTTTAAGTTTCTGCATTAATAATTGTTATTAAATTTTAAAATATGTATGCCTCGGAGATTGTTTCTCCCTTCAAATGGTATCAGAGCCCTGGTTTCGTTTTGATCTAATTTATTGCATGTAAATTAATGCTCCTATTAATTTTGTAATAATAGCCAAAACGGATCACTAGGCTATCAAGTCATAGATGGATTAACAATCCAAATTACCCCATTCAACTAGGTATTCTATGATGTATAGCGGTACTGCACTCTCAAAATATTTTATATTTAATATATATTGATGTTGTATAAAAGCATAATAATTACTTTATATTTAATACATACCGATGTTGTATAAAAGCATTATAATTGCATGTTTAGTATAAAAATATAAATATGAGAGTCTTATTTGAATGTCAAATATTTATTCATAATCTTTTTAGATATGATCTAAATATAGGAATTATGAGTAGTTAAATAATGCAACTGATGCATGATTCGAAATATATGACATGAAATATATTAAATCTTTTGGGTTAGCTAAATCAGGTCCATAAAGGGTTAGATTAGGTTAAGGATACTCTAAATCAAACAATAGTTGCAGTCGATCATGTCCATGTTTTTGATTAAACCAAATGGATGTAGCTCCATGGTTGAGCATGAATCTCTTAGATGGTCAAATCAAAATTGATTAACCATATGATGTCAAGGTGAGTTGGCAAGTTACTCTAGGATCAATGATCGAATGATTTTTAATTGGGAGCTACTCGTATTGATGCATCTTTAACGAGTTAATGACATATCCCTCCCATCGATCTCACTTACCTAGTCAATATGGTGAACCATTTATGATTCAGATCATTTACATGATTCGGGTTGACCCATGCATGTAAGAAATTAGTCTGACTGATTTAGGTGCCACTTAACTTGACTTAATCTTGTCTCATTCTACTGACTTCATAGATTCAGTGGGAGAACTTGATTAGTCAATTTGTCTTCAGATTATTAAATCCTCTAAAATTATTAGGTCCTTAAAATGAAATAGTTATATGATAACTAGATCATAGCCTCCCATTAAGGTGGGTGATAATGAGTCCGATGTCTTGATAATCATTGGATGCACTCCATGCCTGGTGCTTGTCAACCATCGGAATTATCATTCATTATATGATAAGTCAGCGTAACTATTAAATAGACAGTCAGGTAGGCTGAGCTTCACTCGGGCTTGGTTGTCTATTGATAGGTTACACTGATTATATCATTTAATGGTTGGATCTAACCAGAACTTTCAGTGGAGGCACTCCATGCCTGCTGAAGAGGTACATGGGGCAAAACTGAACACTAAGAATTGTTTGGGAAAACAATTGGTTTTGAACCTACTCGTAGATGCATATGGGTTGGCCAAGCTTCACTTGGGCCTGTATGTAGTCGATGTAGATCTTAGTGCTCACTAAAGAATTAAGAATAATTCTTCAAATTGGGGTGTAGTGGTTGCCAATTTGAATAAAATAGTGGAAGAATCTTTAGACTAAAGTCCAACTCTTTAGATTGAATCAATTTATATACTACTAAACTTTAGTTTTTTCTTATGTAGAAAATGACCACTAATTTATCATTAAAGTCCCTATTGGATAGTGACAAGTTGAATGGTTTAAATTTCAATAGCTGGTTTAGAAAACTTAAGATCGTCCTTGAGCATGAGAGGATTCTATATATTTTGAATAATTCTACACCAAAGATACCTAATGCAAATACCCAAAGTTCTGAGAAAGACACTTATCAGAAGTGGCTCAGTAATAGAACTAGCATGTGTTACATCATGCTAGCAGCAATGAACGATGAATTCGGTCGCCAATTCGAGAATGCTCAGCCGGAAGAAATCATTCAAGCGTTGAATGAATCTTTCGACACACCCGACGACGTTGAAAGGCACAAGACTAGTTGTGCTATTTTTAATGCTTGAATGAGGGATGGATCTCCTGTCACTGATCATGTATTGTACATGATCGAGAAGATAGAACCCTAAGCAAGCTCGGCTTTCCCCTACATGAGCAGTTGGAAAAAGATGCGATCCTAAATTTCTTGCCTCCATCCTTCCGACCTTTCCTTGCTCATTTTCGAAAGACAAAGCCTGCAGTCAACTACCATGGTTTGTTGGGATTGTTACAGAACTTTGAGAAGGACAACCAGCTCTCTAAGGGTTTGGTTAATGTGGTTGAAGGATCTTAGGTAGGGCGTCAACCCTTTGGAAAGGAAAGAAGAAAAGGAATAAGAAAAGGTGCAACATGCTAGGACATCTACAAGGGTCAGATGCAGAAGAAGAAAGTTAATAAAAGTCAAGCCGAATGCTTTCATTGCAAGATGCAAGGGTACTGGAAGAGGAACTGTCCTCTTTATATTGCCACACTTGATCCAAACAGACCAAAGAAGAAAAAGGGGCAAGATGTTGCTCAACAAGGTATTTATATGATAACACCTTCTGTATATGATAATCAGACTGGGTATTGGATACCGGAAGTCCTTTTAACATTTGCAATTCATTGCAGGGACTACAAGTCACTAGAAGATTTGAGGACAATGAAAGATTCCTTAATGTCGGCGATGGAAGATTAGTTCCAGTTCTGGCATTAGGAGTTTTTGAAATAGTTTTCAATAGAAATGTCATTGTAATAAATGATTATTATTTTTGCCCAACATTCTTGTTGAACATAATTTCTGTAGGCCTTCTGGCCCAAAGTCATTATGAAATTTCAATAAAGGATGTTACTTTGAATATCATTATGAATGGAGTCACTGTAATGACTGGGCATTTATCTAATGGCATTTATATATTATCACAGCCTGTGAATGTAGTGTACAAATCAAGTAAGCGCCCTAAAATAACTGATGTCACAGATATTTATCTTTGACACCATCGGCTGGGTCATATCAACAAGAACAGATTAAACATGTTAGCTCAGGAGGGCATCCTTCGAATTGATGATTGTGAATCATTAACTACCTGTGAATCCTGTCTTCTTGGTAAAATGATCAAGTCATCTTTTACTAGAAAAGGTGAAAGAGCTAAAGAGCTATTGGGTCTAGTACATACTGATGTATGTGGACCAATGAGCACTTGTGCCAAAGGTGGATATTACTACTTCATTACTTTTACAGATGACCTTTCTAGGTTTGGTTATGTCTATCTTATGCGACATAAATCTGAGTCATTTGAAATGTTCAAACTATATCATAAAGAAGTAGAAAAACAAACAGGAAAATGTATTAAGACTCTTCGATTAGATCGAGATGGAGAATACCTTTCAAATGACTTTGTGACATATCTAAGGAAGAATGAGATTCTCTTCCAATGGACTCCTCCAGGAACACCGCAGTATAACGGTGTGTTGGAAAGAAGGAATCGAACCCTGTTAGACATGGTTTGGTCCATGATGGGTTTTGCAAGCTTGTCGATATCATTTTGGGAATATGCATTAGAATCAGCTTGTCATATTCTCAATAAGATTCCAAGTAAGTCTGTTTCTAAAACTCCACATGAGATGTGGTATGGACATAAATCGGTTATCACCTATCTGAGAGTCTGGGGGTGTCCGACTTATGTGAAACGTGCAAAATCAGACAAACTTGAACCCAAATCTGATAAATATTTTTTTATCGGCTATCCGAAAGAAACCAAAGGATATTACTTCTACAATACTGAAGAATAAAAGTTGTTCATTAGTAATAGAGCAGTTTTTCTTGAAAAGGAGTTCCTTAGTGAAGAACAAATAGCTCTAATATTGAACTTGAGGAAGTTCATCAAGTAGAAGGAACAACACAAACCAGTGAATCCTTAAAATCTAAGTTGATTAAATCAAACTCAAAACCCATTTTAGATGCACCATTAAGGCGATCTAGTAGAGTACCACATCAACCAGACAGATACTTAGGTTTCTTGGTCCAGAACGAGGATCCTATTGAGCTTGATGAGAACAACGAGGATCCAATCACCTATATGGATGCTATGCAAAGGACTGACTCTGATAAATGGCTTGATGCCATGAAATCCGAACTTGATTCCATGAAGGACAATAATGTATGGACATTAGTTGACCCACCCAAAGGGATAAAACCCGATAGGTGTAAGTGGGTTTTCAAGAGGAAAAGAGGCGCAGACAAAAAGATGAGACCTATAAAGCACGTCTGTTGCCAAGGGGTATCGTCAACGTTATGGTATTAACTATGACGAAACGTTTTCTCCTGTGGCAATGCTGAAATCCATTCGGATTATGCTAGCTATAGCAGCACACTTCGATTATGAGATTTGGCAGATGATGTTAAAACCACTTTTCTAAATGGTGATTTAGAAGAACAGGTGTATATGATACAGCCTGAAGGTTTTATATCTGAAGACGAGTCTAAAGTGTGCAGGCTACAGAAGTCCATTTATGGACTTAAGCAAGCATCTAGGAGTTGGAACATATGATTTGATAAAGTGATCAAATCTTATGGCTTATTAAGAATAAAGAAGAACCTTGCATTTATAAATGGGCTAACGGTTCTGTTATTGTATTTCTTGTATTATATATGGATGATATTCTCTTAATCGGGAATGATATCCCTGCATTACAAGGAATAAAGACATGGTTATCATCACAATTCTCCATGAAAGATCTGGGAGAAGCATCATACATCCTAGGGATGAAGATCTATAGAGATAGATCAAAGAGGATGCTTGGTTTATCCCAATCTACGTACATTGACACCGTGCTAAAGAGGTTTAGCATGGAGAATTCCAAGAAAGGCTATCTTTGATAGGCCATGGAATTCATCTTTCTAAGAAGGATTGTCCGACAACTCCTAATGAAAGAGAACGTATGAGTCGAATTCCATATGCTTCGGCAGTGGGATCGATTATGTACACCATGACATGTACAAGACCAGATGTGGCATACTCACTAGGAGTAGTGAGTAGATACCAATCTGATCCAGGAGAAAAAACACTGGCAAGTTGTTAAGACAATCCTTAAGTATTTGAGAAATACTAAGGACCAGTGGTTAGTCTATGGAGAGTCTGATTTGAAACTTGTTGGATATACTGATTTCAGTTTTCAATCAGATCATGATGATAGCAAAAGTGTATCGGGTTTTGTGTTTATCCTAAATGGTGGAGCTGTTTGCTGAAAAGTTCCAAGCAACATACAGTGGCAGATTCGGTGTGCGAGGCAGAGTACATCGCTGCATCAGATGCTGCGAAAGAAGCTGTGTGGCTGCGAAAGTTCATCTCCGAGCTTGGAGTGACACCTTCCATAGATGGACCAGTCCTGTTGTACAGTGACAGCACTGGTGCCATAGCTCAAGCAAAGGAACCACGAGCACATCAGCGCACCAAGCACATACTGCGCCGGTTTCATCTTATTCGAGAGATTGTAGACCGAGGTGACATAAATCTTCAGAAGATTGATGGAAAGGAAAACCTAGGTGACCCATTTACTAAAGCACTCAGCATCAAGGAGTTTGACAACTATAAGTTGAAGATGGGTATTAGATACTGTAATGAGTGGCTTTAGGCTAAGTGGGAGTTTGTTGGGAATTGTATCCTAAAGCCAATCATTTGATGATTGTGCTAATGTAAATTGTATATAAATTGATATATTAATAAAAGTTATTTGGCAGTTTATTCATTACAAGAACATCTTCTTAATACTCCTAATGTAATGAAGCCCTCAGGATCTTCCTTCACGATAAAGGAGGATTTATCTTTGAAGGTCCTCAAAAGAGTTCGCGACCAAATGATATACTATGACAGGGCCATAGTACTATCAATTATAGGACGTTGTATATCATATTTGTTGGTTGTCCTCTTAACCAAGGAGTGTAGAGACACTGGTATGACATACAGGTGAAAGTGTAGGAGTACATTTCATCGAACGTGACTCATTTTCGGATACTCTACTATCAAGAGTTAATCCGAGAAGATATAGGTATAAGTATCCTTCAGACCTGAAGATCACAACCAGTGGCTTACAAGCAACTCATTGTACTTAGGTGCCGGACCACCTGGATTTCTAATCCAGCTACGAAAGGTTACTGGGTGCAGTCAAGTACTTGTGGTAGTCAGTTGTGGATCAAGATGGAATTTGACCTATCCCGTTAAAAGGAGAAATGCTTGTGTTTCAATTTAGCAAGACCTTGGCCAAGGCACTTCATGTGAAAGTCACATGATCACTAAAGTTGAAATCACTTTATGGATTTGCTATTTAGAGTTGACAGGCTCTTAAGCCATCCTTAGCATTTGTGGTCAAGAGGATGAATTATACGGTAACTGTTTCTTAGGGTTCTTGGAGTTTGCTCGGCAACTCTTCGACCTATCCGGACGTCGGGTTCCATTGCTAGATGGGCACATCGATTAGTATAGAAAGTTGTTTCTATGCTACCGGCTTAGGTTCGAACCTAGAGAGTCACATGCATAGAAGTTTCCTAGGATGATCTATTTGCTGATCAACGATTGAGAATCGTATATGATTTAATTAATCAATTTGATTGATTGAATTATCTCAATTGGGTTAAGTACAATTGAATAAGATTCAATTTGGTTTAAGTCTATTAGAAGGACTAGTCAATTTCAAATATTGATTTAAAATTAGACTTGATTTGGATTTAAATAGATTCAGGACTAGCCAAATTTGATTTGGGCTAGGACCATGATCTATGTGGGTTCAGTCCAATAAATTCAGATAGCTTAAACCAAAACCTGAACCCAAACCTCTCGCATAAGATCTCACATGATGAGATAACTAAAATCTGAGAGATTAAATTCACATATAGAATTTAATGTATAACATTAATCTTCTCCAAAATTCTAAAGTAGAATTCATATGGAATAAATGTGCCTCTTTGAAACCCGAATTCAAGTGTTTACTCTTTTGTTTTCACCGAACGTCGGAATTAACCAAACGTCTCTTTGGTTTTCGGAATTAACCAAACGCGCGTCTCTTTGGTTTTCACCAACTGGAATTCTAATGTTAGAATTCAATGGGCTGGCTAAAATGAGACTATAAATAGAGGACATCCCTCACCAGATTACAACAACAAAAGTTATGGATTGAATTTCTAAAGAGTTAGAATAGAAAATCCTGGTGATTCTGGTGTTAGCGGAAGTTTGGTGGATCTTGGAGAAGATTCAAGTGGGAGGATTCAAGATCAGCAAAGTTATTTTTTCGTGAGCTAGCACTCCCGGGAATCCGATCATTCGGGGCTTCGCGTGGACGATACTAGAGGCCGGACGATTGAACGGCTGCAGAGCAATAAGGATTTACCTACTGTTCTTAAGGTAAGTGATTTGATCCCTAGATCTTAAGGCATGCTTCAAGATAAGAAGTATGACTTCTCATCTTGAAGATCAAGATATGATCTTGATGTTTTATTTATATGCATATTTTAGATCAAACGATCCTATATAAGGCAAAGATATGATCTTGATGCATGTTAGATAGATTAATATGTAATCTTTAAAGTTTCCGCATTGATAATTGTTATTAAATTTTAAAATATGCATGCCTCGAAGATTGTTTCTCCCTTTAGGGATATCCTCTGGACATCATCTCTTATTCCCAAAAGCCATAACTATAAAGGATAACTAGGAATAAAGTTAACCAAAGGTTATCCCTTCAATTTATTCTATAGAAAATGTAGAAATAGTTGGTTATCCCTCAAAATAAAAGTAAAAAAAAGTTATCCTTTAGATTTACCTTTTTGCATTTGATATGATCAATTGGATAGCCAAGGGATATTCCTAAGGATAGCCAGAGGATAAATTCTATCCCATACACTTATCCATAGATAATATTTTTTCTATCAAACACTACCTAAGGGATGCTCAAGCCTGCGGACCTTCGACTATTATTGTTAGTATTGTTATCACCGTTATCGCTTCAACCTAGCCCTTAGCTATTGTGGGAGTCTAGTGATGTGCTACTGGAGGAGAAGAGGGAAGGTCAACTAGCTCCTCATCAGGTGCTTGGGTCCCTAGATCAATGTGGGCCTCAATCCTGACCTCTCCTTGCCATTGTCATCATGGGGCCCTCGATGAGATGGATCGTTTAGAGGCAAAGTCTTCATCCTTTTTAGAGGATGAAGAGCCTATGGACCCAAACTTCTCAATTGCTTTGCAGGACCTTCCTCAAATGTTGTGGCTCGACATTAGGTTGAGTCATTAGAGAAGAAGATTGGATTGATAGTATGCTTCTGAAGTAAAGCTCAAGGTTGGGGGCTAATAAGTTATCATCGATCGTCTACCTCTTTGCTACCTTATGAATTTTGACTAAGTTTAGCATTATTATAAAAAAAAGATGAATTCAATGTCAAATGGCTCTAGTAATAGTAAAATATAAGTAAAGAAAAAATTACAAGGGTTAGAGTTTGGATTTACCTAGTTTAGAGGCCTCCTAAGCCGAAAGGTCATTTAGGCAAGGAAAGGGAGGTTGCTTTAGCCGATTATGGCTTCCTACTCAATGGGTGATAGAAAGAGCACCCAATTTGAATTCAAGTTCAGGCGTTGTCATTCTACTTTGAATAGTGAGGTACCCTTGGGTAAAGGCACAAAGAAGAATTTATTCTTTCATCCATGAATGAAATGACCATTGGTTAGAATTTTTTAATCTTTTCAAGTTGAAAAAATCATTATTCATTGTTTAGCCTTGATGGCATGCTTCTTAAAAACAAAAACAAAAAAGTTTTAAAATAGATTGCGATTAGAGAATACTTAAACATTATAGAAATAAAATCACTTTTACTCTCAAGAAGATATTTTATAGTTAGAAAAATGAGAAATTTTTTTTTTGTAGAAAATTGCAATTAGCACGGTTAAATATGTAGCTCCAAATTGTTAAGATATTAAGAAACCTACACCAAAAGTAAGAAACAAAGAGGCATCAAAGAGCATACTAGGATGGTGGTGACCATTGATGGGTGTGATGAGGATCTAGACCTAAGATCTAGTTGTTGGGGATGCAAGAGAGAGGGGATGGGAGCATCCCACCTCTAGAACCTTAAACAAGGAAAGATCAAAGCCAAGGAATTTGGAGGGGAGGAGGCGGGCAGAGATTGGGGAGCAGAAGAGGAGACTGCAGAACCAATGGGGGCAGAGGTCCACGGTGTGGTCCACATGGAGGTGGGTGAGGAAGTAGGCTTGGCTCTTCTCGCTCCATCGATTGAGGTCAAACCCTCTCCATTTCTCTCTCGAGCTCTCTCCCTCTCTTCCTCTTGTGAGCTCCTCTCTTCTTGCTCTAAACTGGATCTTCGATGTAATATATACATGCATATATACATGATTACATTTAAATATATGGTCATCTTCCATGTTCTTTGAATCACATGTCCCAAAATGATAAGAATGCATACAATCATCTTCTTCATTTTTGAATCATTGATTCCAAGAATTAAAAAAAGATAAATTTTGATTCAAGAATGAAAAAGATGATCAAATCATAAACTCTATAAGAACTTTGGAGCCACTCCATCTTTTTTATTCTTTTTTCATTCCTGGATTTAAAGATAGGAAATGTGATCGGATTTAAGCTTATTACATTCAAATCTAGTTAAGTATAGGATCCAATCATCTTCTTCACCCTTAAATCCACACGAATTTTGGATCCATCCTAACTTTTTTACTTTATTCATCAATAGAATTTGTTAATGAAGGGTGGTGAAATGATCGGATTCAGGCACTACTACATTTAATTGTATAATCTAAATCCAATCACATCTTTCATTATTGGATCCACATAATTCATGAATTTTAAAAATAAAAATGTAAAAAAAAGGTAAGTGGCTTCAAGATTTATATGGATCCAAGGATGTTAAGATGACTGGATCCTTAACTTGGCTATATTTGAATATAACTAAGTTTATCTCTCTTATATATAAGGAGAATCAGTATCATTTGGAATTCGTATTACCAATAAAAAAAAGAGCAAGTGCTTTTGCAATAACAATTCACGTTGTCCATCAAGGTATATTTGGATTTTCCAAGGGAGAAGAGAACTAAAAAATAAGATAAAAATTATAAATATATTTTCCTTCTTCTCTTTACTTCCAAATTAGGAATAAAGAAATATATTTTGCTTTCATTTCTCGCATTAATCTCCATCCAAACATATCCTTAGAGACACCTTCCTCCCCCATCCCTTCAAGAACTCCACCATCCATCCTCTCTCCTCTGCACTCATCTCTCTTGCTGAACCTTGCACCATCTTCCATTTTCTCCCTCAAGAACTCTAAATGCTCACCCTTTGCAGATCGCGATCACTTCTGATCAATGAAAGCCTTAGGGAATGCTTCCACCATTGTGGCTTCTCAGAGATCTTCTCCACTCCTGCATGGGGTTAAGCAGTTATGGTCTTCACTTCAATGGCTTTGTTTGTTTCCTGCCTTTTATTCCTTAGTTGTAGCTTGATGTTCCAGATTGGTCTGATGGCTTCCGATAGCCAAATATATGAATGCAAGCAATAGGGTAAGCACATGCGAACAATGCATACTTTTGTTCTTGCTTTTAGGGGCTTTTAGGGATTGGTTGGAATTCGATGACTTACTCAGGATCGTTCTCTAGAATGATGATGTGATTACTTCGTTTGATTATACTAACATTATCCTACATGATGGTAATTTAGGATCATCTTTGAATCACCTTCTAGTAGGATGAGATTATCATCAGTCCTTAAAGATGATAATCTTGGATTAAAATTTATAAACCAAAATACTCTTATTTATAATAAATGCACTATAATAGTAATAATTTATATATAATACTTAACTCAACTCATCTTAGCCTTTTCCCAACTACATGGGGCCAGCTACATGAACCAGTTTCCTCCACTCTTCTCTATTCAGGACTAAGTCGACATTTAAAGTATAAATAATAATTTATATAATATGACATATAAAATTAATATATTATATTATAATTTTTAATATAATATCAATATAATAATATTAAATTATATGTAATATAAGATATAATATATATATTATTATATTATATAATACTTAACTTATTAAGTCATATTTATATATTATATTATATTATAATTTATCTATTATAATATATATAATATTAGTTTATATATTATACTATATGATAAATTTAATATATTATATAATATGATATTATATTAAATATGTTATATTAATATAATATAAATTAATAGGGGTAATTTTGATATTTTATAGTTTGAATTCTTCTGGCTTATCAAATATGAATAAGGTGATGTTGGATCACTGACGATCCTTAATCACTATGATATACATACCAAATTATGATATACTATATCAAATATGATAATCTTTGATCAATGAGGATTAGATCACTTAAGGATTAAGATTATCAAAGATCCAAGATTACCGGGATGATATCAAAAGCATCCTTAAGGTTATAAAAGAAAAGAACTGAGGCTCACCAGTACTTTTCTATATTTCAGTATTTCTTTTGAGAAATTAGAGTTATTGGCAAGACAAAATTTTTTGCTACCAGAAGTGGAACACTTCAATGAAGACAGATTTAAAACTATGCCTCCTTGCAGAATGGTCTTTGGAGGATTTTGCTTTCAGAGTCACATTTTTTACTATTAATTCATATGAATCGAGATTTCTATTGGTTGCTTCAAACGAAAACCAAAAAGGATAATAGAGACCAGAAAGAAGGAAATATTGCAATTAATTGAATTATAAATATAAACCATTTGTTTTGTTTCATCCTTTGACATCTTTATTCATTGATTTATTTATTTATTTTACAGTTTTGGCATTCTATGAACCAGCACATGCTATAGTAGTTGAAGATATTAAAGAGGTAGGAAATACAACATTATTCCGAAAATCCACTTCAAGCAATAACTTTGAAATATATATTTAAGTGATATATTATTTTTTCTTCAGTATCATCTATTTGCCACACGTGTCAAATGAAGCATGCTAAGTTAAATTTTATTTCTACCAAGTTTTATTGACTTTTAAGAAGTTTGGGAAGCTGAGTGTTTTTTTCTGCCGAGTTTCAGTTACTTCTAAGAAGTTTGAGTATATAGTATACATAATCTTTAAATTCCTTATTACTATCTAGGAATTTCTCAGCCTTTCTATCAAATGATCTTTTGCCCACTTAATCATATATATATATATATATATATATATAGAGAGAGAGAGAGAGAGAGAGAGAAATTGATTGATAGAACACGTGATTGTAGTAGAAGTGCTAGTCATGTGTTGGTAAAATAGAGGAAGAAAAAAATAGACAAATGAAATATCTGTATTGAATTTTATGTTTTAAAATTAAGAAGTATTGATTAATTAAAATAATAAATAACTAACATTTGAAGATAACTGATGCACAAAGCATCGGCATTTGACTAGTTTTCAAATAAAATAATCTTTATTATGTCATTAAACACCCCAATCCTAAATTGAAGAGAAGGATATGGCTAAAATATAATGATGACATTATAGAACATAATTTTATAGCGAAAAAAAAGCCTACCACCTACATATAAATTGATGGCAAACCACCCAATCTTCAGAAACAAAGTTATTATTATATGGTAGGATTTTAAAGACACATCTGGATTAGTCCTTAAAAATATAGTTTTATTTTTTATCAATACTAGAGTTTGAAAGATCTGTGAATCTAATGACATTTCTATACCTTTCCCCTTAAATGCAAGAAAATTTGATTAATAAAACAATAAATTAAAATTCACTTCCTCTTGTTGTTATCTGCCTATATAAGTTAATATTAGCTCTCTTTTTTTCATTGAAAAGTATCCTACTTTATTACTTTATTCATGAGTATTGGATCAGCTCTTTTTTATCATCTTTTCTTTTTCATTTCTTTTTAGGTTTAAATGCTTGAGCTGAGATTCATTGCTATCGGACAAAAGGTCAAGTCAACGAATCTTAATAAAAATAATATGTTTCCTCCTAATTTTTTTTTGACCCCTTCCTCCCTTTATTGCCTCTAGCTCACCTTTTACTATAAAGCTAAAAAATAGAACATCTTAATTTTTTCTATTAATATTATTCTAATTCTAGTTTTGATTTTGATAACAAATAAGGTACAATATGTCAATAATAAAAAAATATTTTTTCACAAATGATATCATTATAGCTTATGAAATAGATGATTATTATCTTGCAAAATATATCATTTTGGTCCGAATTTAATGGAGGTCATAGGATGATGACTAAATTGATAAATAAGTATTAGATAGGCTCTTTTTCGTCATCTTTTCTTTTCCTTTTCTTCTAAGTCTAAATGTTTGAGTCAAAATTCAATGCTATCAGGTAAAAAGTCAAGTCAACAAATCTTATCAAAAATAATATGTTTCATCTTATTTTTGACCTCTTGCCCCTTTGTATTGCCTCTAGCTCACCTTTTTAATATATATAAGCTCAAAAATAGAACATCTTATTTTTTATTAATATTATTCTAATTCTAGTCTTAATTTTGATAATAAATAAGGTACAATATATCAATAATAGAAAAATATTCTTTCACAAATGATATCATTATAGCTTGTGAAATAAATGATTATTACCTCACAAAATGTATCGTTTTGGTCTGAATTTAATGGAGGTCATAGGATGATGATTGAATTGATAAATGAGAATTAAAGATAACTATAATAGTAGTTCTTCAATTCTTCTATATAAACCACTTACACGCCATTCTTTTCCTATCTCTTAGCTATCTCCGCGAATGTTTTTAATTGTCTTTGATGTTGCTCTTTCTCATGACCTCTAGTTCTCCACTTTCCTTTTGTCACACTCTTTCTTCTTATCCTACTATACTTTAATGGTTAATTGTTTATTTTCTTAATTTTAAGTACATATTTGAAGGTTTTATATCCCAAAAGAACTAATTTTAACTATATTTTGTTTTATGTCTTCTTAAAAGACATGGGGATCCTTGTCGTGCAATCAAAATTATGTAACACTGAGCTTGATGTTTTGAAGTGCATATGCTTTAACGATGATACCTATGTAGAAGAGTACCAAGCTCGAGGTCATACTGGAGGAAAGTGCTGGACCGAAGCTAACTACTTTTGCTACTGCCCATGATCTCCACCCTCATGTTGGATGGATGATTATATGATCTTCTTACCTTTAGAATAAAATATGTTGTCCTAGTTTAAGACTTGTTAGAGTCATCTCCTTATGTTGTTGATTTGAATAAATTGAGTTATGGTCATGACCATAATTATTGTTATCAATGTTTCACTAACCTTCTTGAGGTAGCTTTTATATATTTTACTTTGACTTAATTTGGTCATTTGAGCAATTAATCTATGATTAAAAAATGTGGCCCAATAATCCAATATCAAAAAGATAAATAAAGGCATTATTAGTTATAATTAAGAGATTGATATATCTAGATCATTCTCGAAGAACTTAGATTATAACTATACCACCTCATCTAACATTTCTTAGACTAGTTTTTCTAAAAAATAATACTATACAAAATATAAGGTAATAATGAAATAAAAAAAGATATTGCTAAAAAATATTTTCATACAAGAGTACTATCAATTAGATTAGATTTGGGTATCATTTAACTTAAAATCGGATCTGTTTATAGGTCTCGAACTACATTTGGACCATGTACTTATCCATTTAGATCGAGTCCAAGTTGGATCACATTTAGATTTGAAAATGGATTGGAAATGGATCAGAATCCAATTCTTTATATGCTTTTAAAAGTTTTAAAGCTGAATTCTCTTTATCATCTCAAAATAATTAACTAATAAAATATGTACTAATAAATATGTTCTATCTATAAATCTTGTGACATCTTTGCACCTTACCTACCAGGTCATGAGAGAAGAGTAAACTAATAAAATAATAAATTAAGATTCACTCACTCATGTTTTCATGTTTTTATAAAAGTTGGCAAATTAGCCTTTTCCATTAAAAAGCGTTCTACTTTATCTATGAAATAGAAGATGTATGTGTGCTTGTGTCCCTCTAATGTCGAAATTATATGGCTTAGATTTAAAGCAATGGTTTTCCCATCTGGCAAAAAGGTCAAGTCAACCCTTCGCTGTGTCTTGCCCCAAAGTTTCAACATGGACCTACCCTTGTCCAATCTTATGAGATCATAAAATCCTCCCCCCCCCCCCAAACAAGCCCTAATCTTCAAAGGTAAGATGGATCGGTTGACTTAAGCATCGAAAGGGTTTTTCAAAAAATGCTCTATCATACATATAAAGATACATTTTATCAATTAGCATATGAAGATTGATTTCAGAAGTCAACAGTTTTATTAATAATTATTAATTAAAATAAAAATTATAGATTATAGATATTTATTAATTATAAAGAAGTGCCAACAATGATAAAGAAGTGCTAAACAAATCTTCGAACAATTAACACCCAAATACATTCGTTCACATTCTCGTGGTACTATAATTCTGCCTTACCTACCCATTTAGGCTTACGTTAGCTTATTGCCTAGATTCGTCCTCATTTTTCATAAGAGAACTCAATATCATCATACAACCTAGTAGCAAATGAGCATGAATTTTTTTAATCTTACATGTTAGGTTTGTTTGGAAATGATGTCAATCTTTGGGTAGTGTACGTAATCCTCTGTAATTATTCTTTTCTAATTTAATATATAGATGCCCTTTGGAGATGATTTTGCATTCGAAACTGACTGTTTCAGAGATAATGTGGCTCTCTCCTTATTTTTTTTCAAAGCCTAACATTAAACTTGAATATACTATGCATAATTAAAGAGAGAACAGAAGGAGATGCTGATTTGAAGACAATTTAAGAAAAGTACAGATTCTTATGATTTTGTCTGGGATGATTTCCCTTCTAAAAATTTAGCCATGATAAATCAGTGTTGGACTTCCTATTCAGCTATTGGCTGGTGTCTAGGAAACAAAATCATATCCTTCTTCAGCCTATGCCGCTCTTAGCCTGTTAGGGATCAGTCCCTAACTAGTCCCTAACCATTTATACTTAGATGCACTTTTGTTGTTGTGTATTTGTTATCCTAAAAAGGTTCCTTAATGGCACATCCATATAAATTAAATCATACAAAACCAAATGTGATGCCTTTCTATGATACCTCAAATTTAATCTCATATTGGATGGGAAAAAAATATGTTATATACTTGTAACTCAAATCAACTTGCTATCTATTAATTTTCACTCAAGTTTTTAGGCTATGTGGCTTTAGCCCGCTAATAGAGTTAATTGTGCTTGCAGGTGGGGCTTGAAATATTACAAATGATATCAGAGCCAACTCGAGTATACAAAAGTTGGTAAGTTGAGAAAAGGGCTATCCCTAAGGGGGAGAGATTATGATACCCTAAATTTAATCTAACATTGGACGAGAAATAAATGTGTTATGTGCTTTAGCTTAAGCCCATTTGCTGCTCATTTTTTTAGGCCATGTGGTTTCAACCCGCTAATAAAATTAATTAGGCTAGTAGGTTGGCTTGAGATGTTATACTTTCTGTCCTCATTAACTACAAATTGACACTTAGGCCTTATCGGGATGTTTAATTAGTTTATTGTTTGGATTTTTGTTTTTTAGATCAAGGAAACTATCGAATATATATTCCCAAAAAGATAGGATATTGTAAATCACCTTTGCAATGGAATTCTTCCTCTTCCCTCACCATCGATCTAAATGGAATTTATTCAATGAATAATTTATTTGTGCATTTTGAAACCAAATGTATTGCTTTGTTATTCAGTCTTAAGATTTGATGTGAATCTGAACTAAAATATTAACGAAGATCATTTCTTGAATATAGTTTTCTTTGTACTAAATTTTATGAGCATGCCCATTCTAGAATGTGAAAATCCATAATATTGTATCAATTAGTTTCTAGTTTTCTAGTAGCTACAATCTTGAAATGCAAACCATTGTCCAAATCCTTTTTTGATACTGATGTGGGGTAAAAATGTTTTCGCAAAAATTGGCTGAGTTACTGTTTCGACATCGCCGACCCTCAGTAGGGCCGAGCCTCATCGTCAAACCTCGGCAGGGCCATCAAGTTTAACCTATCAAACTTTGACTATCAATTTTGGATCATCAAGTTTGACTATCAAGGTCTCGGCCATGTGGCCATCAAGTTTGGGAAGGCCTTTGGGCTTCATGTTACGGTGATCAGCACGTCACCCTCCAAGGAGAAGGAAGCCAAAAGAGAGGCTTGGTGCCGATGAGTTCATTGTTAGCACCGACCCAGAACGGATGAAGGTAACATGAATTAAGAACTAATTTGTTCCTGCTTTTCCTGGATCTTGAAGCAAATTAACTATAAGATTAAACCAAATTCCTTAAGTACTGGTCTGTCTGGCATCAGAGTGGGAAGAAGAGCCTGGATTACATCATCGACACAGTGGCGGCGCGGCACTCCCTGGGGCCAATCCTGGAGCTGCTCAAGGTGCGGGGTTTCCTTGGTCCTTGTCGGAGCTCCTGATAAACCGGTGGATCTTCCTTCCTTCCCATTAATTTTTGGTGAGGAACTGAACTTAAACCAAACCTCAGAGTCCATGGTTAATTAGTTTCCTAATTATCTCCTAAGCGACCACCACGTATCTTTGTAGGCAAGAGGTCGGTGACTGGAACAATGATAGGAGGCATGAAGGAGACGCAGGAGATGATGGATATTGTGGCAAGTACAACATCACCTGTGACATCGAGCTTGTGACACCAGAGTGCATCAATGAGGCACTGGATCGGCTTGCAAGGAACGATGTTCGTTACCGGTTCGTGATTGATATTGAAGCTAATTCTAAGCTATAGCCTGTTTGTATCGCGCGTGGTAGCCATATCACTCGGATGATGAGTTCCATTCGGTTGGTGCCTTCCATGTATTGCGTCATGACTCCTTAAGGGTGTATGGTTTAAATGCTAGCGAAATAAAACACTATTCCATTCCACTCTGAAGAACATCAAATATGTGGTTAGGATAGGGCTTACATGGCCGGAAACAACTTAAACAGCAATTGGGTCTGGTTTAGGTTTACACCCCAGACCCCACAGATTGCAGAGTACATGGAAAAGAATTGATTCCTCACCAAGGAATTTGCTCTGCAACCTGAATAACAAAAAGAAATGTCTTTGAAACGCTATCAATTCGATTTCGCATCAAGATTGTGCCCTGCAATCTATATAACTAAAAGAAATGGGACTTGAAATACTATGTCTGCCAAATAATGGTGTCATGCATACATGATGGAAGCTTTATATCCTTTGCCATTTTAACTAAACTTTCCTTGCCCCCTAAAACACCCAGCGAGCTCAACAACGTCAAACCCCCAAAACCTCATTCAGCATAGATACAAGGATGACTTAAATGAAGTTTCCAAGTGAATGGCTAAGAACGCATCGTACCAATCTTGCAGTATAATTAGGCTCGAAGTAACACGAACAGTTCAACCTCTGTACCGAACTCTGTATCACATATCACTTGGAAAATGACAATTGATGTGGCTGGTGTAGCCACAAGAAAAATTTTGGCAAAATTAAAGCATTAGCGCGCCCCGGCATCTCCAAGTCCGCCGAGTCGGCCCCGAGCATTCCTGATTGGCCCCGGCATCTCAAGCCCACCGAGTCGGTCCCGATCATTCCTGGTCGGCCCCGCTCGGCCCCGGCATCGCCGAGCACGCCGAGTCGGACCGACCATTCCTGGTCGGCCCCGTTCGGCCCCAGCGTCTCCGAAACCACCGAGTCGGCCCCGACCATTCCTGGTCGGCTTCGCTCAGCCCCAGCGTCTCCGAGCCCACCGAGTCGGCCCCGACCATTCCTGGTCGGCCCCGGCGTCTCCGAGCCCGCCGAGTCGGCCCCGCTCGGCCCAGCGTCTCCGAGCCCGCCAAGCCGGCCCCGACCATTCTTGGTTGGCCCCGCTCGACCCCGACCATTCTTGGTCGGCCCCGCTCGACCCCGGCATCTCCGAGCCCGCCGAGCCGGCCCCGACCATTCCTAGTCGGCCTCGCTCGGCCCCGGCGTCTCCGAGCCCGCCGAGTCGGCCCCGACCATTCCTAGTCGGCCCCGCTCGGCCCTGGCGTCTCCGAGCCCGCCGAGTTGGTCGCGACCATTCCTGATCGGCCCCGCTCGGCCCCGACGTCTCCGAGCCCACCGAGTCGGCCCGATCATTCCTGGTCGGCCCCGCTCGGCCCCGGCGTCTCCAGTCCACCGAGCCGGCCCCGACCATTCCTGGTTGGCCCCGCCCCGGCACCTCCTGATCGGCGAGGTTGGCCCCGGCCATCCCAGGTCGACCCAGCTCATCTTCGGCTCCCTTTGGAAAGTCGAGACGCCCCAGTTTCCTCCAGATCAGCCCCAGCATGGCCCAAGTAGTTCAGGATGCCACCTCTCTGACCCGCGTCGCCTGACAACGCCAGATCTAACTCCCCACTGGCCACGCTGCTGATGGGATGGACCCAACTACCCAATAGCCCCACTAGCTGATGGGACTTAGCCCACCAACCGTTGTTTCTCTCTCTCCGATAGGACAAGACCCACCAACCAGCCCAGATTCACACAACTCCCAAGAACTCCGCGGACATTCCCTTTTCACGGAATCCCACGTGGTCATGCAAGTATCAACCCCTATAAAAAGGTAAATCCACTCAATAATCAAGTATGGGCGATAACCCCAAGAAATCACTATCTTAGCACTCAGAGAGGAATCCTTCGTCCCTGGGAACACTTTTTTCATCTAAAAAGAGCTCACTCGAGCTCCTCTTCAGCTGTGACCTCGATTGCTAACTTGAGCATCGGAGGATCCCACCGAAGAATCTCTCCGGTCTTGGGGCTTTTTGCAGGCAACTCGGTGGAGCGAAAATCCTCTAATCAATCCGCTTTCTCATCCCGACGTTCAGGACCAGTGATCGGCATCATTAGATTGGCGCGCCAGGAAGGGGGCAGTGCAGGACGCAGCAGGTGTCTCAGGGCCTCCCTGTGCTACATCTCACCGAACTCCACTCCCCCTCTTTTCTTCTTGAAGCCATGGTGGTGACACGAGCTCAGGATGCTTCCGTTAGCTGTCCAGCGGGGCTTCCCCGGCCAGTTAGGCAGTAGGAGGCCAATCCCCCTGCTACCGATCCTCCCGTCACCTGCCCACCACCAGATGCAGCTGTTCAAACTACGGAGCAACTAGCGACCCTCTCCCAGCAAGTCCAAACTCTCACCGCTATGGTCCACGGATACCAGCAGCAACAGTCCATGGCCACCCAACACCAGACCGCTCCCCCCACCAGTCAGCAGTCGGCGAGAGAAGGCTCTCCTCGGCGGGAGGCCGGTCGTCGTCCGGCTTCCCCTAGGAAGCCTCACCGTGAGCCCCCTAAATGGCCACGGTCCCCTGATCGTGCACCCAGCAAATTTCCTCCCGAGCTGCATCATCAGGAGGAACCAAAGTGGAAGTCCCAGCTCCTGCGTCCTTCCCCTTCTTTTTCCTCTTCTTCTTCCTCCTCCGAGCCATCTCGGAGGGCCCCGACAATCAGCCGCCAGGCGGAGGAATGCCTGGACGAGTACAACAGGCGGCTGGATGAGCTCGCTTGGAAAATTAATCATCAACCGGAGGAAGAGTTTGACACTCATCCTCCTTACACCCGTCGGATATTGGAGGAACCTGTCCCCTCCAGATTCTGCTTCCCCCAGGTAGACTCGTACGACGGTACGATAGATCCTCTCAACCATCTCGAGAGCTATAAAGCAATGATGCAAGTCCAAGGCGCTTCGGACGCCCTTCTCTGCAAAGCCTTTCCCACCACTCTACGGAAGGCTGCTCGCGCGTGGCACTCGCGCCTGCCCCCTCACATCATCGACTCCTTCCGAAAGCTGGAAGGCCTTTCTGGCACATTTCGATGCCTGCCGGCGGATCCCAAGGGTAGCGGACTGCCTCTTCTCCGTGCACCAGAAGGAGGGGGAGTCGCTGCGGGACTTTGTGTCCCGGTTCAAGGCTGCCGCCCTCGAAGTCTACCATCTCGATGACGCGGTAGCGACGTTGGCACTGAAGCGGGGACTCCTCCCATCCCGCTTCACCTTCTCCTTGGACAAAAAGCCCCTGATCTCTTACTCCGACCTCCTCCTCCGGGCTCAAAAGTACATCCATGTAGATGAGGCTGACTTCACCCACCAAAAATCTTCAAGGAGCTCCAGTCACAAGCCCGCTGGCCCTGAGCCGAGTGGACCCCCTCGACACCGGCGACCTGACCCGCCTCGCCGATCCGACAATAGGCGCCGAAGCCCTGTCCCCGACGAGAGCAAGCTCACAACTCTTCTCGCCCCTCGATCCCACATCCTGATGGAGATCGAGGGCGAGCCTTACCTCCAGCGCCCTCCTCCCATGAAGAAAGGTCCTCCCCGCGACAAAAGCCGTTACTACCGATTCCATCGGGATTATGGCCATGACACTGACAGCTACTACAGCTTGAAGCAGGCCATCGAGGAGCTCATTCAGCGGGGCTACCTCGGCAAGTATGTTCAGAAGGCACCGCTGCCGGCCCTCATAGGGCCTCCACCTGTTCAGGCCACGGTCGATAACGTCTCCACTGAGCGGACAGTCGGAATGGTGTCTTGGGGAGCGGCCTCCGCATCTAAGCGGCCAAGGGGGGAGGAGGCGACAAATAATGTAATTCCTGAGGGGGATCTGCTGTTATGGAAAATGTAAACAATGAAGGCATCGTCGTCTCTATGATGATCGCCAAGCACCCTATAAAAAGGATATTAGTTGATAGTGGCAGCTCAGCTGACATCCTTACTTACGATGCTTTTGTTCTGATGGGATTATCTCTAGACTCCCTTCAGCATGTGACAGCCCCGTTTGTCGGGTTCATTGGGGACTCTGTAAGGGTTGAAGGCGAGATACCTTTGCCTGTGACAACCGGAACGCCGCCATGCCAAAGCACAGTGATCATAAATTCCTGGTCATGAGGGTCCCCTTGGCGTACAATGTCATTCTCGGGCATCCAGGTCTGAACCTTTTGGATGCAGTTATCTCCACCCGACGTTTACTGGTGCAGTTCCCCACTAGTGCAGGAGTTGGAGAGATGCACGGTGAGACCAGCCTGGTCCTGCCCTGTTATCACGCGGCATCAAGTCCTTTGGAAGTTGAACCAGCTTTAGAAGCATCCGACCCCAAAGACTTTAGCAAGGGAGGGGAACCAGCTGAGCACCTTTTAACTTTCCCTCTTGGAGATGACCCGGCGAAGACCGTCCGTGTCGACGGACTCCTTCCCCCAGAGGATCGGGAGCGCAACTTTTTTGCGGGCTAACTATGACATTTTTGCTTGGTCAGCGTCTGATATGCCCGGTATCCCTTCAGAAGTAAACACCCACAAGCTCAACATTGACCCACGGCACCGTCCGATCCGCCAAAGGAAGAGAAGCTTCGCTCCTGATCGGCAAAAGGCCATTGACGAGGAAGTCAACAAGCTGCTCAATACCAGCCACATCCGGAAGGCACACTACCCTAGTTGGTTGGCTAATGTGGTCATGGTACGTAAGGTAAACGGGAGCTGGTGAATTTGCATAGACTTACCAACCTCAATAAAGCATGTCTGAAAGACAGCTTTCCCCTGCCAAGGATAGATTAGCTGATGGATTCTACATCCGGGCACGAACTCCTCAGCTTCATGGATGCCTTCTCCAGATATAATCAGATAAGATGGACCCCAGCGACGAAGAGCACACATCCTTTGTGACGGAGAAATGTATTTATTGCTACAAAGTGATTCCTTTTGGCCTCAAGAATGTGAGGGCAACCTACCAAAGGTTGATGAATAGAGTGTTCCAGGACCAGCTCTATGTAGATGACATACTGACAAAGAGCACCTGCCCCTCCGATCACGTCTCCAACTTAGAGGAAACCTTCAACAACCTCCGTCGTTTCCAAGTCAGGCTGAACCCCAAAAATGTGCTTTCGTGGTCACGGAGGGCAAGTTCTTGGGTTTCATGGTGACCCAGCGGGGGATCGAGGCGAACCCAAAGAAGATCAGCGCCATACTCAACATGAGGCTACCATCCAGCAAGAAGGAAGTGCAACGACTAATAGGGAGGATAGCGGCTCTAAGCTGTTTCCTCTCCAAATCGGCCGAGAGATGCTTGCCTTTCTTCAAGGCCCTGTGGAAGATGAACAGCTTCGAGTGGACGGACGACTGCCAGAAAGCCTTCGATGGGTTGAAGGCGTTCCTATCCTCTCCGCCGCTCCTATCCAAGCCAAGAGATGGGGAAAGTCTCTTCCTCTACTTACCTGCTTCTTCGGAAGCCGTTAGCTCAGTCCTGGTGCGTCTCAACGCCGACGGAACCCAGAGACCCATCTATTATGTGAGCAATGTCCTTCATGACATAGAAGTTAGATACTCCAAGACAGAGAAAGTTATTTTGCCCTGATAGTTTCCGCCCGGTGCCTCCGCCCATACTTTCAAGCTCATCCTATCGTGGTGCTCACGGATCAGCCCCTTCGAGCCATCCTGGCTCGTCAGGATACCTCAGGCCGACTTGCCAAGTGGGCCATCAAGCTAGGAGAGTTCAAGCTCTCCTTCCAGGCACGATCGGCTCTAAAGTCCCAAGTTTTAGCTGACTTTCTAGTTGAATGCACTTGGGCGGAGGAGGCGACTGAAGAGGTTGTCAAGGAACAGCGCGAGCCCGAACCAAACGGCGATGGAGAAACTTGGATCCTTCATGTGTGTTGAGAAATTATTGAAACATAATTGCCCCAACTTTATTGATTTTGATGATTTCCAAAAGCCATGAGTATCTTAAAGAATACAATGTGTATATTTATCAAAAACCTTGAGCTTATTCAAATTGAAAAGAATGAACTATCAATGGTTATATCAAATGAGCTTTGAATCTATTAGAAAAAGGAGTTTCAAGTTCTATACTTAAAAGAAGTCAAAAAGGAATTTTTACACATAATAATTCAATTGATGAAGTCTTGGAACATGTCTTGAATCCATGATAAACGTCATATTTAATGTATTCAAGTCAAATTTATATTTTAAATTTAATTGGGACAAGTTTTAAAGTCAATCAGAATATTTTTCTGATTTTTGTATCGGTCCCAAGCCGACTCATGGGTTTCCAAGTCGACTCCCCAAATTGCCTGATTTTCTCGAGTCGACCCTTGGCTTTTCAAGAGTCGACCCCTGAATTCTTGCGAGCCGACTCCTGTCTGTGCGAGCCGACTCCGCTCAAACAACAGAACCCATGTTTTTTAGCACTTCTCGAGTCGACTCCCTATTTTCCTCGAGTCGACTCCCGACTTTCAGGAGCCGACACTTATGTTTTCGCGAGTCGACCCTTCAATGCTTAAAATGTTTCTATTTTTGGTAATCGACCTCGAGCCGACTCCCTCAGTGCTCGAGTCGACTCCACGAAATCTGGGCGCGATTTTTAACGATGACACATCAGCTCCAACGGTAAGATTTTTGAATAACGGCTATTTTTCCTTGTCTCTAACGGATATATTTTTGTAGATTCTATAAATAGAGGAGTTCTTTTTAAATCAAATAACCCAGAGAAAATCAAAAAGAGGGAAAAGAGTATCATTTGTAAAGAGGGAAAAATAGAGCATATTGAAGAAATCATTTAGCTCAAAGGAGAGTGATTCAAAAGGAGTGAAATCCAAGTGAAAGTTTCGTCTGCTCCTTCTCATCAATCCACAAGAGCCAAAAGAAAATCCACAAGCATTTCAAAGGTTAAATCGGAGGATTTTTAAAAGGGAGAAAAAGCTTCATCTCAACTCCAAAGACTTCAACGGTCAAGAATCTTGCTGAGGCGTGATTCAACGTTTCAAGAAGAGTTGAAGAGAAGAAGGAAGAAAGCCCAAGCCTCTACCATCTGCAATACAATCAGGCTTTTCTAACCTTTTAATATTTTGTACTTCATTTGTATATTTGCTCAAGGGGAGCACTTTATTGTTCAAACACTATCATTCTTTTTGTTTGCTGATTCAATCAGTGGATTGAATTAGTGAGGTTGGTATACCTCGTTACAAGCCGAAGTGCTTGTGTTGGGTTAGTTATGAGCCCTAGAAAAATAACGTGTTGGGTTTTGTGCTGGTAAGCCCGAGTTAAAACCAGCTGGGTTCGTTGTGCACCCGGTAAAACAACAAGTTTGAGTTGTGAGCTTGGAAAACAACTCGGCTGTAATCTAGAGAGATTATAGTGTGGACCCAAGTGAATCTTGGGAGTGGACGTAGGTGCTGGTTGCACCGAACCACTATAAAATTACCTTGTGTTTGCCGTGCCTTATTTTCTCTATCTCTATCTCTCTTTATTTGCTTGTGCATTAATTTTAGTTAGCCTCTCACTTGCACATCTTGCTAACTAATCAATTAAAGTTAAAAAGTCTTAAATTTTTAAGAACCCAATTCACCCCCCCCCCCCCTCTTGGGTTGCCATCTGGGCCAACAATTGGTATCAGAGCAAGTGCTCATTTAGAATTTGATCTCACGATCAAGGGCTAAAGATCTATATGGCAACACAAATTGGTTCAAGTTTTGCTGAAGGTCATTCTACGAATCGACCTCCTTTATTTAATGGAACCAACTATTCATATTGGAAAGCTAGAATGAGAATATTCATTCAAGCTTCGGACTATGAATTGTGGGGAGTAATCATAAACGGACCTAGTACACCCACACACCTTATTGATG